>CM067513.1:24398168-24603168 GCA_034509495.1 Acestrorhynchus altus
CCAACAGTTTGTTATAATGAGTGTATTGTGATATTTTGCCATTTATAAACTTTTATTTGTGTATTATGAAAATTACTTAAATGATGATGACATCATATTTATTTGCTACAGGTCAATTAAATTTTACTTGTCTTTGTCTCTTTCAAATACACTAACATTACAAAATAAATATAGGCCCAGTGTTCCACTCAGTGTCTATAATGGCTGAACGTCCCTAAGCATGACATTTGAATTATACTCACTTGTTACTAGATTTCCATTCATTATTAGCAATTTTAGCTGTTGAGGCTTTAGTATATCTTACATTCAGGCCAGCAGGTGGAATAATGTTCACACACTGTACTGTTTTGAGGTCACACAGAGTTAACCCTGGGCCTATATTTAGACCTAGATCATAAAGCTGCACTTGCTGGAGTCATAGCCCCAGTTAGATGCACTATATGTACAAATGTCTGTGGAGCAGAAGAATTGTGTTTTCTGTAAAGAGTTTCCTCCATCCAGTACTTTTTTTTAATTGGGGAGTGTTACAGGGATTTGCATAGCTTCTCCTAAAGGGTTGTTTGTCTAGTCGTTTCATTAATAAATCTTAACCACACATAACACGGAGGTAGATATGGTGGAGTGGTGATCATTCAACATCCTGGCCTCGTTGATGCTATTCTAGCTGAATGCAATCAGATCCTCACAGCCATGCTCCAGAATCCAGTATAAAGCCTTCCCTGGACAGTCCCAGGACACAGTGATTTCAGAAGAGACAATAAATGAGCAGGTGTCCAAATACTTTTGTCCATATAGCATCACTGCTTTACACTGCAGCTCAACCTTGACTAACCATGGCCTTGTCTTGGGTCATGTCATGTTCTCTGGTAAAATAAATGATCAATATTGGATCAGTTAAGTGGGTATTAATACTACACCTTTTTTATTCATACTTTTTCTGTTAGATTAAAAAAGGTGAACTTAAGCCAAGGTCAGCAATGGAGCTAGGAAAATCCCGACGTAATATGAGGAGCCTAGTGATCTTAAACTACAACCCTAAAACACTGGCTTTGGAAACCATGCACCCTTCAGCTGTCCCACACACTCACTTGATCCCCAGCATTTTCTGAGCTGTACATGAAGCCTTTGGCACATGGTCAACAGTATAAAATAACACACCACTGTTTTGTATGGAGACTGTGACAACCTTACACATATATACCTAGATCAGCGTGGGCAGTCCTGGTCCTGGAGTGCCAGCTATCTGCACAGATTTTATCTGCTCTCACACACTACTACTAAACCTGGCAATTAACCTGTGAGTTGAATTAATTTAATGTGGGCTGCCTATCCGTCAATTTGGAGCTGTATTGACTGCTTCAACTCATTGTTGTGATTTGTCAACAAGAATCCATATTTGTTCTGGCAAATTTGGCCTGTAAACAAATACAATAAACATAGGAACTGCAAATTTTCTGGTTAAAAATGACAATAATTGCTACAATTATAATGATTTAAATCATTTCCCTAACATGACAAAAAAAGCTTTCAGATTACAATTTCATAATCATTGTATTATAAAGGGAAGCCTCCTCAGTTATTAACCATGGAAAGTAACCCAAATCCATGACAAACATTTTTTTTGCAAACGGGTTTTTAAAATTCCTTATGACAGTTAATAGTTTTAATGCTAATACACACACACTGTCTGTGCCACCATCATTTTAGCTTTATGCTCATTAATTTAGAAAAAGCCAAAATAGTGCATTAATTGACCATCATTGTGAAATATGTAACTAAATACAGATCCAGCCAGCTAACTAAAGCCAGATTCATAGCAAATGGGGTTACTGTTACTGGGCTTCTGTTGAACATCACAGAAATGTGCCACAACCAGGGGCACAAAGCAACAGAGCAGAGAAGGAGTAATAAATGTTATGTAAAAATAAAGTGATAAACCCTGAAATGAATTGAGGTATCTGACTATATCCCCTTTGTTAGTGGGTATCAGTAAATTTTTATGTATTAATGTTCCTTAACACATCTGTATGGTTTTAGATGTTAACATATCTCTCTCTCTCTCTCTCTCTCTCTCTCTCTCTCTCTCTCTCACACACACACACACACACACAACCACACACACACACACACTAAAACTAGCTTGAAGCCACCCAAAGTTGTATGCCACAGCGTGAATTACCCTGCCTGATCATAGACTTGCATTCTGCCAGCTGGGGGAAAAGGCAACACAGTGATGAAAGATGGCTCATAGGCCTTTGAATAACAGTGTTTCGATGGTTAGTCCAGCCTGGAGGAGCTTGGTCATTCTCATTGCAGAGACCCTGTAGTAATTTTGTATCCATGCATCAGTGCAATATGTTATATATCCAGGATTTAACCTGTAAAAGTCCTAAGCATTACAGTACATCGTTCATTTAACTATATATAAAATGTGCCTGAAGCAGTTTTATTCATAAATGATAGAAGTAAGTAATAAGAGTCAGTTCATGCGTTCTTGAGCTTTTTAAGGGGTTAAGCTGGTGGGACATGGTGGAAACATGACACAGAGATTCATTTGCGTGCACAAGCAAACCCAGTGTTTTACCCATGTCCAGCTCGTCTCATTCGTTTCACAGGCATTGAATTCTTCAATATATCCTTCTTGATAATCCTCTGATTCCATGATTCCATTGTCTGATTGGAGCTCTCAGCTCCTCACTGCAATCCAGGGCCTTTTTGGGTTGAGTTGAAACCTAGTCTTTCTCACGATAAAGTGTGTTACTGTGACTGACTGGTAAACCAAGCAGTGGTCTATATACCAGGCCTGAGGATGTTTTCTTACTAATTTTACCGAGCCTGTTCTTGGAATGGAGGCCAGAACCGAAATTTGAGAGGATCTTGCAGGGGGATCCTTGAACAGCAAAGCCCTCTGGCTCCTGTTCAAACGCTTAAGATATGACTAGACGTTTGCGTTTGTCTCTCTCTCTCTCTCTCTCTCTCTCTCTCTCTCTCTCTCTCTCTCTGTTACATGAATGCACACACCGTGACCAGTGCATGGACCCTGATTGATATTGCTAAAGCAGCCAACATACATTAAGGCCTGGCTGAAGATGAAGCAGGGGCAATTCTAGGTTCCGAGTTTTAGATATTTAGATGAGAACCACAACCCCAGTATTATCAACTATTATGTACAGATGACAAGTGTGTTACTGTCATTTTAAACATCCGGGGCTTAGCCCAAATGTCCAGAATCATACTTGTCTGAATTCCCATCAGAATTCTTAAACAAATCAGTACATTCTATGTGCAAAACATAATCTTTGCTGACTAATTTCTAATTTCTAATTTCTACCTTTAATGAAGAGGGAAACATTGTCTGAGGTCCATTTTAAATAATATTAGTAAAGTACAATTACTAATCCTCCATTGGTTATAGATTGTTGGAGCAGAATTCACAGAATGAAGTGAAGGATCCTGAATAATGCACAATAAATAGGTCTTAAAATCTCTAATGAAATAAAGTCATCACAGAAGAGGAATTACTATTTACATTTTTATTATATTACATGAATGTACAGAACAGCAAAACAAAACCAGTACAAGTACTAACAAAGTACCAGCTGGGTTGTGCAAAACTGAGTTATGAAAAGAATGATTATTTACATTTTACATAACATAAACAAAATACTTAGCTTTGTATCAGTTTGCACAGTAACTGCAATTTTTAACTTATTATGAAACATTTCACAATAAAAATGTAAATAAATCTGTGAAAGGTTCACTGTTTCTAAATGCTAAATTTTGTTATAACTTCTAAAAATTCACAGGTCTGGCATTTCTCCTCTTTAAATGAGTCTGAAAAAAACAGTTTTAGGTGGACTACTGAGTCAGACACAAATCTCACAAGTCGCAATGCTACAGCTAACATTTCAGTCCTCAGTCTTTATTACTCTTTTAACATTCAGATTAACCAGTTGTCTGTCTCAGGGGTTCTGTTAGCCTGCGAGTTAATTGCAGCAAATTTTTTATTACATCTACTGCTTCACAAACAATCTAACATCTATTGTTGACTCTCCACTCCAAAAATTGTATTGGTGTACTATATTGTCATTGGTCCTATCATCAACAAAAATCAGCCAATCAGATTGTTCGTAATGCTGTGTGTGTGTGTGTGTGTGTGTGTGTGTGTGTGTGTGTGTGTGTGTGTGTGTGTGTGTGTGTGTGCGCGTGGATTAATGACAAAAAATAAATAGGTTGGGTAAATTGTGTTGTTTTGTATCCATTTTGTAGCCAGTACACACTGCTCTGTTTGTACTAAGGTAACTTTTTTTTTTTTTTCACTTTTTTCACTGTTGCCAGAATATGGATAATAGCGGACAGTTACATTTGCCCCAGGGAGAAGTGAACAAGGAGGTCCGTGGAAACTGACCAAGGAGTGGATGCCCAGATCAAGTGGTTTGGTTTGAGTGGACTGAGGTGGGGTGCCTTCATCCCTTTCTTTCACTACCTTCTAGGAAGAGCACTTCTGAGCAACCTGAGAGGACTGAAGTCTTTTAACTCCTAAATATGGTTTGATGTTCCTTTTCTACTTTTATGTAACTGTATATGATATTTTTTATCTGAAACACTGTTCAACATTGTCACTGTACTTCCTTCTTCCCTATTTATTTACCACACTACCTCTGATTATGTCTCCAAACTGCAGGAAGCTGGTACATCAGGATTGGGATTGCCTACCCCTACCATAAGTTATGTTATTAAACTGGCTTGCCTGCAAGAGTCATAGCTCATTGCTTAAATATAATATAAATAGTATATTAACATGCATCAGAAGGATTTGTATGCTTGCAAGATCTTTGATATGCAAAAATGTCCAAAAATGGCTGAAATAATGTAATACATTAAAATATTCACATTGGTAAAGGCCAGATGAAGCCTCACGAATCCTTGAAGTTTTCCACCCATTTGGTTTGAAAAACAGTTTCATTTCTTGAGGCTTCATGTGCACACCAACCCCCTGCTGGTCAAAACCTTCATTGTGATTTGAACTATATGTGATGACCTCTTGACTGTCTTAAAACAGTGTCAGCTTATGGATAATCACCAAGAATAGAAATAAAAAAAACATTCACTTGGTTTTGTGTGGTTCATTAATTCATTCTTCTGTGTTTTTCATGTTGTGTGTAATGCTAATAAATGAACACAGAATATGATGATTTGCAAATACTTTTCAACCTATATTCGATTGAATACACTATAAAGACTAGATATTTAATGTTCAAATGGATAAACAGTTTTGTTTTTTACAAATATTCACTCAATTAGATTTTAATGCATCTTTCTGAAAAAGTTGGGACAGGGGCAACAAAGGACTGGGAAATTTGAGGAATGCTCAAAAACACCTGTTTGGAACATTCCACAGGTGAACAGGTTAATTGGAAACAGGTGAGTGTCATTAAACCTTAGTCATTCACAAACAAGGATGTGGCAAGGTTCACCACTTTGTGAACAATTAACTGCATGAACAAATAGTTCAGCAGTATAAGATCAACATCTCTCAATGTGCAAATTGCAAGGAATTTAGGGATTTCATCATCTACAGTCCATAATATAAAAGATTCTGGGAATCTGGAGAAATCTCTACAAGTAAGCTTCTGAGATGGACTGACACAAAGTGGAAAAGTGTCCTGTGATCTGACGAGTCCACATTTCATATTGTATTTTGAAATCATCGATGTTGTGTCCTCCGGGCCACAGAGGAAAAAGACTGTCAGTATTGTTATCAGTACAAAGTTTAAAAGCCAGCCTCTCTGATGGTATGAGGGTGTTTTAGATGCCATGGGTAACTTGCACATCTGTGAAGTCACCACTAATGCTGAAAGGTACATACAGGTTTTGGAGCAACATATGCTGCCATCCAAACAGTATCTTTTTCAGGGACGTCCCTGCTTATTTTAGCAAGACAATGCAAAGCCACGTCCTGCATATGTTACAACAGTGTGGCTTCGTAATTAAAGAGTGCAGGTACTAGACTGGCCTGTCTGCAGTCCAGACCTGTCTCACTGAAAATATGTGGCGTCTTATGAAGCATAAAATACAAAAGCAGAGACCTCGGACTGTTGAGCAACCAAAGTTATACATCAGGCAAGGATGGGAAAGCTTCAACAATTAGTGTCCTCAGTTCCCAAACACTTATTGAGTGTTGTTAAAAGGAATGTTGAAGTAACACAATGATGATCATGTCCCTGTCCCTACTTTTTTGGAATGTGTTGAAGGGATCAATTTGAATGAGTGTGTGTGTGTGTGTGTGTGTGTGTGATATATATATATCACACACACACACAATATGATCAAGTTGTTGCCCTGTGCAGCTTTGTTTTCACACTCAGCTATAAAACTCCAATGATCTTTTCTTAGAACCAATGCCATGCCATCACATTGGCACAAGCTCATATTGACACATGTAACTCTGATGAGCTGATCACGTGTCTCACTTTTACACTGACCCTCAGCTCACCCGTACGCAATGTGAGATGGCCATGTCTACACAGTCCAAAAAGGGCATCTACAGTAATGTTTTTAATCTACTAGGAACCTCCTCTTAGTTAAACCCATATTAAATGTAAAAAAAGTGCTATAATTTATTAACAGTAAAACATATATGTAAGTTTATATGAATGCATTAAATTGTAATAATGTGCAAATGAATCATGTGTGAACTGTTTGAGGAGACATTTAAAACTGTGGAGGGCACTGTATGTCACATTAAGTCCTATATCTACAGTTAGGCCAGTCAGTTCTCTGTTACATAACTGTATTGGACTTTTTCCACTGCTGTCATGACCAGAGTCATTTCTATTGATGAATGTCTGTTCATGTGATCTGAAGTTATGTGGATTGCAAGTAAGTTAACTGTTTGACCTCCTGAGACAAGCTAATTCATTAATGTATCGATCAATCGTGCTAATGTAAAAAGGGACACTGTCATATAGGAAATAATCATACGGTCATGAAAAAATTAGGATGCCCCATGAACACTATTGACTAACATATTTAAACATATGGACATTTGATCTTCATTTTAACTTTATTGATATGGTGGTAATATAACAGGTTTTATATCATAATAATTTTGTTTCTTACAATTTGTAAAATATAATTATTAGAAATAATTTTCTTGAGAGGAAAAAGTTTGGACACTATTCACTAATAGATAATATTTCCTCCTTTGGTTGAAATAATATCAGTTAGTCTCCTTTAACTGTCAACCAGTCTCTGATGAGTCTTCTAATGAGAGAAAGATTTTCCCACTCCTTCATGGTGAATTCTGTTATTTTAGTTGTGATGTTTAAGTTTCTTTGTACAGACAATCTTATGTTTTCCTCAAGCCCTCTCTGATACAATGAAGAGTTTTTAGTGGTTTCTATGATGGCGATCTCTCTAGGCCCTCCTACAGCAAAGCAGACCCAAACCATGACATTTCCTCCACCATGCTTCGCAGTTGGTATGAGGATCTTCTGCTATTTTAAAAAATTGTTTATGAATTTATTAACAAGTGTGTAAGACATTTTAGGCTTGTTGAGACTTGGAGACATTCTGTGGTCTGCTTTTGAGCTCAAAGTCTTATTTTAAATATATCAGCCACAGTGGCTGTGAAACTGATTGCTAAAAGCCAGAACATCTATCAGCTGACATACCAGTGGAAATAGAATAGGTAAACAACTTCACTGGCAGCGATCCCACAACTTACTTATGAAGTGACTCACTCGCTCTGGAATATACCACACAATTACACTGAGTAAAATGAAGCTCTTAATCGTGCAGGTTGTGCTGCATGTGTCCAGTTTGCATATGGTAACTGATTTGTAACATGAATGATCAAATTAATCAAATATAAATGATTTTTATGGATGGGCCAATATAATTGTTATTTGGATTTTTTTATTACAGCCACTTCCCAGCAACACACAAGAGGTAGACATTGAAATCCCTGTGTCGCCCTCTAGTGTTCATTTAGCAGAACTGCACAAACACCACAAACCAACTATACAATGACACAAGCCATCTCTTAACAATCAGGAAATCAATGACACAAGTACTTTACATAGTAAGTATATAATAAAAAACAAAAACAACAAAACAAGCATTTAACAATATTACTGAATATGCAAAACATTTACAAAAATATTATTTCTCTACAAAAATTCATTATTTGCTGGGCTGTGAAACAAATTAACAAACAGGACCAATAATGGAAAAAAGCAGCCATAAAACACAGTTGTGATAATAAATATATATCTTTTTGTTATGTCATGATTGTGACCGTAACATTTGATATGGTCATAAAACAGAAACGATACACAACAATTGATAAAACTGTATAGAAGGAAAATACAGTACATTGTATTCACTATATACACAGTTATATACATCAAGGTAAGGCCTCAGGTACCGGAGTCTTGCAGTTTGTTGGTGCAGACAGTTGGAGTCAGATGTGTTTCCCCGTAAGAAAGAACAGTGGCTGGTCCTCTTTTGCATTTGCTGTCTGAAACTCGTCGCTCAGACGGAACCTCCACTCGTCCTCCAGCTCCAGCCGGACCACAGTCTGCCGGAGAGCACTCCGGTTAGGGCAGATCACACACAAAGTTGCTCCTGCACAAACATGGAGGAAATTATCATTTAACAAGCAAATCAGTGTCAGATTCAAAATCAGTGTCCAGTGTTACAAGCCAAATTTCTCAAGCTACAGAAAATACACCTGAGTATTTCAGCAGATGTGTTGTGGTCCAGTGTTCCTTTATCAGTATATGTACAGTGCATCCGGATAGTATTCTCAGTGCTTCACTGCTTGCATATATTATTAATGGATTCAATTCATTTTTCCCTTCAAAAATCTAGACACAATACTCACTTTGTCATCATCAGGTTTTGAATGTAGAATTTTGAGGAAAAAATGAATTAATCCATTTTAGAATAAGCCTGTAACATAAAAAATGTACAAAAAGTAAAGCGCTGGGATTTGGGGGATCCCTCAGATTTTTTCCCTTGCTACTGTATTCCATTGTCTTGTTCACTGGGGGTCTATGTCTTCATTCCTTTTTTGTGTGTTGTTGATCATCTTACTTTTGATGTATGTAAAGATGCTTTGGGACAACATCTGTTGTAAAAAAAAGCTATAAAAATAAATATTGATTGAACAACATCCTTGCTGAGACATGGCCACAATTTAGGGGATATAAAGAGTGAGTGAGAATATAATGTGCAGCTATAGATCTACAATGGTTTTTATGCTGCTGCAACGTGAGAGAAAGGTTTTCCCACTCCTTCATGCAGAATTCTCTGTTATTTTAGTTGTGATGTTTAAGTTTCTTTGTACAGGCATTCTTATGTTTTCCTCAAGCCCTCTCTGATACCATAAAGAGTTTTTAGTGGTTTCTATGACGGCGATCTCTCTAGGCCCTCCTACAGCAAAGCAGACCCAAACCATGACATTTCCTCCACCGTGCTTCGCATTTAGGGGTTCCACAGTTAACCCTTAAGTTTCATTCTTAATCCAAGTCTGCATTTCTGGCTTTTTGGTTTGACTGCAACAGCAAGAAATGATAAAAAAATGAAAATAAATCTTTCTTTTTCCACTAAAACACTCTGCACTAATATGTGTAACATAATAATCTATATTGATGACAATTAATTTGATATGATTTTAGAAACTGTTTAAATACTAAATACACCTCTCTCACCTTTCAGGAACTGGAACTTCTTGAGAAAATCAGGTGTCACGAAAGAGTCGCAAAAATACAGTAGGAGGCCACTGAAGAGCAGGCCAGCAGTGCTGATGTTGATGGAGTGTGGTCTTGAGCTGACAAAGCAAACAGTCACCTGATGGACACAGACAAGATCAGTAGTATCATTTAGATGATCAGATAAGGATGAGTTCATGGTTACATGTCTTAATGAGACTGTTATCATTATTTCAGATAAGTAACATGATGTATCCTAGTCCATCCAACATCAAATACAGTAGTAAACAGTACATAGAAGGGTTCTACCACATGCTGATCTGTTCTGCTTTGGTCAATATGGACTACTGTGATGACAGATTAAAATCTCTACATATAGAGAACTAAAGTGGTGCTCTTAAATTCCTTCTAAATGTCTATATTTCTGCATAAACATGACCTAAAATGACTTTAGATTTTCACACACTAAAAATAGATAATGAGAACCAAAGAATGTGAACCATTGCTTTGTTTGTGAACTTTTGCTTTTCATATGACCCTCTTTTGCAGCAAATAACTGCAACTAAACATTTCTGGTAACTGTAGAGATGGTTTTGTACATTTTTCCAGACTGATGAGCATCAACAGCTGTTCTTCTGAGCTCCTCAGAAATCTCATTTGTTCTTGCTATGATACACTTCCACTTCCACAAAGTGTTTTGAAGATCAGACTGTGATAGATCCCTGTTCTTGTACTGGACGCCCACTCTCACCAGATTGTCTGCCATTGATTGAAAACACCTGACTCTAATTTCACCTTCAAATGATCTGTTCACCCTAAAGATTCACATACTTTTGCCCTCACCAATATGTAATATTGGGTCATTTTCTTCAATGAATAATAATAAGTAAGATATTTTTGAATTGATTTGGTTCTATCTTTTTCCTTTTGTTCAGTGAGAATCTTGGTGTACCTCTGGGCCCAGGTTAAGATAGCAGTCCACAGAAAGTACTGGGTGGCTGTAGTTGCTGGCGCTGAGGGGGAACAGCCGCTGGCTCGTGTGCTGCAGGTACTTTTCTAGCAGCAGCTGAGCAGGGGTGGCCAGGAACAGGTGCTTACTGTCTGGAGCACAGATATACTGAGACGGCTGCACTGTGGTTGGAACATCTGTCATCTGGGGAGAATTTGAGTGAGAATTTGAGTGGGAATATAAAGAGTGAGTGAGAATATAATGTGCAGCTATTGATCTACACTGGTTTTTATGCTGCTGCAACGTGTGACTAATAAAGTAAATCTGATCCTCTTTTTACTAGATTTTGGAATATTGCTATGATAATTGGATTGTACCAAAAAGTACTTATTTAAAAAAATAATTCAGATAAATAAAGATAAATATATAAATTAGAGTGTGAAATATGAGCAATAAAATGTTTAGTACTGTGCTTAACCACTGGTGGACCACCAGCTTTGCTGTCAGCAGGCCAACAGTGGGAGGCTGTCCTCTTTTAGATTTCGTGTTCCTTTTACCACTACTATGAACAACTAATACCACTTGTCTACTGCATAGTGTCTACACTACTCAACTTTACTTTTTGAAGTTTGTAGGGATTATTTAATTCTCTTTCCACTACCACAGCTCAGGGGGTTGTATAGTTTTACAGATTCTAAATAACATTATCTGAAGAGGTTTCCAGATTTAAAATTGTTATTGTGTTTAAAGCAACCCCAACTTAGTTAGTATCAAGCTATCACTATTTATCATTTATAAATTAGTTCTAATTTTTAAAATGATACTTTTAACAGATAAGAGACATGCAAGTAATATATACATTCTATGTTCCTTTTAATTTTCAGATATTGCTTTATTTAAAGACTTAAACTGGAATTGTATTCCTTTCTCTTACATGTTCAGCCAGATAGTGAGAGCAGAATCTATCCTGTTGTAAAGAAAATATAGTGTTTCTGTGTAAAATGGATGCTGCAGACAAGCCTTCTACCATAATTCATTCAAAATCAGTCTAAAGCATGTTTAGTTCAACAGTTTTACAGTTCAACTTTAGAAATTCCACCTTCATTAGCTATACCCAGTGATGTATTTCTCATTGTGCAGTATTTCATATTCTAAAAGAGAGAAGAGGCTAACCTTGGTCTTGATTATGAAGGTACGATATCCTCCAATTGCAATCTGCTTCTTCATTACGCTGAAGTTGTTGAAACGACACATGAGAAGGCCAGCACTCTGGACTCGGAGGTTAAAGTCCACATCATCACATGTAAACCTAGTGTACACACAACAATGGAGAACATCTGTGACCTTATGAACTTTTCTGTTATTAATGTTATTTTTTTCTGAAGATGCACTATATGGACAAAAGTACTGGGACACACCTCTTAATCAATGAATTCTACTGTTACACACATTAGTGAAAAAATAGGTGGATCTAATGATCTAATGAATGAATGGAATTATTGAACAGTGGAAGCAGAAAAGTCTCTAATGATCTGCTGTAGGAGCTGCAATAGCAAAGGGGGACCAACTCCATATTCATGCCTATGAGTTCAGGATAGGATAAAAAAATCATTTAGTTGTAATACGTGGATGTCCCAATACTTTTGTCCATATAGTGTATGTTTTAAACATTTCAGAACATGCAAAACTGTCAGAATCAGTTAATCATATGTAGAAGAATCTCAGAAACAGAAGAGGTCAAGCTAACCGATTTTGATTGTACTGCACATCCTGTGTGAGGTCCACGTTGAGGAGCAGGAAATCATGCAGGTGTCCTCGTGAGAAGGGCTCTCTGCGCCGCCCAATTCCAGAACCCCGGCTTGACCACTTTCTGAGGCCGCACACGCCATATTGAGTGACATCTGGAGATGCCTCCATGTGTTGCAGCACCTGCTTTAGTGACACATTCCTCTCGGTGCCCGCAGTGCCACTGGATACACACACAGACAAATTTACCTTTTTATTTATAACAGACAGTTTTTGCTTTTTAAAGGCAAGTTCTGTAATATGTTTGGTCATATGAGGGTTTTTAGGTAAATGCATCAGTATGAAATGTGTAGGTTTAATCGTCACTTTCATAGAAGCTGTGCATACACGTTTGACTAATGACAGCTTTCTTGGGGTATTCTGATGTTTTTTTTATTGGCAGTCTTGACATAAAGTTTAGACACATGGGCTTGAGACCGGGATGTTGCTGGTTTAAACCCCTGGATAGGTATGAAGTGGAGTGAGGGGTGCAGCTCTCTGGGTGCTGAGCTGACTCCAGACACATGTACTCCCTCTTCTACTCTTCTACAAACGTTTGTGAAATCTGTAGCATTTAACTTTAGTTTTACTGTAATGAAACAGGAATTTTGGGTTTTATTGATGAAGGATTAATGCTGAAGAATGATATAGAACTGCAAACAAGGTGTAGGGACATATAAAGTCCTTTAAGACAAAAAGGAGCACCTTTTGGGGTCAACATCCATGCTGTTCCACATGACACAGGAGTCATCTGCCAAGATGATGAAGGGCCAGACATCCTGTGGACGATTGCCATGCTCTACCCTCCGGTTACGCTCCAACTCCAGATTGTGATAGGACAACTCTTTAATGAGGAAATGTGCTGCACCTATCAGGGTGAGATACATAGATAAACAGAGAGTGATTCATGCTAAGATTTGTTTTTGAACTTTAAATTACACTGTCAATAATCAGATTCCCAATACTCAGCCCCATTGTTATGAATTTGTAGATCATATATACACCAATCAGCCATAACACTAAGGCTGGTATGAGTGGATCAGATGCAACAGTGCTGCTGATGTGTTTAAACCCCTCAGTGTCACTGCTGTACTGAGAATAGTCCACCAACCAGAAATATCTAGCCAACAGCATCCTGTGACCAGGGTCCTGTGAGCACTAATGAAGGGCTAGAGGATAACCAACACAAACTGTGCAGAAACAGATCAGTTACATCTACAATGTGGAACAATTAGATAGGGATGTCAATAGAGTGGACAGTGAGTTGACACAGAGTGTAAACACTACTACATCTGATCCACTCATACCAATTGTATAACATTTGTACAACAATTATAACTAAAAATGCTCCTGTATGGTCAGAGGAGCCGGTAAAATGAACGTTGAATGTATATTGAAAGCAAGGCCTATTCTTTTGGAAATGAAGCAGAACCTTTTAGCAAGGTGGATAAGTGATGTGACATCTCACTTATATCTGACAATTTATGATTAACTGTATAAATTATATTTTGTACACCTGACCTCTGCTCCCAATACCAGTTGACACCAAATTTTTAATATGGAGTCAGATACACCAAGTTACCTATTCCAGCTCCATTAAAGATGGTGGGCAGGACCAGCATGATGTGATTGGGCCAATACTTCTTATAGACGGCCATCTCATATTCTTTTATGACCAAGATGTGGAGATGGGAGGCTCCGTCCATGGCATGATACAGGTTGAACAGACCATGCTCATGGCGACCCGTGGTGGGTGTGAATATGGGGCTCTTGATGCAATCAGGATTCTATTAAAACAAAAATGAAACAACATTTTAGAAAATAATGAATGTATTTCAGGGAAAATATTAGACAGTAATGTTAAACGGCCAACAGGTTACTGAACTTTTCATAAATACTATGAATATTAACATTTTAATCTTTATTTACAGTTGGCTCCTGAATATACATGCTTATTTGAATGTTTTCTGATGCATGGGCACCACTGGTTTGCAAGCTGAAGATTTATTAGTCCATACCCAGTCAGAAGTGAGGGGCAGTCTCATACTCTCGAGTTGGCCTCCTGGTTGGCTGAAGGAGAAGTGATGCTCTTTGGATTTTGGGATGATGAAATAGAGCTGGATCTCCTCCCCAAGCAGCAGGTGAGAGAATGTGAAGGCATGCAGGGTGGATTCATACAACTGAAACACACACACAGCAACAGCTTTCTGCAAGTTTGCACATCACGTTTTAGCCCCTACTCAGCTCATTCAGAACCACAAGCAAAATGCTATGAAAATAGTACCCAGTGTCAGATACCAGATAGCAAATTTCCCTAATGGGAAAGAAAAATTTAGGGTCCCCCTTCATTCAATTTAGGTTCCCCCTTTGTGGGTGGTGGTTAAAAAAATAATATGCACACTGAATGAGGGGGGTTCTACATGCATTAAAATTATGATTAATGTGCAGTTTACCTGATATCGAGGGTTGAAGCCCATGTACTGATGGCACTGCTCACAGTGATGATAAGTGTTGTATGCTGCATATTTGGAGAGTTTTATCCGTGCTGTACGTCTGCGGAGGTATACGTCCTCCTGGCGCCGGGGATTTTCTTCAAAAACACATGAAAATTTCTTATTTTATTAAATCAAACTGTCAATCATTGAAAAGAATGAATGAATGATCATGTCAAACCATCATGTCAATTACACAATTGAGAAATGATATATGGAGCTTTATCCATTTACCCCCCCCCCCTAATATTACAATAAACAAATAAACAACACTGAAATCTCTTCTCATACAGAGAATAATCTGAACCCGTGTTTAAATTACTGCATTCTTCTAATCAACAAACCAATAACTGTATGGAACACAACACATACTTTTTACTTCTTTCTGTATTTGTTTATGTATATTTATTCTAAAATGTTTCCTACAAGCATAATCATATTTACAAAATGGCAACACATGTAATCTTGCTGTTGTGCTTACTCTCTACATTTGGAGTGAAGTCAGGAGAATAGATGACACTGATATCCTCATATTTGGGATCATGGATGGTAAAGTCAAATGGCATTCCTCTCAAGGTGTCAGCATTGGGCCATGATGCAATGGCCTGATGATACCGCACCAAATCTGACTGGGAATCTAGAGAGAGAAGCCAAAGATTATTCACATTTGCTTTTATGAATCAAATTCAGTGATTTGATGTTTTATACTCACTGCAGTTGATATCTTCTTCATCATAAATGTCCACCTCCATGAGTCGGATGAGCATACGGGACAGAATTCCTAGAAACTGCAGATATGCCCCAGTCTTCCCAACCTGGAGATACATAAACAGCTCAGTGTATTCAATCCAACTGTGTGTGCTCATGAAATGTCATCCATGTAATGGCCATATTCTGATATTATGCAAATTCTATTTGTTTGTACTCAGGACAAATATTACTTTGCATAACCTGTGTTTAAGGTGGTAGTAACCTCTGGCTCCTGCAGATGGAGTAGCATGAGGATGATCAGGCTATAAATACCTGTGGGATGTGAAATGGGGTTCATAGATTGAGAAGAGGTGGTATAGTGCAGTGAATCTCTGGTTTGGAAAATGGGTCACAAAGCAGAGGTTAATCATTAGCTATAGACGTGCCATAGTGTGAAGGAAGTAGCTGAATCTGCAAGCAAATTGAATTGTAAGGTCTACAGGTCATACAGGTCTACCAGCAGTGGCAGAAATCCCAAAATTGAGGCTAAAAAACTAAATTGAGCAAAGGCCTGCTCCATATGTTGAGGGACCCTGTCTGTCAGCTTCGTCTTTTGAGCATACACTTTGATACAATCATTACCTTATGATTTACCCAATCATTAATATCTGCTTTGAGACCCTTGAGACTGACTTTCTACACATCGAACAAGGCAGCACTATACCACCATCTCAATCTATGAATTTCATCACATACCCCACAGGTATTTATATCCCCATTATTCACATGACACAATAATGGGGATATGCAGTTACTACTACCTTAAACAGGCAAGGTGAATATTTTTTGTTCAGGGATCTTTTATATTTGGACATATAGTGTACCATTATAACTGCACTACAATGTTTTGTTTAGATCATAGAGCTGTACTGCACCTGTGGTGGCCCACTGAGGAGCAGCCTGCGTGGGTGAAAGTTATCGGTGCGTCCCTCAGCTCGATTACTGCTGTCCATGTGGTGTGGCCTGGGTACTGTCCACTGTCTATAGTACAGAGACTGCTCAGTACAAGTCATCATCTTGCTGAGGAGGGGTCTAAAGGAGCTGGCCCACTCCACAGAGGAGTGCGGGAGGAAGGATGTGGGCTTGGGCAAGCCACTGGCATCCACAGTGGTGATGAGATCATAGAGGGCTTTGGGGAGGAGCACTACAGGGGGGCGGTTGAGGTTACGACTCCAGGAGCAGCACTGGCGCAGTGGGGAGGCCTGTGTCGATGAGGAGCCAGGGGAGGTGGACTTAGAGGATCGTCTCTGAGGAGTTCCCCTGCTCTGAGCAGGCTGCTTTTCAGGTTTGTGAGGGGAGAAGTTAGCCTGGGAATGATCCGGGCCAGGAAGTGTGCTGTTCACTGCAGATTGAGATGGATTGAGTTAAATCAGTATTATGTAGTAGAGATTCAGTCCCATCCGCATTCCCACAGCCTTGCCTTTTTTGTGGTGTTGAATTTGACTGAATATGATTGTAATGCTGTTGACTTGCTGCACTATATAATGACAATGCGGATGGGATAAGGTTCACAAGAGCTGAATAAAACTGTGCAACAGTCATATTATTGTGAAATCCAGTAATATTACTCTACCACCTCAGTCCACATGATTTTTTTTCACTTTCACAAAAGCTACCATACCTCTCATCTTGTTTAGAAATACATATGTAAAGTGTGTCATTTACGGTTGGCTCAAAGCATAAATTATGGTTCCAGACTGTAGGGGGAGCCCAAGAGCAAGAAATACCAATTTTCCAGTAATACTGCAATAATACATGTATTTATTTGTTATTTACTAAAGATTTAATTGCAAATAGTACATGATTTTTTACATGATATACGTGACATTTTACATGTATAAATCCTATCTATAAATTATATTATTCTATCAATGTATTATATCTTGAAACAAGAATATTCTTTACAGAAAATGATAGTAGTATCCAGCAGGACATCTAGGATCCCAATACACAATACATCCATAGTAAATTAAAAAAATGGACCGTGGTCCATGTCTTTGATGGGTTCTGTTTCAGATACTGCATGGCCACCCATTCTGCATTTCCAAATTCTTTTGTATTGAGCCTTGCTACCTATACCATGTTTTTCTGAAAAGCTTTCTGTTTAAAGGGGAATTCCAGAGTGTCTCCACAATGCATAATTCATATTAAAACACCTCTAAATTGTTCACATTTGAATGATTAAAAAGAAGTAAACAGGCACCTGTGTGTGCGTAAGATACATGAACCAACTAACCATCCACCACCAGCTCCTCCTCCTCGTTGTCTGTACTGCTAAGTTTGTCAGGGTCACTCTCTGAGAGGTCGCTGGAAGTGCGGGCCCCTCGCTGGCTCTGCTGCTCTGCTGACACCAGATAGGCTGCCAGACCCAGCTCCTGTTCCAGAGCTGTCCTCTGCAGCGCACAGCAGCTCATTACCCTCTGGTCACAGTACTTCAGAGACCTGCAGCAATAAGACATGTAGCATAGTAACATAATAAATTATATTATAAATATCAAATACTTCTCAACTACGATATGCAGAATAAATGGAGAATCAATAAATACATAACAATACTTCCAAAACAAATGAGTAGATGGCTTATGTTTTACATTAACCCCATTTCTTCCCAGAAAAGCACACAAACAATAATACAGCCATGTGATAAAGTTAGGACAACCATTGACATTAACATATTTAAACATACATTTAATCTTCCTTTTAACTATATTGAGAGATGGAGGGAAATACCTAAACATAATATAATGATTAGAAATGCAATTTTCATATGAGCTGCAAATGTTCAGTCCATCATTAGAGGGGACTTAGACATAAGTTTGTTTTGCTCTTGTTTGTTGAAGTAAGAGGGATCACCATAGCAAGATCCAAAAAGCTCTCTGAGGCCTTCAGAAAGAAGGTTGTGGACGGATATGAGTCTGGGAAGGGATTTCAATGATCCCAAAACAATCAGGAATCAGCTGCTCCACTGGGCATAAATAATTGACAACATTTAAAACAACTGCCAACATTGTTGGGTCAGGCTGCCTTAGCAAGTTCAGACCAAGAGCAGACCACAAAATGTGTAAAGAAGTCTCCAACAATTCTAAAATGTCATCAGGGGACAGGTAACGTTTGTCACAGTTTATGTCAAAGTTCAGCATCTACCATCAGAAAGAGACGAAATAAGTTTTTGGAGGAAACTTTTCTAAGAGTAAAGTTTACCAGAAAACATTTAGACAAAGTGCAGGACTGCTGTGGACAGATAACAGTACATACAGTGGACACAGTAACAGAAGATATTGGCGCAAAACAAACACAGCACGTTTTGGGGCATCCTTGCAGCTGCAGGGCCTGGAGAGCTCTCCATCATAGAAACAACTATGAAACCTTTATAGTTTCAGGGGGGCTTCAAGAAAATGTACAAAGTCTGTACAAATATAGCTGAAAGAATTCCACAAGAATTCCATCTCTTGGTGATGTAGTCAAATCCTCACAGCAATGCTCAAAATCTAGTAGAAATCCTGGACAGTGTAGACAGTTTACATATATATAAATTCCAGACGATGAAATATAATTTATACAGTAATACTGCACACTAGTACATGGGAGGCTGATGTACAAAATGCTGGCTCATGCCTGCACCACACGACCAAGATAACAAAAAGCCTGTCAAGACTTATTTCCATTTGGTGAGAACAGATCACTGCCTCAGCTAATCCTTAGATAATTATTTTTGTAGTGTTCATGGATGTCTTCTTGACCTCTTTTCAGTAACCACTAACACTGATTGAATTTTATATTGAATAGGCTTGGAGATTGTTCCACTCAGGTCAGTGCAGACTCTTAATTAATAAATGACTCCAATTTTTTTTAATATGACACACTTACTCTCTATATGTAGGGCTTTCTGTTTGTGAGACGTTTTGCCCATTCACCCAGGAGAGCATATTAAGGTCAGGCAGTGACTTTGGATGAGAGGACCTGACTGTGGCCCAGTCAAGTTCTTCCATACTAAACCCAACTATTATGTTATGGAGCTTTGTTTTTGCCCTGGGGCATAGTCACTCACAGAAAAGGGGCTTCCTTAAAGTGTTTCCATAAAGTTACATGCATGGTCTGCTGAAGAATGACCATTTCCCTTCATTGGAACTAAGAGGGCGAGGCTAAACACTGAAAGACAGCCCCACAGCATATTCCCCCTCTACCAAATGTTACAGTTGACACAATGTAAAGTGTTCCCAACTTCCTATCTCACAAGTCGCTAAATGGCTTAGCCCCACAATATCTAAATGACCTTCTGAAACCATACAACCCATCACATCTACTGTGTTGACAAAATGAGGGCCTACTGGCAGTCCCCAGAATTAAAAAAAACACTGTAGGGGACAAGCTTTCTCTTATAAAGCCCCAAAACTTTGGAATAACCTTCTTGCTACTGTTCTGTCTTTAAATCTTGACTAAAAACCTTTCTCTTTACGCAGGCTTTTTATTAACAACTCCTCTATGGATTCTATGGAGTATCTGGGGTCACAATTTTTTCTCGCTCTCTCCCCCCATGTCCTGAGCTGCCCCTGCTGCCTTGCTGATGTTGGCCCATGCCCTCTCAGAAAACTTTATCCGAATGATTCTACCCAGATGTCTACTCATCCCACATGTGAGACTCTACTGCCAGATTAGAATACTTAACCTGCATGGACTTCCATACTAACACTAAGCTTCCTCTTTTGAGCCTTGGTTCCTCTCAAGGTTTCTTCCTCCTAGCCTGAGGGAGTTTTACTTGCCACTGTTACCTGCTCACTTGTGGTCTGGACCCGGATTTCTGTGAAGCTGCTTTGTGACAACTCCTTTGTTGTAAAAAGACTTTATACAAATAAACTTTGATTGATTGATTGACAGTGCAGTCATGCAGGTAACATTCTATTGGCATTTGCCAAACTCACTCTCGTCCATCAGACTCCCAGATAGAGTAGCGTAATTTGTCACAGAACATGCTGCAGATTCCACTGGTGGTGTGTTTAGATCTATCCCTCCCATATTTGGCTTTGTGTGATGTGCTGGTACAAATGGATCAGACACACAGTGTTCCCTCACTGTCCTTTCTATTAGACACTCCAACCTAGTAGCTCCACCTTGTAGAGTCAGAAACAGAAACTGATTTGTTTTTGCACAGTTTGTGTTGGTCATACTCTAATCCTTTCATCAGTGCTCACAGGATGCTGTTGGCTGGAGAGTTCTGGCTGGTGGACTGTCTTCAGTCCAGCAGTAACACTGGAGTTTAAACTCTCCCAACAGCCCTGCTGTGTCTGATACACTTATACCAGCACAACATATTGTTTACTATATTTACACCTTTGGTATTAATTTACAAATTGTACTGCACCTTGACTTGACTTCCTGTAGTCTCATAAATGAGCTTCATAAACAAAGTTGATTTGGTACACTTAATACTTATGCAGCACTACCATTAACTCTCTGAGGCTGTTGAGACATAACATTATTTTGTCTTATCATGTTCATTTCTTGTGAATTGAAGGTTCTATTCATCGTGCTTACCTGGGCAAGGACTCCCCCATTGGATCCATGCCGGTAAAAATGAGGATGCAGGGCAAAGCTTCCAGCTCCAGGTAAGTGTGAGGAGTCCATTCTGGGTCTTGGATCTTCAGCCACAGCTATACATATATAAAACCAACAGACAATGGACATTAGAATACAGTGACTGCCCACTGTTTCCAACAAACAAAAAGTATGTAGTAAATATATACCCTTAGTTGATCAAGGAAGTGCTTGCCCACTATGATACCGGATGTGGGGTCCCCCAGTACAACTTCAAAGCGGTCATGAAGCCCCAGACGGTCCCGTATTCGCTGGAGTTGCTGGTGTGCCAGTGCTGCCAGAGCAGGGAACGGAATCCGCAGCAGAAGCATGTGTCCGTGGTGGCTGGGGCAGTGGTGCGCTGAACTCAGCAGGCACTGCACCATCTCCAGGGTCTCAACAGAGGTGTGCTTTTGCAGCTGGGACAGGCCTCCAGCTGTTGCCATCAGGGCCACAGAGTAGTGCTGGAGTAACACCTGAGTGCGGATGACCACACTGTGCAGCTTTGGGAATCTGAAAATAATACAGAAAATCCCTCAGTGCAGGACAGTGCAGGACATTTGGTTGTGGGGAAGCTCAAGTTATGCTCAATAAATAAAATCATGTTTAAACCAGGGTTTTATATTCTAATTCTGATGACTGATTTCTCTTAATTAAAAGCTCATTACTCTTTAAGGGTGTTAAGCCAAAAAATGTTCTTAATATGCCAATATGTTAATTTGTAATTCCAAATTAAGAAGGAAAATACAATTTAAATTTAAAATAAAAGAGCAACCATTTAGGAATCACAGCCATGTGAATATGTAAGTTACAGAGAGTTGCAGAATGCTAATGTATAGTCCAATCCTACTGTCAGAGCTGCAAAGGAAAACCAACTCCATATTAATGCCTATGGATTCAGAATAGGATGTTATAAAAGCTCATGTAGGTGTATTGTGTAGATGTCACAATACTTTTATAACCTGCTTGTTGTTTAACAATTCACTTCTACTTGAATTGGCAATGCATTACATAGTAATACTCGTGTTTGAATCTGGGTTCAGTTACCTCAACTCATCTCTGCAACAGTTAAAACAGTAATTCAGTCTCCTGAAGATTAAGGGCGCTGATTATTAGTGACGTACCTCTCTTCCAGGGCAGCAACCATGCTTTCAAATGAACTGTCGAAACGAAGTAAAGGCAGGCCGTTCCCAGAGTGTGTAGACTCCAAGAGCTCAGACACACCAAAGTACTTTGTTTTCTCCTGGTACAGATCTACATCCTTCAGACAAACACAAAATACATAGTGGTTTAATGCATCATGTGAAGATCTACAAAAAAGCCCTTTAAAATCTATGAAATCCGAATGCCTCTTATTACATTTTAATGATGTAGTCTACTTTGAATTCTTACATTACTGAATGCAGAAGGCCAGTGGATCTCATTGTATGGGCTGATACGAGTGTATTGAGTCTGCAGGGTGAAGGGGAAAGAGGTCACATGAAGAGTCAGGATGTTGGTGGCCTCTTGAATCTGCCTGCAGTTCAGCAAACTGTCCACCAGTCCTTCATTGGGCTTGCCTCCCACTCTACTGTACTGTCCACTGCAAAATCCCAATAGAAGATCAGTTGTAATAAAAGCCAGTCATGTAGAGTTGAACACATTTTGGGCTAGAGAAAACTGTTACCTGCTGATGTCCCAGTGTGCATGGTCATGCACCACTATGAAAAGGGTGTAGGGGTTCATCTTGGATTTCTGAATCAGCTCGTTGATCTTTGCTATCACAGCCTGATCCAGCTTTACAACATACTGCTCAGCATCTTTGGGGGACAGACATTCATGGTCCAGACCTAACTCCTGCAGGACACCTGCAAAAGCACAAAACTGTTTACTATTTATCTACTATCCTTGGTGATTTTATAGTACCACAGTTGATGTCAAACTGCAGCATTTACCATCAGAAAGAGACTAAACATGTTTGATTCTCATGGGAGGTGGGCAAGGAGGAAACCCTTGTTGTCAAAACAAAAATCATTAGGGCAAGTCTAAAGTTTGCCAGAGAACACCTAGACCAGTGTTTCGCAACCCTGTTCCTGGAGGCAAACCTGTCTTATACATTTTAGCTTTAACACACCCCTTGCAACTCTGAAGGGCTTGTTAATTAGCTGATTAGTTGAATCAGGTGTGTGGGGAGCAGGGTAAGCTCTAAAACATGCAGAGCAGGCGTGCCTCCAGGAACAGGGTTGCGAAACACTGACCTAGACAAAGAACCAGCAACAGTAAGTCATGTTTGGCACAAACCAAACACAGCATTTGAGCACAAGAACCTCAAACCAACTGGTTTGTGGCTACTTTGCAGCAGCAGGGCCAGGACAAATCTCTATCATAGAAACCAGTATGAAAGCTTTACAGTGTCAGAGGGGTCTATATAAAGACTGATGCTGAAACCTCACTTCACTGAATTCCGCATGGAGGAATGGGAAGATCTTTTTTCCACTCAATGCCTGAGACTGGTAGACAGTCATACAAAACCATTTAACTAATTGACATTAATAGACTATTTTAGCCAAAGGAGGAAATAGCAATTAGAAAGGCACAGTAAGGTGTCCTAACTTTTTCCTTACAAGAAAACTACATTTATATTATTAAGATTTAACAAATTATGTTTCTTCAGTTGCATGTTTTAGTTACATCACCTCCATCTCTCAATACAGTTAAAATGAAGATCAAATATATATCCATATATTTAAATGTTAAAAAAAACTTAACAGTGTTCATTGGGTGTCCTAACCTTTTCACCCATAATGGGAATTACATGTTATCAGAAATTAAACTGGTGAGAAGTTTGATGGTAGTGATCTACCATTTAAAAAAAATAATTATAATAGTGGTTGTTAATTGGCCAAATGATTACTTGCATTGCCACTATGCACAAGGTTACTGTAGTTACTAGTATCTGAGTATTACTTTACATTCAATATCTGATCTTTCACATAAATATTTTCAATCTGTCAAAAAAAGCTTTGTTTAATGACCATCGAGTCACATATGTTTAGACAGATATATTTAACAGTGACAAACCCTTTATCTATTCAAGAGTAGCTCTAAGAGAATTACATAGTATTGGATTAGAGAATTCAAATGTTCTACCCGAATTCCACAGGTGCAGGACAACTTGCTGAAAGGCCACTTCAGATGGAGGGACACAGATTAGGAACTCCACTTTGTCGAATGAGCCCAGGTCCAAGTTGTGCGTGCTGGAGTCGGCAATGGCGCACACATGGGACAGCAGCTTCCGTGCCACAGCGAGCTGAATGGGGCGAATTGAACGCCACTCCACCCGGTACTCTGTCAAAGAGGTAGATCAGACACTATATGCTCTGGAACTCCTTACTTTTACACTTTTACAGTAAAGAAAGGTTATCATATGAAATTCACCTGTACATGTGGGTTCTCCTGAGAGTTCCTGTCCACCGCCTTGAGCAGGGGGACTGGTATGCCCTGAATTAACTTTCTCCATCAAAGCTTCCACATCTCCATCTAACAGTTTCAAAATTATTAGTATACACATTGAATGCATATTGGAAAGGACCGATGTGAGATTAGCTCTCACATTTCACTTGACTGAAAATAGAACACAGCCTTACCTGGACACAAGGAGTTAAAGTATGCCTCTAGTTCAGCAGTCATCCCAGAGGAAAGCTCCTGGCTGATCTGTCTCACACAGTCGCTGGGTGAGAGCATGCTCTCTGCAAGTGCACGTGACTGATGCTTCCCTAAAGGGAAAATCATAATGTGTAAAAAATTAAATATTGGGGACATAAGTAAAGCAAAATACAGTTAAGTTACCATAACAAAATACTGAATAAATAAAATCTCAAATTGTCTCTAGTATGAATTTCTGGAAGCTTTCAGGATGCATGCATACAGTTAAAAAGTTATGAATGCAAAGATTTTTTTTACATATTTAAAAATGTGGATATTTTAATCATCACTTTGTCTATATTGAGAGATGGAGATTATTTAATTAAACAAATAAAAATTTGAAATATCTTTTACACATTATTCATTAAACTTTAAAAGAAACACAGTTTTCTTGTGAGGAAAATGTTAGGACACCCTGTGCTCTAACTGCCCAAGTTTTTCCTCCTTTAGCTGAAATAAACAGGGGTTATGTGGAAAGAACCTCTGTATTCTGTAAAACAGGTTACATCACTTCAGGTTTGGCTATTCTATACAAGCTATCCTGAGCATGGCACAGTTTAATAATGCATTCAATTGCCAAAAAATTTACATTGATTTCATACCGCCAGTAGCTTATACTGCTGCTTTTGGCTTCTCAGATAATCAGATGCGATGAGCCCTATTTTCTGGTTTGGTCATGTGACATTTGACAAAAAGCCTATTATATGTTTCCCCTGTAACCACCTACCAGTCTCTGACATCGACTGGAAGAAAGATTTTCACACTCCTCATATATATTTCAGTGTCAGTGTTTGTACAGACTGTCTTACATTTTCTTCAAGCCTCTGCTGATACAATAAAGATCTCAGTGGTTTCTATGATGGAGAGATCTCCAGGCCCTGCTGCAACAAAACAGCACCAAACCATGACAGCTGTTGGGCTGCATTTTGCTAGGTCGGCCTGACCTGGCAATGTTGGCAGTTGGTTTAAATGTTCTCCCCTTGTAGATTATTTTCCAGACAGTGGAAAGGCTGATTTCTAATTGTTTTTAAATCTTTTTTTATTTGTTCCATATGTTTAAATATGACAAAGGTGTTCATGAGGTGTCATATTTTTTCACAAGACGGTACACAGGAATCCCTCTCTACCAACTAACAAATTACTAAACGTCTACTTTCATTGTTATCAAGTCCACAGATCTGACTCAGTTATTTAAATCAATATCCAACAACCTTCTTACCAGTTACCACGATACAGGACTCTGTCTCCTGGATTCTGCCCATGCAGATGAGCACAACATAATGCGTCTGATTCAGTTTGCCTTCCATTAGCTTCTGGAAGGTGTCGTCCAGTGCCTCAGCCAGAGAGGATGCCGTATCCAGTACCAGGACACTCTCTCCGCAAGAACTGGTGGCCAGCTTGGCCAGCCAGGGGAGCTGTGAGGGGGTAAGGGGCTGAGCTAAGCCTGGGAGAGGAGAGGGGAACTGAGGGTGACTCTGCTGGTACTGGCGAATCTCTGTCAGGTGCGATTCTCGCCAGGAACGCATGAGGATCTGCTCCAGGTCTTCCATCAGGGGCATTTGGTCCGGGGCTAAGATCACAGGCATCAAGAACAGTGATTATTATCTAATTATCTAAAATACTAGCTAAAAAAAGAATTGATGCCTTTGTTTGTTAGTCATTTAAGAAAATATCAATATTTATATATATATATATATATATATATATATATATATATATATTATTATATACAAAGTACTAATTTTTAATTTTTGCATGCAAACATTTGTTCATTTTAAGTTGTGTTTAAACCCAACTATTAGATATAAGTGCTGTACTGTCCTCTTTCACTTAGATTTTATGCATATGATGGTGTTTTTACACACTGAAAGTTATATCACCTTTCTTACTGTATCACAATATGCCACAATATACTGAATAATTCTCCTGAATTGTGCTAAGTATCCTATTATGAGGTTCTTGCCAATACAAAGTAATAAGGTTTGGGCACTGTTTCCCCCTCTTGGTTGTTTAATTCATTAGAATTCTGTCATATGTGGAATTCTTTCAGCTGTATGATGTTTCAGTGTCAGTCTTTGTAGAGGTTTTACATTTTCCTCAAGCCCCCTCTGATACTATAAAGATTTACAGGCCTCTCCAGCTCTTCAGGCCTTGCTACAGCAAAGCAGCCCCAAACCATGACACTTCCACCTTCATGCTTCACAGCTGGTATGAGGTTCTTGTGCTCACATGACTTTCACATGTGTACAACTATCAACAATAATTAACAGAAGCGTTTATGCAATAATCTAATTAAAGTATCTGATCCAGGGTGGTTGTGTGTTCCTCTCTCACCTAGCTGAACCAGGTAGTACACGGTCAGCAGGACCTGCATCTCAGTGGAGAGGGGCTGGACAGACGAGGCTCCGTACTGCTCGTATACGCGTGGAAGCGTCTGTGAGCTGCGATAACATGCCTGCAGATGCCCGTTCACTAACACATCACCTGTATTCCCACAAAGGCGTGGAAGAGCACCATGTCCTGCAGATACACACACAAAAGACAATGTATCATTTGAAATCAGGTGGTGTGAATGACGTACTTTTTTGCTTAAAGCTAAATTGACAACAGTATTGGGACACATACTTATTTGCACCGACTATATGGACAAAGGTATTGGGGCAGCTACTAATTTGTATACACTGTATGGACAAAAGCAATAGGACACCTGGTATTAAAGGGTATTAGTGAGGTCAGCAGACCACACATCCACTCCCCCTGCTTTCCTCCAGGTGGCATTAAAAGTCCGTCACAACACATCCCATTCCCCTCCCCCGGAATCCAAAAAATAAGTTTTTCAGGGAGGGATGTCTGTAAGTATTGGATAGAGAGTTCCACAGCTCTGCAGATCAGTGTTGGAGAACACTCTTTTTCTGAAAACAAACTCAACCTCCAGTTTATTCTGCTACAGCAGCTGATGGCAAAGGCAGTTAAGACAGCTGAACTCTTGGATGGAATGTCCAATATGTATTCACTGCCCCTGATTTCATTAAAAGAACCAAAAAACTATTTTTTTCTTTTAAAATAATACTTGAAAAATGAAAGGACATTTTAATTTTTTATTACATATTCTTATAAAATTACAGCATTTTTTTTAAACTGTCTCACCTTTTAAAATGACTGGCTGCAGTCCACAGGTTTGGAGGAGATTATCAGGGACTATGATGGACTCTCCTGGGGCCAAGGCCGGTGAAGACCCCTGAGATGCAAATCCAGAACTCCCATTGGTTGCTGCATGTACACAGAAACAGACAGATGATTTCTTGATATTATGTTTAATATAACATAATTCTTTTTCATTCCTGGTGTCCTACTAATACTATTAAACATGTAATGTTAATCAGGAGTAACAACTACAACTACACATGTTTTAAATTATTACAAACCTTTATTCCAGTGTTAGCAGCACACCAACATGCACACAGAGTAACTGCACTAGTTGTACTAATCCACCAACCCACAAGAGCAGTAACTGAAGCTTATACAATGCTCATGATTCATGTTATTTAATATTTAAAGCATGCTGTTTGTATGTGCTTTTGTGCTGCACTCTTTTCTGCAGGTGCCCCTAAGCCCTTTCAATAATAAGAACAGATAAACAATTCATAATGGCTTGTTTTTATTAAACCATGATTTGGAAAATGACCATGACTATAAATAGACTGGCTTATGTTGTTAAAAATCTATAAAAATGGGCAAAAGAAAGTTGCATGTATCATTAGGGCTGGGTGATAAAAAAAACTCTTGATATGATTAGGAGACATATGATATGATATGAAAAAAACCTGAACAGAGTATAAGGTTAAATTAGTTTTTGTAACAGTTTAAACTGAGCATGCTGTAATATTTTAACAAGAATTTTTTTAATTATGATTCTGTGATATAATCTGAACAAGACTGTACTCTGTAGTGTCATCCCTCTGGAAACCAAACCATTTCCACACAAACAACCCACTCATGTTATGTTATGGAATTAAATCATACACAGATCTGTGTAACCAATGTGATACTATGGTCATATATACATGTATATATACATGACATCCAAATGCTTAGCACTGTCTCACACCAATTGCCTGATCTAATGCTCACTACTGTCCAACAGCTTATGATTATGGAGGATTAAATCTTTTCAAGACCCAGCCATAGTAATGATGCTTAAGGTGGATGGTGTCTGCATTTCTGACCATTTGTTATAACATAATAGAAAACAGTGTGTGATGGTTTAGCCTTGTTACATTACAATTTTTTAATTAATCATTTATTTATTTATTTGTTGTTATTATTATTATTATTATTATTATTATTATTATTATTATTATTATTAATTTTATTTTATTTATCAAGCTTTCACTATAAATCTGGTTGAAAAGACTGCAAGAGTTTTGGCCTCTCAAAGCTGGAGTTTGTATATGGTAAATTATATGTGTAGTAGAGGCTTGTACCTGATTTGGGCCCGTTAACTGTGTTGGGAGGAGCAGGTTTATGGACAGCTTCATTTGGTGCTGAGGATTCTGGGGACCAGCCCTTGTGTCTCTTTTTGGGTGGTCCTGAGTTTGCCATAGAACCTAAAAGACAGAATACCATTTTGTAAACCAAATATGAGAACATTCTAAAAAAAAAAAAAAATAGTCCATTAAATAAGCTACAGAAAAAAGATTGATATGCAAGTAACATTCCATCCATCCATCCATCCATCTATCCATCCATCAATCCATCCATCCATCCAAATCTGTGTATTAACTTGAAACATTTGTCATTATAAATGCACACCTCACCACTGTTTCACTATCCTCATACATGTCTTGTACCACCCTCACATACATTTCAGCCACACCTGACTTCCTCATACAGTACTACAGTTCCTCTCTTGGCACCCTATCATATGCCTTCTCTAGAACCACAGTGACACAATGTAGCTCCTTCTGACCTTCTCTGTATCTCTCTACCAACACTCTCAATGCAAAAATTGCATGTGGTTCTCTTTCTGGGCATGAAACCAAACTGCTGCTCACTGATCTGAACCTCTCGTCTTTGCCTTGCTTCAACAACTCTTTCCCATACCTTCATGGTGTGGTTCATCAACTTTATACCTCTGTAGTTACTGCAGCCCTGCACATCACCCTTGTTCTTAAAAATGGGGACCAGTACACTCCTGATTTATTCAAATCAGCCTGAAATGAAACCATATTTTCTATCTTCCTTTCTTTCTCAGTTCCTTGATTGAAAGTTGAAAATTGGGTGTTCTAACACAAGCATGAGGTCAAAGCCAGATGTTTATCTTTGTTATGTGCATACCTAAGAACATGAACTAAAATTAAATACATTGACTTTAAAGGCCCCTCCTCAACATCATGCTTAATTCTGATCTATGAGGTGAGCTATGATACTTTTAAAACAATAACATGCTATGTATATTAGCTGCATTTCAAACATTCTAAAATATGTTACTGGAAAAGATAAATTAGGAACTCTACTCTCTCACTTTCTCAGATTTTTTAAAATGAATGTTACTAAATAATTTCAGTAATTTATAGCTATTACCTTTTGAATTTTTACATTATTATATAAACTCAGGTTTTTACTTAGCTTTACTTTAATTTGAAACTTTAAGGCTTCTTAAACTGTGTTGTACAGTTGCCTACATGCACATTTTTATTTAAATATCCGTTTTCTTTCAAAGCTCTATGTGAAGCCCTTTTGCTGAAATGAGCAAAGGTGCTATACAAACTCAACATTATTTTTATTATATTATATTTTAAGATTATTACAAGTGTTGCAAAATATTATGTGATAGAACTATGTAAATATGTGATTTAAATATCACCTATCAGGTAAATATCAATTTTTTTTTCAATTTGTTACATTGTGGATTTTTGTCAAGCAAACTGATTATGTAAATTACCTCACAACCCTACTCTTCACTCAACAATAACATTCCCATGTCTGTGGAAGTGGCTCAGTCATACATTAACCAGGCTGTTAGTGCTTGTGTGTTGGTGTGAGCGTGTTAAAACTCTACAACAAACTGTATGTGTGATGAAGGAAACCTCGCATTTTACAACAATGCTGACTACGAGACAAAAAGAGGAAAAGGAGGAGCTTCTTTTACAGGAGTTCTATACAGAGGTGATGGTCTGAGAGGGACACTTTTTACTGCCCTGAGTGTGGGACAAAAACAGCCAGTGAAGACAAAAGCAGAGGAGGAAAAGCAGTAGACACTACAGCTGGAGCTCTTCTTAAAGCACTTTAGCTATTTTAAAGAGGGAGGACTCTCTTTCACAGAAGTGTGAAGAGTGACAGTGGGAGGGTTGCCCCCCCCTCAACCACTACCTCCTGTAACAGGGCAATAAAATGGTGGTTTATTCTTTCCTGGGTTATCACACCAAAGTTAGTTTCAGATTTACCACTAACATGAATGGTTGTCCCCTTGATGGACAATAGGTAGTTACATAACTATAGTACTGTATAAAATATAATAAAACAATACAATCATTTTTGCTGAGCCTAATATCGCCCATTACATTTTGTTATTAGCAATAACAGTAGATGTATGTGAATGAGCTGGTTTGTTATTAATTTTTAATTAAATTTATTTATTTATTTAGGATATTTAAAAGTGACATATTCCATTTACAATGTCTGAATAGACTTAATAAAAAAAAGTGTGTAAAAAGGGTGTAATTGTATTCCAATACATATCTTGTTATTATATCAGTGGCATGAAATGGTCTGAAAATGGTATTAATATTGATTATTGTAATTATTAAAGAAATTACAGAAAAGTAATTATCATGACAGGTCTACATGACTGAAAGGTCAGATAACCATTAGATACATACCGATCAACCATAACATTACCACCTCCTTGTTTTTACACTCACTGTCAATTTTACCAGCTTTTGCCATACAATAGAACTTTGTAGTTCTATAACTATGGACAAGTAGTTGTAATTGTAGTTCCACAGGTACATACTTTGTTTGCCTCCTTTCACCCTGTTCTTCAATGGTCAAACAGGATGACCACAGATCAGGTATTATGTAAGTGTGGAGGGCATTTTCAGCACTACATTCACACTGACCTGGGGTAGTGTGCTTGTGTGTGTTACGCTGCTATGAGTGGATCAGACACACCAGTGCGGTTGGAGTGTTCAAGCAACTCAGTGCCACTGCTGGACTGAGAACAGTCCACCAAACACTAATATCCAGCCAATGGTGTCCTGTGGGCAGTATCCTGTGAGCACTGATGAAGGACTACAACTGACAACAACAAGCTGGAGCAACTAGGTACGAGTGTCTAAGAGAGTGGATATCGGGTGGACATAGTGTTTAAACTTTCCAGCAACACGGCTATGTCTGAACAACTCATACTAGCACAACATGCAATAACACACCACCACTGCAGTGCTGAGAATAACTCCTGACCCACATAATCCCTGATCTCTGGTGGTCCTGACCATTGAAGTCTGCAATTATAGAACAACAAAGTGCTTGTGTATGGTAAGAATAGCTGATAAAATAGACAGTGAATGTAGAAACAAGGAGGTGGTCATAATGTTATGGTTCATTGGTGTATATCTCCTAAAAATGTTTCCTGAAAAATGAATAGCTTAACAGCTGTTTTGAGTGGAAATGTATACAATTAATGAATGAAAAATGATTTAGATTTTTTCATTATACAGTGTGTGAGATCTTAATATTGGTCAATATTATGGTCATCAGTTGAGCTGTATATGGGAGATGCTGAGAAATGTTACCTATAACTGAGGGTCTTCCTGGGCCATGGGCTGCCAAGCCTGGCTGGGGCAAAGACTGCTGGGATACCGGAACATGGCTGCTATTGATCATGGGAGGGCAGGTTTCTGAGGCTTTAAACAATAAAGTAATCATAAATACTCAACCAGGTATTCATTTTCATTAGGCTGACAACAATGTTAGCCGAGTAGCTCAGCTGGTATCTTGAATAGGAAGTGGCCGCATTTGAAGGGATGTTGCACATACCTGTGTAACTGGCTGTATGTCCTGAACTGGGTGGTAAATCATTCACTCCAGAGCTAGGAGGATGCTCTGCTAGACCACCAGACATGTTGGAGGTGCTCTGTCTTACACGGTTGTCTGCATATTAATAAAAATACAAAACAATGAATAATACTGATATAATGATATTGATTAATTCTATATTTGCAATATACAAATGAAAACAAGGTTTTACTAATGTACAGTAATGTGAGAAATCAGGACACCCTATGAACACCATTGGGGTTTCACACATATTTAAACATTTTACCTATATTGAGATATGGAGTAAGCAAAACTAACGAAATGTCTTTTAAAAATAATTTCTTAACCACTCTATATCTGACACAATATTTTCATAGTGGTTTCATCATAGTCTCTTTCTGATGGTAGATGCTGCACTGCATTAATTGTGTCAAGAGCTACCTGTACCTGGTTGATTTCAAATTGTTTTGAGATATTTTTAAGTCATCTGCATCTACAACCTTATTTATTAAGGATTCAGAAAGCTATTTCTATTTTGCCATGGTGATACTACTCCCATCAACAATCAAGAGCAAACCAAACTAATGTCTGAGATCTACATTTATAATACAAGTTTTATCCCCTCCATCTCTCAATATGGTTAAAAAGAATATCAAATGTCCATATGTTTATTTATGTTAGTTGGGGATTTAGTTGGGGATTTAGGGTGATGATCATTCAAAATCTTGACCTCTCGAATAATGTTGTGGCTGAATGCAATCAAATACTCACTACAACGCTCACTCCTAGTAGAAAGCAATATAAACTCTTTTTAATAGCCTTAATTTTACAAAAGACAACAAATGAACAAGTGTCCAATACATTTGTCCATTTACTTCATTTGGTTCAAAAGCCCTGCTGCATATGGTGAATTGTAGCCTGTACTCTCTGGGAACAGATTACCTATTCCCTTCCAGTAGATAGGTGGACCCAGTACCAGCACACCCTGGGCATTTCTGAGCAGGCGGTACTTTAAGTGCTTCTGCTTTTTGGGCTGTGTGGTCAGCTTCAGGTTGATGTGGTTGGAGAACTCAGTGAAGTAGCGGAAGCCCTTCTCACCACAGCCCATGCAGTTCCCGGAGAAGCCTGAAAAACAAAGCATGGAGATGTGATCTCATACATACATACATACTCATACACATACAGAAGTCTGAAGAAATACTTCCATCAAAACTGCTGTATTGCTTGCAAAATCTCTGATGGAGGGTCTTCTAGTCACTGTTTCAGAGATCAGCAAAAGTGGAATTCAGCTGAAATATAGTTTATTTCAGGCCATTACTGTTAGAGTAGACCAGTTTCCATAGACACCATGATTGCAGAGCTAATGCAGGGGCCCTAGAATCCATAATTGAAGGCTAAAAATAGCTGTGTGACAGCCACAGGTCTAGCTACTCTGGGGTAGGGTGCCCTGACCCAGGGATCTGTTCCTAGATCTCACTCAACTTTCTGTCTTTCTACCACTTCGTTTCTCCAGTGATTTTCAGGCTCTCTATTTGCAATATTACCAAACTTCAAAACAACACAGGAGACTAATAATTAATTATAAACTGGTTACAGTACTAAATGAAAAAGCAAGGTTGGTTTATGTTAACTATGCAATATCCACTGATTGATTATTCAGGCTTAAAGGTTGAATTTAGATCTATAAGTGTTCTTTATTTAATTTGGTATGTTCATTAGATATAACTTTTCAAACAAAATTCAACAACATTTGCTAATTTTTGCTAATTGTTTTGTTGAGGAAAATGACTCAGTATTGCATATCTGTGAGGAGAAAAGTTTGCTCTCAGTATCTGGTGTGACCCCCTTGCGCAGCAATAACTGGAGCTAAACATTTCCAATAACTCTTGATTAGTTCTGCATTAACTTCTCTTATAGCCTAGTCCTCTGTACAAAATAACTTTATCTCTTAAGTTGGTGGACTTTGACTGGACCATTCACAAAAAAAAACAAAAAACAAAAAAACAACAACTTTATTTTATAAACTTAGATAATGTTATATAACTTTTTAACCACCCTTTGGTACAGCACCTTGTGTTCTTAGGTCACTGTCTTGCTGCATGACCCACATTCTATTGAGACTCAGCTTATGGACAGAAATCCTGACATTTTCCTTCATAATTTGTTGATATAATACAGCATTCATTGTTCCATCAATCATTTCAAGCCACCCTAGCCCAGATGCAGCAAAACAGGCCCAAACCATGATACTACCACTATCACCATGTTTCATATGTGGGGTAAGGTTTTTATGCTGGAATGATGAGCATCAACAACACTTCTTTTGAACTCCTCAAGAATGTCCTTTGTTTGTGCCATTACACGTCCACAAACATGCTCTGAAAATTAGACACATCCCTACTCTTTAGACCTAACTGTCTCCCAATGATGGAAAACACCAGACTCTCACAAATATGTAATACTGGATTATTTTCCTAAAAAATGAATGAGCAATTAGAACATTTTGTCTCTCCTGTTCACATTTGGACATATAGTGTAGGAGAAATGGGATTTTTTTTGCAATTATATCTCTACCAGCCTAATGTGTGTCTGTTTTTTGTTGCTCCACAGGCCTGAAGAACAACACCTTGGTTCAATGTGTAGTAGTTATAATAATGAACGACAATGAAACCACTTTATGACTGATTAATGTGGAATAATAGTTTTTCTGGCACGTTCCTCATTGGATACTACCATTTGAAATGATGAGATCATGATGTGTTTGGCAATATAAAGTGTAGCAGTTCTTACCTAAAAGTGCGTTACGTCCATGTTCATCTGGGAGAAAGCGCCGGTCCACTGCACACACCAGTATTTGGTCAGGTATACTGGGTGACTTGGCCCCAACCAGCAGGAATCCTGGTGGCACATCCAGACATTCAGTAGCTATGGAAGCCAGACGTAGATCTTTTCCTGCCTGACAGAATCCTAAGCAGAAGCAATGCAGAAATAGTTAAAGTGGACTGTAATTTTATTGCTGGAAAAATACCATTTTTGCATCTTAAATAATCCAGCAGCAGCATGGATGTCCAACTGAATGAGAATTTAGTTGCTCAGGGGGTTTAAATACACAAATAAATCATAATCAGACTGAAATTCCAATATGGTCTTTAATTTATGTGTATTCTTTAATCTAATGGAGGAAATGCACAACATTTAGCTTATATTCAGGCCCTCTTTTTCATGTAAATTATATTTACTCGTTAATATACTAATTAAATTGTATACACAAAGAAATACTTTAACATCAATTTGTTAATTGAAGAATCAATAATATCATCCAAGGTAATTTACTGTTTTCTGTATCTAATTTATTCTTATTTGATTTGGGAGCTTGCTTCAAAGGTGAAGGTAATTTCATAATTTAAATTTTATATATTATATTCATGAACATTTTTTTTTTTTTATTAAACTGTGCACTAAAAATGTCTTTAAAAAATCCAGTCACACAGCTGGAAAAGAGATTGGTCATGCTCAGATTGGTCACAGCTGCTGTTAAAAGAAAGCCATGGATAAACTGTACATAGCAGCCTTTGCCAAAGGGCTTAATGAGGGTGCTTGCGAACACCCTTTAAATCGGTGTAAGAATTCAGTGATGTGAATTATGCAAATGATCAGTGAGGTGTGGAAGTGTCTTCCAATCAGAATATTAAGATACTCTTGTTATATTACTGTCAATGTTTACTACTAAAACATCTTCGGAACTTTCCAAATTCCTTTTGCAAACTGGAGCATACACAGTGTACAGTGTAGTGCTTACAGCATTTTTCAATGAGTATAATGTGTACTAACATACAAAACAATGTCATATACAGAACATAATGGAAAAAGGAGTATTTTCAGACCTTTATACCACCCAATATTTGTTATTTTTTAAAAACAAACAGATTCAGACTAAATTACTGTGTTCCGGTTTATCGGTTTATTTTTGTTCCCTTCAAAATACAGTGCCCCCCATAATTATTGGCACCTCTGGTTAGGATGTGTTCTTTAGCTTATAAATTGAGTTTTTTTCTAAATAATATAGGACCATGATGGAAAAAAGAGTAAAATCCAACCTTTAACTCAAGTGAATTTATTAAGTAGGAAACAAATCCCACATGCCGCAATTATTAGCACCCCGGATGTTAATACTTTGTACAACCCCCTTTTGCCAACAAAACAGCACCTAATCTTCTCCTAAAATTTTTCACAAGATGGGAGAATACAGAAAAATACAAAAAATACAATCCTCTTTGCACATCATCCAAATCATCCAGCGACCTGGGTCCTCTCTTCTGCACTCTCCTCTTCAGCTCACCCCACAGGTTTTCAATGGGGTTGAGGTTTGGGGACTGAGATGGCCATGGAAGGAGCTTGATTCTGTGTGTGGTGAACCATTTTTGTGTAGATTTGGCCGTATGTTTAGGGTTATTATCTTGCTGAAAGACCCAGCGACGACCCATCTTCAGCTTTCAGGCAGAAGCCACCAGATTTTGTTTTAAAATGTCCTGGTATTTCAAAGCATTCATGATGCCATGCACCCTAACAAGGTTCCCAGGGCCTTTGGAAGAGAAACAGGCCCACAGCATCTATGATCCTCCCCCATATTTCACAGTGGGCATGAGGTGCTTTTCTGCATACTCAGCTCTTGTGTTACACCAGACCCACTTAGAGCATTAATTGTCAAAAAGTTCTATCTTTGTTTCATCTGACCAAAGTCATGGTCCCAGTTGAAGTTCCAGTACTGGTTAGCAAACTCCAAACGTTTGCGTTTATGATTGTGAGTGGGAAAAGGTTTTTTCCATGCATGCCTCCCAAACAGCTTGTTGGCATGTAGATAGCGCCTGATATGTGTGTAGATATGGACAGGCGTATGCCAGTGGCGATTTTCTTGAAGCCATTGCCTGAAGGTCAACACACATCTGGCTTACTTGAACAGTATGTTCCTTTGTCTTTCCCATATTAAAGAGAAATGGCCTCTGTGTCACGTCATATTTATACCCCAGGGAAACAGGAAGATGTGAATTACTAATTAAATGTTCCTATATACTCAACTTCATAAACTACTGTAGAATTGACTGAAATAATTTAATTACATTTATTTCCTAAGAATTGTATAAAATAAAAAAAATAAAATGTTCTACATTTAGTTAATAAATACATTCTTTTCTGTTTCTGTGTAGTCTTGTTGCACAGTTTCATTGCTGGCTGAATGGGTGACACTGGGTGATTTTGTTGCTCACAGTGTGCAAAAGTGACATATTTCAAATTTTTTTATTGTGTGTTTATTTGATTTTCATGAGCTATAAATCATATTGGCCAACTGACAAAAAAAGACTTAAAATGTTACTTTAATGAATAGTGTAATGAATATATATGAATGAACTTTTCACAATTTCTAATATGGCTGAAAGAATTCCGCATGGCATAGTGAGAAACTCTTTCTTCCAGGTGATGTGAGAGACTTTAATATGATTACAGGAAAAATCTAAACTGACATTAATTCAGCCAGAGAAGGAATTAAGAGCTATAAAATTAGGCATTATATTATATTATGCATTTTCCCCTTACAAGATTAATTCTAATAATTACATTTTTCAAATTATTTTGAAAACCACATCTTTTCATCGTATTCGTTTGGTTATATCACCTCCATCTCTCAATATGGTTAACGTTTTTACATGACTGTATATGTAACTACTACACTGCAGCATTCAGTAAGGTTTGTCAATACATCATATCCAACATATTTCCATGACTCCCTAATACACATCAAAAATATGCATTAATTTCTTCTGCTCTTACCATCAGTAGTGCAGGAGCCTTCTGGAGGAGGCTTCATCTGGTATGGAATAGGAGGGCTGTTAGACTCAGAACCATCCTCATCATCCTCTTCTTCATTTTCCATTTGGCCTAGTGAGTAAAATATTCATAATTTAAAGGTAAAATTTCACCAGTGATGGCCCTGTCAGACCTGAAATGTGGGCATTTTAGTTCCAGCTTATTAAGGATTCCTTCGGGCCTCCGGATCTTCAGTGGTGCAGTGAACTATATGGTCTACTTTTTAGGCTATTCATTCATTTACATGGGAAGTCTGCAACTTAGTAATGTACTGATATTTCCCTAGCCTTTTTCAGCCTAATGGTGATCTACACATATACTAGCATCAACAGTGCACTGGTCTTCCAAGACAACAGCAACAGACTACAGATACCATGAAATGCCAGAAACAAATGCCACATCTACAGCAGAATTCACTCAAGACCTTTTCTTTGCCAATGATTTTGAGTAATAAAAACAGGGTGATGTAGGATACTACATCCCTACAATGTATACTAGTGCTCTTAAAAAAGTAAATATCTTGAAAAAGCATTTTCATTATATTTTTGTTCACAATTTAATTCAAAAAGGTAAATTGTCATATTTTATAACTATCATATATTATATTTTATACAACTTTACAGTGAAATATTTTTATCCTTTTAGTTTAAACATTGATACTGTCTCGTTAGCAATTTATTTAACCTGGATTTCACACATATTACCTATTTTTTTGAGATGTGTATACACTGATCAACCATAATATTATGACTTCTTGAAGCATTTCACTGGATGTTGTGCTGTGTATAACTATGTGCGTAACAAATAAAATGAACTTTGAACCTCTTCTCCAGCAGCACTGCTATGTCTGAGCCACTAATACCAGCAAAACACACACATTAACACACCACCACACCTTGTCAGTGTCACTGTAGTGCTGAGAATGACCCACTACCCACATAATACCTAATACTCTGTGGTGGGTGTAACCATTGAATATCAGGGTGAAACAAAGTATGCAGAGAAACAGATGGACTACAGTCTATAATTAGACAACTGGAAAGTTTGCAGTTCTTTAACAATTTAAATTATTGCCTCTTTGAGGAGACAAGTCTTACCATTTTGAGAGCGAGGTCTCTGCTCTGGTTCCAAATACAGCTGAGAGAACACAGGTCTGGGCACCACAGTGTTGGAGCGAAGGGATGCTTCAATCGAGTTATGCAGGACCTCCTCAAAACGCGTGCTGCGGAGCTGCCCCGCATATGAGTTGCCCATCTCCTTTGAAATGAAAGTATAAAGTGAGATTTTGAGAAAAGGATTTAAAGAAAGAACATAGCCTGAGACTAACACTCTAGTTACCATTCAGCTTTACATACTACACTGCAGTGCAAGTGTATGTGTATCTTTAATATATTCTTTTATTTGTACTTTGTTATTTATACTTTTAGAAGGAATACTCATCTGAAACCTCACTTTTGTCACATTTGACAAAGTGCATACAATAAATAGCCTAAAGAATATTTGCTTTGGTTTTCAAAGACTAACCGACAATTTTTCAAAAGAAAATTTCTAAGCCTATTAAAAAATAGTTAAAATAGTTAAATTCCAATTAATACTTAAAGTTTAATAGTTTTAATTAATACTCATGATTCCAACATAGTCCAGTTTCAGTAATAAAAAATTAAAATAAAAAGTGTTATCATGCCATCTAGGGCTGGGTGATATGACTCAAAAACTATATCTCTATATGCTTTAGAGAAATCCAATATGAACAGAGTATAATGTTGAAGTATCAGTATCATCTCTACCAGTAGAAAAACAGCATGCTGCATATTTAAATAATAACCTTTAATTATGATGTTTCTATGACATCATTTGAACAAGACTATACTCTGTAGAGTATGTGTCATGTATTTTGTTTTGTCCATCCATTTGAATTGGTTTTGTCTGTTTGAAATGCATTTTGTTGCATTCAAATTCTAGGGTGGGGGGTGGGTTGCAGACCCAGTGTTATTGGTAAAAGCTCCGGGGTTAGTCCTGTAGGCCCTGACCTGCACAGATGCAACATTAAAATATGACAATTTTTTATCTTGTACAAAATATATCTCAATATATCAATATTTATGATACATTGCTCAGCCCTAGTGCCATCTCTAATGAAAACAAGATCATTGTTTTGCTATGGCATTTGCTTGTTGACAGCACATTATTACTTTAGCAACAAAATCAATCAGACATTTGACTTCTGGACACAGCTGAAAGAGCCAGAGGAACGGGCCAAAAAACACAACCCACAGAAGGTAATGTGAGTTCACAGGGTTTAGACAGTGCATTAAGTGCAATGAGCTCAAATAAGCTGATTTGATGTCACTAAGCAGCCCTGTATCAGACCGCCAATCCGTGAAGCCTCTTGCTCTCTTTCCCTTCTTTGCTCTGAAACCTGTGATGAATTCTCAGAGACCATAAACTGTCTCAAATCCCCTCTGCTATTAGCCAAGTCATTTGATTAACATGTTTTTATGGCACTGCTTCTCCTGGGGTGGTCAACAGAAAAGGAGAATTCAGCCAGGGTGTCCAATTTGCAGCCTCATAATGTCACCATAACCAATGTCAGGTCATCCTGACCCCAGTGAGGGAAAGAGAGGGAGAGAGGGAGCGAGTGAGAGAGAGAGAGAGCCAGCACATGCTGATCTCTCAGGATAAACAAGTTAATGTTAGAGGCAGCTGCACATCCAACAGCCTCAAAACAAGGAAATAAGAAGGTCAGTAAAGAACCGGTTTATTTTACTTGTTTGAATCTATGTCTGTCAACACATCTGTCCATAAACAAATATACGTTTTAAAGATTAGAGGTGAGGCAGTGATTGAAATCTGTCAAGAAAATGTGTCGAGGAAATGTCCAACAGCTTACTTTTATCTGACCTCAGCCATGACCACAGCGAACATTGCAACTCTATAGAGCCAACCCCAGTGCTGGGCGAAAATTCGAAAATTCATCAGAACCACTAACAAAATTAATATTGCTCATATTGGTTGTATCTTTTTCTTTGTTTTGTTTAGTTTTTAAATTCTGATAATAGTTTCCCCACACTATTCATGTACTGTCCTATTAAAGAGCAACCTCAGCACTGTTTTAGCCCCACCTCCTTTCTCTGCCACTGGTCACTATGATGTGTAGCACAACAACTACAGGTCTCATCCAAAATCACTAGTGCAGCAATAACACGGCAACTACAGGTCTCATCCAAAATCACTAGTGAAACATTAACACAGCAACTACAGGTCTCATCTAAAATCACTAGTACAGTATAGCACGGCAACTACAGGTCTCATCCAAAATCACTAGTGCAGCCTCATCACAGCAGCTACAGGTCTCATCTACAATCACTAGTGCAGCATTAGGACGGCAACTACAGGTCTCATCCAAAATCACTAGTGAAACATCTTGTCCAAAATCTCCATCAGAGCATTAGTGGTAATATTAGTATAAGAAAAACCCAAACAAACAAACAAAAAGTTAAAATGACTGGTGTAGCAAAGAAATCCTGTTTTTCATTTAATGGATGTAGGATGTAAGTTATACCCTGCTCTAAATTAATTTACCAATGAAAGACAGAGAAGGAAAAATGAAGATACACATGTGGTTTAAACAAATTCCATTTTTGTTAGGAATGTTAGCCAAGCATCTCTTGTTCAAAACCAATGAAGAAACATACCTTGGCTGACTGAGTCTGGGGTAAGCCATAAAATACATTCATTTGAGTTTTCACAAACTATTCCTTTAACAGGAAAAGAAATGGCGGCAACTCACGGTCCTGCAGAAAAGGGTTAGGGGATAAGGGTAAAGAATCAGCGTTATGATAATAACAGAATACAAGGCCTGTGTACAGAATCCTTGTCACTAGATGCAGGCCTCCGCATTCAGCCAGTATAAAGACCACCCCAGCTTTCTGATAGGCCAATTCTGTTAAATAAACAGATGCAAACAGATGTGCTGTTGAGCGGCACCTCAGGCGATAGGGATAGAGATAAAGGAGGAAGTGTTGACAGAGTCCAGGATGTCCCCCAGCCCTGTCCTTCTCCACACAACTTCCTTACAGGGAGGTGACAAGCTCTTTCATCTGTGCTCTGCTCCTCCCAGACCACTGCAGCACATTATTGAGCTGATGTTTATGACCTCCTGCCTCACAGATTCTGACCTGCCCTCTCTGCCTTGTCTCTCTCACACACATTCTTTTCACTGAAGCTTTAAACAAGGTTCAGGCTTTAAATTTTACAGAAAGGCCACATATGTCCCACAGTTACACACACTACCTGTGACATTTTCACTCTTTTACACCTTGAATTTAGGTCTGCAGTATACAGGTCAGACATCAAAAACATAACTTATTTAATTTGATGAGTGCTTCTAATTGTAAAGGATTGTTAAAAACACATCAAATGCATGTGTTTTAAAACCACGTGTTTTAAAAATCAGAAAATTAAATTATTAAAAATGCAATTTTATTGTGAAGAACAAAATGGAACACCCCCACAAATATTATTGCTTAAAAGGCCTAAAATTAGAATCAGCTGCAAATGATCAGACCATCATAACAGAGGGCATTGAAGAATGCTGCCTTATTTTAACTATAAGCATTTACTTGGTTTGCAATTGATTGTTGAAGTGAGTGGGATCACCATCGAGAGCTTTCTGCAGCTTTCAGAAAGAAGGTTGTAGATACAGATGACAGGGAAGGGATTTAAAAAAATCTTAAAACAATTAGAAATCAGCTGTTCCACTGTCTGGAAAAAAAAACAACTGCCAACATGGCCAATTCAGGTTGTCCTAGCAAGTTTATCCCACAAGCAGACCATATGATATGTAAAGAAGTCGCCAACAATCCTAAAATATCATCACATTACCTACAGGTAGCTCTTGCCACAGTTTTTCATGCAAGGTGTGCAAGGAGGAAACCTTTGCTGTCAAAATAAAAACCCAAAACAAAACATCTGTGCAAGACTAAAGTTTGCCAGAGAACACCAAGACAAAGAGCAAGACTTCTGGATGAATCCAAAGTTCACAGTAAAAGAACAAAACCAAACACAACATTTGAACACAAGAACCTCATACCAGCTGTGAAACACGGAGGTGGAAGTGTCATGGTTGAGTCTGCTTTGCTACAGCAGGACCTGGAGATCTATCTATCATAGAAACCACTATGAAATATTTAATACATTTAATTGACATTATTTCAGCCAAAAGAGGGAAATGCCAGATATTAGGGCATAGAATGTACCAACTTTATTTCCTAAAAATAAAAAATTGAATTTCTACCAATTATAGTTTACAAATAATATTTAGACATTTCTTCAATTTGTGTTTAATTATATCACCTAGACCTCTCAATATAATTAAAACAAAGATCTAAAATCCATATTTTTAAATATGTTAAACTGTGGTGTTCATGGGGTGTCCTAACTTTTTCTCATGACTTACTAGCAAACCTTTTTCTTTTGGGTCAATTACACTACTGTGAACACAGTGGCTTTAAGAGATGCAGAGCAAAGCCACCAAATCAGAGGAAGCCACACTATACATGCAAATGCTTATAGACATCATTCATCTACTTTAAATTGTACCCACTGCTGACACGTGTATGCAAATGCACACATAGCTTCTCAAGTTCTTGTAAAAAAATATTGCACCATAGCTAATGCCAGGTGTGGGCTAGAGGGGTATAAAGCCCCCAAGCATTGAGCTGTTTAGCAGAAGAAATGTGTTCTCTGGATTGATGGTGCTCCATCCAATACTTTTGAGATGAGTTAAGGTGATCATCATCCAACATCACTCACATTCTTGTCATTTAATGCAATCACATCCTCACAGCAATGCCCCAAAATAGAGAAACAAAAATTAGAGTAGTAGAGATAGATACTCCAAAAAAAATATGATAAACTAATTTTTTATACCCTTGATTTCAGAAGAAATAATGAATTAGGAGGTGTCCCAAAACTATTATTCAGTCATGTGCATCTTTGTAGATTTCAGAAAAACACAGATTACTTCCAACTATGCAATGCATATATTATGTGTGGTTAGGGTTTAGCTACAAGGTAATATGCAATCGCATATATATCACACAGATATAAATACACCTAGATGTGGAATTTGGTTCAGTCAAATGCCATTTGGTAACATTTTGGCAATAGAGCAGTCAACAATGCCTGGCTGCATTCAGTGCCATTACAGAGCAGCAGTTTAAAACAGAAACTGTTCAAAATTATACTTCTTCAAAAATATTGCTCTGAGATGGGATAGGATTATATAAATTAGAGAATACTCTTTTGTAAAATTTACGTGTAGGTATAATAATGTGGTTAGAACCTTCTGGTGTGCTTGTTTTTTTCTCTGGTTAGATTAAGCTTATTTCATTAAATCACCCATACTGGGCATCTTAACCTGATGTACTAATGTTATTTTATGTAATATAATTATTAGTGTTGAATAAGTTACAGCATTTATGCAGCTTGATCTATAAAGTGAAAGTCAACTTTGTATTCACCAGCTTTTTCTAAAAGTTCCAATTTCCCCCTTCCGCGTTAAATGGTGCAGCCTCGGGCATCAGAATATAGCTGCTACACTTGTTGCAATTTTCCCATTCCACTGAACAACAGCTACATTCTAGTGCCTGAGGCTGCACCATTTAAGGTGTTATGGGAAAACTCCATCAAGACACTGGAGAATACAAGTTGACTGTAGTCCTTCTTCTTGCAGTGTTCTGGAGGGTTTATTGCATTTTTACATGCAGGAGGATTAGCAGTGATTCACACATTGATTGATTTGCAGATGTGTGTGATATTGTTTGTTTCCTTCATTTGACAGGGATCCCCGCTCATTTCATTACCCCTTTCATTACTTATCAGGGAGGGGGACATGAATAACAGGGAAATAATGGCTGATTTAGTCATTACAAGTGGAACTAGGCCACTCCAACATGGCTGATGTGCGGATGAGAACAATGGACAATGCCACATTTAGGTATGTTCTCTACTGTTGAAAGACAGTTTGAGGTTTTCTCTTGTACCACTTTAGAGATGTTTTTTGAGTAGCACTGTCATTTCTCTCTGTCAAGAGTGGCTTTGTTTTAGATCTTTCCTGCTGTCTCCAAAATGACCACCTAAAGTTCTGCTCCAGTCTGTCCAGACACTGTTACTTTCACTGCCCCTCTACAAAAGAGCCCAGAAGGGGGTGGTGAGCTTTTAAGACATTTTAATGCCCCAGGAGGTAGGTGTGGGTGCGGGGGCTGGGCCGGCTCATCCTGTGCTCCAGACAAACAATATAAAAAAAGAACAGAAGAGAAAGAGAGAGAGTGAGAGAGAGAGAGAGAGAGAGAGAGAGAGAGAGAGAGAGAGAGAGAGAGATGCAAAAAATTTGTATACGAATACCTGCTGGCAATCCTCACTGCCCCCACCAAGACACACACACACACTCTCTCTCTCTCTCTCTCTCTCTCTCTCTCTCTCTCTCTCTCTCTCTCTCTCTCTAAGGTCCATTCTGTAGCAAAAGGTCAAAGGCCAGGTCCAGATAACAATGTTTGAGCAGATCTTTGATGTGCTCTGGCATGATCCAGCCAGAGGCTCAGTCCACACAAAGGGACCGCTTAGGACTGAGAAGATAGCCTTGCTCCATTCTTCTTGTCACCTCTGACCTTCGGCCCCTGCACTCTGACAGAATCGTATTTCAGGGCTGGCCAGTTGTATTCAGACACATCTCCCCCGCCCCCGCGTCCAAACTGAGATATGATAGTGGTGCACTTTCAGGAGCATTTTGTGTGCAGTCAGCAAATGGGAACACATGAGCTTGTAACAGGAATGACCAGAAGGACTTTGTGTGTACAACATGGATCAGCTGCCTGGAAGCTTCTTAGGGATGTATTAATGAGGGAATTGTTGACTAATACTGATGTCTGATATTTTCTGTTGTCTGTTGATGCTAAACCATGAACATTTGTAATTGTAGAAACTCAATGACATTCACCTGACCTAACATTTCAGAGATATGTAATAGTTAGTTGCAGATGGGCTGGGCAGTATAAAACAATTATTGATATATTTGAAACTACTTTTTTACAATATATAAAAAATTACCATGTTCATAAAACTGCACCTCATACATGTTACATCTATGTATGATTTAATTAAAAAAAAGAGAGTGTGTATGGGTTGATTGTGTGGAAATATTTTGGATTCCAGAGGGATGACACTAGAGTACAGTCTTGTACATATTGCAGAAACATTGTAATTAAATGAACAGCATGACAACTTTATTTGTCCATCTCTAACTCAGTGCATCTTGCTGAGGGTAATAGTTTAACTGTTATACTTTTATCATTAAATGAAAAAGTATTTTTCTTGTAAGTAAAAAGTCAGTACACCAACTCATTTATTACTACTTAAAATGACTAAAATTAGAATCAGGTGCAGCATATCAGATGCTAATGATTAGACCATCAGATGACTTTGGAGGAAATTGTCTTATTTAAACCTCAGACATTAAAGAGTTTGGTTTGCAATTGATTGTTGAAGTGAGTGGTTTCACCATATCAAGATCCAAAACGTTCTCTGAGGCCTTCAGAGGAAAAGGTTATAGATGCAGATGAGTATGGGAAAAACATTTACAACAACATGGTAAGTCAGGCTGTTCTAGCAAGTTCAGACATCAAGATGCATAAGGAAGTCTCCAACAATCCTAAAATCTTACCACGGGACCTACAGTGCAGCATCAACTATCAGAAAGAGACCAGTCCAGGTTTGTCTAGTTGATGTCACAGACTGTTAGAAGATTAAAGGAAAAGTTTAATTGACATTTTTTTCAGTTAAAGGAGGAAATATCAACTATTAGGTCATATGATGTGCTTTTCTTCTCACATTTTTTATTAATCACATTTTAAACATTATGTTATAAAAGACATGACTTCAGTTTTATGTGCTTAGTGATGTTACCTCCATCACTTAATGTAGTTAAAATTAACCATATGTTTAATTATATTAAAGTTAAATGTGTTCATGGGGTGTCCTAACTTTTCCACACATCTGTAAGTTACTTACATACACTGTTAGATATTAATGTACATCCCTAAACCTTAGCCTTTGTTAGAATTCTCCAATATCACCAGAGGGGAGGGGAGGAGTGAGAAAGAATAAGAAAGAAAGAAACAGTGAGACGAATTCTTAAGTAGGATTCTCAGCCACACGAGCTCTTTCTACACTGGCCACCTGTCTGGAACAAAGTTCTACTCCTCCCCATACCCTCAGCACAGAGGTTTCAATAGCACCAGCTGATCTCTCCCTTTCATCTGTCTGCCCATTAATTAATCCACCATGAACAAGTAGGTCTTTCACAATTAAAATTAATTAAAAAAACTATGAACTGAAGTCACCTCTTTGAATCTTTAATAATAGCTTGAATCTGGCACACTTACGGCCATATCACACAGTCAAATTGTTATGGATGAAAAAAGCACCTAAACTGAATGAGTGTCAAGCTGTGTCAATTTATTGAAACAGACAAAATGCTAGACTACTGTATATAAACAGCATTTGGACAGTATTTCATAATTTCTTATGACATCAAGGTTATTAAAACGTGTTTACCCTGCATTTGTTGTAGTAACTGTCTCTACTGTTCTACTCAATGCTGGGGACTTTATACCCCTCTAGCCCACGCCTGGCATTAAGTATGGTGCCAACAGGTTGCCAAGGTTTGTTGGTCTGCTAGTTCCCTTCTAACCTATTTCCAGCTGAAAGACCCTTTGTCAAGGACCTTTAGTTTGGTCCCTGAGTGTGGATACATCATTGTTTGGAGTAGCTTTGTATAAAATAAGCTTGGAGATTGTAATCAATGTGATCAATCAACATGTTCTATTTCACATTTGAATGTGCATCTTCTTAAGTGTTGTTTCAGAAAAGCAAACACTGACTACTTCTAACCATGCAATGCATACATACATTTATACAGTCATGTGAAAAAATACGGACACACCATGAACATCATTGGTCTTTTTAACATATATAAACATATTGATATTTGATCATCATTTTAACTATATTGAGAGATGGTTGTGATGTAACTAAACACATAAAACTGAAGAAATGTTTTTTTCTTAAACAGAAAGGAATTCTGTTGAAAGGTAAAAGTTAAGAAACCCTATGCCCTAATAGCTGGTATTTCCTCCTTTGGCAGAAGTAATGTCAAAGACATATTTCCAATAACTGTCTGCCAGTCTCTGACATCGACTTGAAGAAAGATTTTCCCATTCCTCCATTCAGAATTCTTTCAGTATCAGACAGTCTTATGGTGGTTCCTATGATGGAGAACTCTACAGGTCCTTCTGCATCAAAGCATTTCCACCTCCATGGTTCACAGTTGGTTCTTACGCTCAAATGTTAGATTTTCATGTCTTCTGGTACTGTGCACAAATAGTTCAACTTTGGATTCATCTGTCCAAAGCACATTTTTCCAGACGTCCTGCTCTTTGTCCAGATGTTCTCTGTGAAATGTTAGTCTTATGTTTGAATATGTTTATAAACTCACACCTGTTCTTGTGGTGTCCTAAAGTTTTCATATGACTGTACATGATACAGACACTGGTCATTGTTGTGAGATGGTAAAACCCAGTCTGAGAGCTGAACTCTGCTGTTGTATTGATCATTAATTTTATCAATTTTATCAAAACTGTGATCAATTTTGTAATTGTGATACAAACCTGGACATCATAGATACTGTCTGACCAACTGCACATTTAACTAAGGATAATGTAATTAGTGTCGTTTAATAAGATAAAATGCAGCATTTTGATTAAAACTGCTGTACTCTGTAGGGGAGAGTATCTGAAAAGCAGTTTATAAGGTTCTGACACTACAGATTGTTTACTAACAATTACTAATAAAGTAGTAATAAACATGTGAATCATGAAAATGTTTTCACATACCATTTTATAATTTTTACCATATCTTTATGAAAAGTGAATCAATATTGATATTGCAATGTTGTTTCAATGTTGTTTCAACTTTTTTCATAGTTTGTTGAGTGTTCTGTAACCTTTTCACAACCATCTAACATTAAACATTGTTTCAAGATTTTGTCAACATTGAAGCAGCAACTGACATGTATTCAACAACATTTCAACATTGAAGGTCAGTTATGTACCAGCTGGGATGTCTAATTTGAATTATTAGTAATATAAATAAACAAGTTTTATTTGAGGACTATTTTACATGTTCATCTCCAGCATTATTGTGTTACCACCACTAATGTGATCATTTCTGGTTGGTGGATTTATCCAGAATGGGCCACTTCTTTGTTTACATTTTATTTATACATATTTAATTATACAGAAATTTTTAATTGGTGGACTTGCCCTTTAAGTCTTACTTGGCAGACAAACCTCCTGATGTGAGGGTCATTTCAGTGAGTAATATTAAGGATAATGAGCAGCACTGTTGATATAGCCTATTTTTGACTATTGGAGGTGATCCAGCAGTTTGTCCTTGGAAGCGGGAGTTGTCTGTGTTTGTGTTGTCTATAGAGGGAAAGACAGAAAATGAACAGATGTATTCAAAAATGGGAGGGCAAATTTATACTTAATACTTTTTTGGTTTGTTATTGTGATTAATAATGATTTTTTTTTTAACTTCCCAAAGGGAGCACAAATAGTCCTGTTTAACTGGATTTAGTGCAGCAGAGTGTGTGAAACTTGCCAGCTTGGATATCAGAGGGAAAAAGAACAGATCAGAGGGAAAAAGAACAGATCAGAGGGAAAAAGAACAGATCTGATAAACCTAAGACTCATGTAGAGTAGCAGAGTGTGAGCTAGATCATTGCTTCAAATAAATGATTTTAATAAAGGGTGGAAAAAAGATTGGTTCAGTATCAGTAACTTTCAGTGCTCAGAATTCAGTCCAAAGAGGAAAAGTGGTATAATGTTTTACACAATCAATAACTAAAATCTGAAATCCCTGGCCAATGCACACCTTAAACTGATCATCTATGCATGTTGATACATAAACTTTCTAAACTAGTAAAGAAAATGATCTGGTGTTGTTGGGCTATAAATGCAAGACAATAACGGTTTTATTAATAATGGAGCAGATTAAACATGTTACTTATCTTCAAACACTGCTTTGAAATACCAACCAAACCTCATAAGCCAATTCTGATGTAATACATAAACTGACAGACATGAAATTCTGCATTTAAACTAAAACTGAACCCAAAACTCAAAGCTCTTTTCTGCCACTTGGATAGTGTTCATATGAAAATGTTTACACAGTAAGTCATAATAATGAGATGCTTAATTTGCATGTGTAACTTTACCGCACAATATTATACAACAATACACCAATTTAGTGCATCTCAAAACATTTGAATTTTGTGAAAAAAGGTTTTATGTTCATAAAAAAAAAATTGTTTAAAAAAAGAATGTAACTCTCCTACATTTTATATTCATTACATTTATAGTGTTATATTTCAAGCTTTTCAACATTTTGAGTTCATTTTGATACTGATATGTTTGATTTTAAATCTTTCAATAAAGTGAGATTTTGGCTTTCTGACTTTCAAGAGCTACAACAGTTACAAGGTATGAAATATGACACTTTACATGTAATGAATATAAAATCTGACTCTTTTTGTATGAAATTATGAACACAAATGAATTTTCCACAATTTCCTGGGATGTAATAAAGTAAATTTTCTCTACTTTAATTGAGTGTACAGTCTTTAACTCATGTCTATAGTAGTTTTTATAGGTTACATGTAACAACTTGGGTGTTGAGGAGAATGAACAAAGTCAGTTTCATTATAGAGTGTAACTGTTTACTGAGCAGAACAATGAAGCTCCTGAATCTTCAGTAGATCAGTATGAGATATTAAAACAGAGTAAGAAAGCAAATCACCATAATGTGATGAAATGAGGTCTCATGATTTGATTATTATTATTAGATCATTTGTTTTCTCCAGCTGAGGGAATGTGTTTCCACAACAATCTGCTTTAAAATCGAATGAATCACACCGCATTCAATAATCAATAATCGATCACCAATAGTCCAGTCAATAGCACCGTTCACTGCAGTCCGAACCAGTTCTGCGTCTGATTCTGTTGATCAGTCAGTGATCAGTGATATTTACACCCGAACACAAACTCAGACTTACCTCTGATCCCTCGAATAAATCACTCAAACAGTCCGATTCACTACGACGACCGACTCACATCTCTGAGCTTCGCGCCGTGACTGAGCTCAGCTCAGCTCAGCTCAGCTGTTCGGACAGCAGTGAGAGCCGCCGCGGCGCAGTTCCCGCTCTGTACGCCAGGTGGCGTCACCCACCGCAGAGCCGCGCGGTGCGGAGTGGAGCTCCAGCAGAGGATCAACTACAACTACAGTCTTTTAATTAAACACCAGAACAAAACTATAAAACCCAGTTTATCTTAAAATACTGATTCAGGATTCAGATTCTAACCTTCTGAAAACAGACCTCACTCAGACTCACGTTCACCTCCACTCCACAATCTGTTAAACTAAACTACATGAGCCTTTTAAAAACAAAAAACAACACTGATAATAAACAGTAAGTAATATAATAAATTTAAACCTTCAATCTAAAAAAGATATGGTCTTTGTTTTGATTTTTATTCTGTTTATCAGTTCTTTATCTCCATCTGCTGGACAGAAGGTGCATTACAACCAAGTACGTGCCTATCCAGTCTTATATGTTTTAAACCAGACTCTTATAAACAGTCTTATATGTTTTAAATGAGACTCTTATATTTAGTCTTATGTGCTTTAAACCAGTCTCTTATATTCAGTCTAATATTGTTTAAATCACATTCTTGTATACAGTGTAATATGTTTTAAATCAGAGTCTGTTTGTTGTCATCTCACTCTAAATTCAGGCATTTTAAGTAGTATTAAATGTGGGTTTGTCCTAACTTTTTCCTGAACAGAAAATTGCATTTATTAAAAATTACATTTTACAAATGATGTTTAAAAGACATTTCTTCAGTTTTATGTGTTTAGTTTTATTACCCCCGTTTCTCAATATAGTTAAAATGAAGATTAAATGGCCATATGTTTAAATATGTTGAAAAAGATGTTTGGAGGACCATCACTCTATTAGTTGTATCAGAATATTGTGACCACCTCCTTGTTTCTACATTCACTGTCCATTTTATCAGTTCCTCTTTCCATACAGGAGCACTTTGTAGTTCTATAAGACTGTAGTCCATGTGTTTCTCAGCATACTTTGTTAGCCTCCTTTCACACTGTTCATCAATTATCAAGAACACCACAGAGTAAGAATTATGTGGATGGTGGGTCATTGTTTAAAGCCCTCAGTGTCACTGTTGGACTGAGGATAGTCCACCAATCAGAAGTATCCAGACAACAGTGTCCTCTAAGCACTGATGAAGAACTTGAGGAGGACCAACACTAACTGTGCAGAAACTTCTGTCTCTGACTTTATGTCTGGAAGGTGTAGCAACTAGGTAGGAGTGTCTAATAGAGTAGACACAGTGTTTACAGCAGTGCTGAATGCAGAAACTTATATCTTACATTTATGGCATTTAGCTAACGCTCTTATCCAGAATGACTTACAAGGTTATTCATATGACAGAGGTGGTCCAGAGTAGTGTTAAGAGTCTTGATCAAGGACTCTTATTGGTGTAGCACAAAAGTTGCCCCAAGTGGGTATCGAATCCTAGTAAACACACACACACACACACACACACACATTAGCCATAACATTAGGAACTGCTGTATATTCTTAATTAAGTCTTGCTTTTTTCTTGCTTTTTTAACTAAATTAGTCCAAAAAGTACACTGTCATTTATATTAAATTCATGTCAATATCTCAAATTATTAACATTTCTTCATGAATTTGAGTAAATTATTATTCAAACAGGATACATATTGTTTCAGCACAGGACTGCTGACCTGACAGTTAACCAGAAGATAAGCATCCACCAGGTAAAGCCACAGAAGGTCATTGCTGGCTGTGGTGGGAAAAAGGTGCATGAGGGTTGACTGAGGCTGGTGTCAGTGCTCTAAGAATGGGGCTCCAACTGCAGCATTCCTATCAAGGAATATAAACCAGAGACAGTGTCTGAAGCATCTTATCTGGGAGAAAAAGAAGTGCACTTTTGTTCAGATCTCCAAAGCCTGCTCTTTAGATAAGAGTAAATTTGAAATTTACATTTAATTCGGTAAATCAAGAGTCTTAACTCAAGAATAGTGGAGAGGGACACAGTCTGTTTACTACAAACTTTCTGTAGTTTACCTTTTGAATTAAATTATAAACAAAAATAATTATTTTTTGTGATATTCTGTTTCCCTAAGATGCTCTAGTATAACCATGATGAAACTAGATTTGGTAGATACTGGGACACTAGATACTGGGTCAATTTCTGCTTAACATGATCTAAGATCTCATGTTATTATGTACATTTTGTACCATGTACATGATTTTCACATACTGTTTTATACATACATTATGATTCACAATGAGCTCAGTCAACAAGTGGTGCTATTTTGAGAAAATGCAAAGAAACCAGCTGAGAATGTGCACGAAAAAGAAAACACATCACAGTGGCATCAAAGCTGGCTGCTTTTCTATCACAAAAATAAATAAATAAATGAAAACAAAAAAAAATTAATGGATGGAAACTCCTGCAAAAATGCTTCACACTCTATACTGAGGGTTATATTTAGGGTAGATACCCATATGTTTATGGGTAGGTTGAATTTAGCTTTATCCTATGTCAGAATAAGATTAAGATTAACTTTTGGTTAACTTTACATTACATTCATGGTTCAGTTATGGTTAAGTATAGTGTTAGAGTAAGGGTTAGGTTTAGGATTTATGGTTAAGATTAGGGTAAGAGTAAGGTTTAGGTTTAGGTTTTATGGTTAAGATTAGGGTAAGAGTAAGGGTTAAGTTTATGTTTTAAGATTAATGTTAGTGTTAGAATCAGGGTTAACTTTAGGTTTCATGGGTGAATGTAGGGTTAGAGTCAGGGTTAGGTTTAGGTTTTATGGTTAAGATTAGGGTAAGAGTCAGGGTTAGGTTTAGGTTTTATGGTAAGATTAGGGTTAGAGTCAGGGTTAGGTTTAGGTTTTATGGTTAAGATTAGGGTAAGTCAGGGTTAGGTTTAGGTTTTATGGTTAAGATTAGGGTTAGAGTCAGGGTTAGGTTTAGGTTTTATGGTTAAGATTAGGGTTAGAGTCAGGGTTAGGTTCAGGTTTTATGATTAAGATTAGGGTAAGAGTCAGGGTTAGGTCTAGGTTTTATGGTTAAGATTAGGGTTAGAGTCAGGGTTAGGTCTAGGTTTTATGGTTAAGATTAGGGTTAGAGTAAGGGTTAGGTGTAAGTTGCACTGGTTTTGTTTTTCAAATTGTTTATTTTCTGCATGTCCCCTAAAGTCGATCTATATTTAGTATACATTTCTGAATTGGCATTTTAGTCACATATGTATGAATTCCTCTTGAGACCAGGCTGCTCTTAAGGACACTCTAGTTACTCAGCATGCAACACATGCTTGAACAAGGTGGGGAAGATACAGTAAAGGTGAAAAGTCAGTGTAAGTTACATAACAATAACTTGTAATGGTAAAAGCACTCTGAATGACTTTGTTCAGAACATGATTTAATTATGCAGCATTTTTGAAAAATCTGAGCAGATGTTCATTATGAGCCATTGGTCCTCTCATTAAACAAGAAAACGGAGAGATAGGTAGTGCTGTTAGTCCTGACCCTGAATCCAACACATATGGCATCCAGGGTCATTTTGGGCCCACATCCCAAGAATGGCCTCGTACGAAGTTAATGACTTCTCAGACAGTACATATATGATCATAACAGGGCCTAAAAATACCCCATCCTCTCCTTTCGGCTCGTCCCATGACAGAATTATTAAACTGACATGAGCATATCACGTAACTGTCACCCACTGTGGCCGCTACCGCAACCAAATGTTCATTTCTCATTTCTACCCTCCCCACCACAAGTCCTCCTTATTCTGCAATCTGTCATCCTGACGGCTTCTCGTTCCCCCGCTAAGTGCCCCGTGGGCAAATCACACGCTCATCGTGTGACAAGAGCATTTCAGGTTGTCATGCACTAATGCAGAAGTTTCCTGGGGACCCTGCAAGTGGATCCATCTTCATCTGCCTCGCCTTCATCGTCCACGTGCTCCTCCGGCCTTCGCTGGTGAAGGCAAATTAACTGTGGCCCCTCCCCCTTCTGCTGAAAGCTCTGTCAACAGTTTACCCAAACGCACCTCATTAGCCGGCCACGCTGCCACTCAGCTGTGGGTTTCGGGCTTTTAATCCAGGTGAGTTATTGTCGACTTGGCGCGAGCAGGAGCCCGGCCCCTAATGAGAAAACAAGCGCTGGAGCCGGGCCAGCGGAGTGGGGGCACGTCTGTGATTCATTGGACCGGGCCATGCCAGGTTCCCCCGCCCCCAGTGGGAGATAATAAGGCCATTTATATGGGTGTCAGTGGACGGGAAACAACCGCATCTGGGCTCTGAAGGGCAGGCCAGACAATGAAGTCTTTCATTTTTTGGGGTGAGATGAAATTGATAGTCTACTTTTTATGGTTTTTGGGGAGATCTCTGTTGTTGCCTTTGTTGTTTCTTGGATTTCAAAAAAGGCAAAATCACTGAAATGGATGAATATTAAAAAGGGGGAAACAGATTGGTAACCGAATCATTGTTAAGGCAATATAGAAAAAAATCCAAAATGGCAACTTAAAGTATTTATAAACTCTTCAAAAGTTTCAGGGGCTCTTGAATACATTGTAAGAAGTAAGATTACTTTTCTAAAGAAATATGACTTATTAATTACAACTGATTTAATTTAAATATACAGGCCCTGGTGTCCTAAAAACATCATAGTGCTCTACAAGTTAAAAATGCAATGCTGTTGGGAAACTTCTGTTAATTTGTAAGTGAAGTAGTACATCATTTCTGAAGCTCAGGTTCAAAAGTGACACATATTTCCTAAAAGTTCTTTCATTCATCTTCTTAATTGCTTCTTCCAGTTCAGGGTCACAGTGGGTCCAGTGCCTACCTGGAATTATTGGCTGAAAGGCAAGAGCACCCTCTGGGCACCAGTCCATCCCAGAGTACCACACACAACCACGAGAGGAAACCAGAGTACCTGGAGGGAACCTGCGTGGACGTGGGAGAAAATGCTCTGAAGTCCTCACAGACCCAGGCCCCTGTACCTGACACGCAGGTACATTACCTGCAGCACCACCATACTGTGAATAAAATATTTTGTTCAGAGCTCCAACGTTCTGGGATTGTGGGTTCGATCCCTGCTCAGGTCGCTGCCTGAGAGGAGTTTGGTGTGTTTTCCTTGTGTCTGCACAGGATTCCTCCAGATACCCACTGCAACAAATCATATACACTATATGCATATTGATAAGGCATTATTTAAATGCTTGAATGATAATTTCCCCAGGACAATTATTTTTTCTTTATAACTTAGAATCTTATATTTGGACCATTAGATAAAAACTGGTTCTTTATTGCATAATTGCACCATACATCACTTTGTCATTATGAGGTATTTTGTGTAGAAATTATTTTTTTCAATTTTGGAATAAGGATGTGTAAAATGTGAAGCATTGTGAATACTTTCCAGATACCCTGAAATTCATGTGACGTGAGCTAATACTGGGGGCAGTGCCATAATGTTTTACTCTTGGTTTTGATCAGCGATAGTTAACTTAGCTAGTTAGTTTGGGTAGAATCTTTCCATGAAATGACCCACTCATGAGCAAGACATTTAACTCACCAGCTGCTCCCTGGGCACCATGGATTGTGCTGCCCACCACTGCGGGTACATGTGCTCACTACCTCCTAGTGTGTGAATTTACTAGTGTGTATGTGCATGTTTCACGGTGTGTGGATGGGTTATATGTGGAGGACAAATTCCCCTGTTTGCAGCTCAGTAGGACTATATGCATTTATATTAACACTCCTACAGAACTCTGTAGAATCCATAGAAAGCTACTGGTGCTACTTTTTAAATGCAATTAAAAACACAAACTATTTCACAATATTCTGTTTGTTTTAGATTGGTGTAGAATCTTTTTGCTAAAAGTGTGCATGAATTTGGAATAGTGCTTGGACGCCTGTGTTGCCTCCTGAATTCTTCTTTTGTTCAGAGACAAAAAAAGCAGAAGCAAGACCCTGATTTGGAGCTAAAATGCGTGACTGTTGCTTTAAATACCTGCCTATGGCACAGGTAGCTCTAATTTACGCACAGTGATTACTAAAGTCATTTGGATGAAAATCATTGCAATTTTGCAAGCTGTAAAGCACGTCATTACTATTAAGCTTTTACACACTAGTATAACTGGGGATGCACTTCGGAAAGTGGGGCACCTTAACCAAGTCATTAAATTCTTAAAAAAAAAAGAGTGAGAGAGAGCCTCATTTGAGAAGCAATAAAGTTTTTAATCATTTTATTACCAAAAGAGTATTTAACAAGTACCTGATTAAATGCCAAAGGCAGGTTATCTAAGTTTAACCTTCAGAAGAGGGGGGGTGGAGGTGATGGTGTATCAAAGTGTGCCCCTGGCATCACTGGATAGAAATGTCATCCTCGATTATCCCGCACACCTGAAGTGGTGGGTGTCCTTTTCTGGCAGGGGGCGGAAAATAAGACAATTCAATTAGTAGCTGTCTTTTATGTGTGAAGGGAAGATGAGTGTAAAAGCAGAGGAGAATTCTAAGAAAATTTGGGATGTAAATTTGACAGCAATTAGACTGAAATTTGAAGATTCAAACAAAGGACACCATATAAGCAGCATTAGTGAGAATGTAAACAGCCTGCTATTTAGCCAGGCTAAAGTAGAGTCTCCACACTGTGGGGTTAGGTTTTTCAGTGTTACATTAAGCATTCCCAACAACAAGAGATGTCAAAAATAAATTTGCCATGTTTACCATTATCATAAATTTGCCATGTCTCTTTTCACCAATTTTGTATTTTCTGATTATGTATATTTTTATTTAAAGTCATGTGGATGACTTAGAGTTAGGATGGCTTTAAAAATATGAAAGAAAAAAAACAAAAAACAAAACAAAACATATTTAAATGAATCATTTATTAATTGTAACTATATTGAGAGATGGAGGTGATATAACTATTGAAATGCAATTTTCTTGTGAGAAAAAAAAGTTAGGACACCCTATGCCCTAATACCTATTATATATATACCTAATACCTATTATTTCCTCCTTTGGCTGAAATCCATTAGATGTTTACTATAACCATCTATCTGTCTCTGATATCGCCAGGAAGAAAGATTTTCCCTCATGCAGAACTCTTTCAGCTATGTGATGTTTCAGCTTCAGTCTTTGTGCAGACAGTACAGTCTTACATTATAATCAAACCACAAAAGATTTCATTCTGTGATGACATTTTAGGATTGTTGGAGACAGAAGTTGCTAGGATGGCCTGAAATGGCCATGTTGGCCATTTCTAGTTATTTTGAGATCTTGTTAAATCCCTTCCCAGACTCATCTACATCTACAACCTATTTTCTGATGGCCTTGGAGAGCTCTTTGGTTCTGGCCTTGATGATCTTGCTCACTTCAACTTCTTTCAATATAGTTAAAATAAAAATCAAATGTCCATATGTTTAATGTCATTCTCATCTTCTGAACTGTCATTATTCAACTATGCCATGGTAAATACAGTTTGATCTTCTGGATACCTTAAAACCAGTGCTACAGGCAATGTAATATTATTTTCTTTGATAAATAATTAAGGATTGGCTGAAAACTGCATTGACTACAGTAAACATGAACTTTCCTATACAGGAATTCAACTTTGTCCAGACCTGTCCAGATGTGTTTGAAGTTTGGCAATGACCATCTCTAGATGATTCAGATGAAGCATGGGAGAAGGTCCTGTGGTCAGATGAGACCAAAATAGAACGTTTTGGTATCATCTCCACTCACAATGTTTGGAGGAAGAGTACAACCCCAAGAACGTCAACCAAACCATGAAGCATGAGAGTGGAAACATATTGTGGGGGTGCTTATCTGCAAAGGGGACAGGACAACTGCACTATATTGAAGGGAGGATGGGTTATGGCTGGATCATCCAGCATGGCAATCACCCAAAACACACAACAAGGGCAACTAAGGAGTGGGTCCGAAAGAAGCATTTCAAGGTCCTGGAGTGGCCTAGTCAGTCTCCAGACCTGAGCCCAATAGAAAATCTTTGGAGGGAGCTGAAACACAATGTTGCCCAGCGACAGCCCCAAAACCTGAAAGATCTGGAGAAGATCTGTATGGAGGAGAGGTCTCAGACCTCAGACACATTCTTTGTAGGTGGAAAAATTTGAAAAATAATTTTCTCCACTGTAAGTGACAAATCAGTGTACTTGTGAACTGGAATGTATTATTTTTTTATGCAGGTTGTGCGAGGTTGTGATGACCACAGACAGAACAGCACCAGGAATATTAGCATTTTAAGTCATTTTGACATATCATTCACATAATGCATTTTGTGCATAACCAGGTCGTGACCTGTGATGGTAATATTAGTCACAGCTTCCTCCGAGATATAATAATAGTGTCCTACCAAACATGAAGTGAAAGGATTTAAAAGACTGTGACCCCAAAAAGGCTTCATAGTTTGGTAACACTTTATATTAATGGTATGTGAACTGACAGTAATCAACATTAATTCATCAGGAAAAAAATAAGTGTTAAGCAGGAACAAATAAGTAAGCCATGTATTAATAATTAAATGGGTTAATTTAATTATCATTAACTATTGCATGTCCAATGTATGAAGAGGATGGTATTAAAGCCTTTATTCAGTGTTTTCATAAGATACCTCCCGCTCACAGCATTCTAGGACATTCAGCCCAGTTTGTCCAGTATTACCTGTCTTTTTTTCATAGCTCCAAATCAAATCAAATCAAAATTTATTTTTATAGCACTCTTCACAACTGAAGTTGTCACAGAGCAGCTTCACAGAAATAAAATAAATAAATAAATAAATAAATAAATAAATAAATAAGAAAGGTTAAAACAGAAACAAAGTATAAATGACAGATCCCCTAGTGAGCAAGCCACATGGCGACAGTGGCAAGGAAAAACTCCCTCAGCTGGAGGAAGAAACCTTGGGAGGAACCAGGCTCACAACGGGAGGACCCATCCTCCTCTGGCCAAACTACTTATACATAGTTAGGGGACACTGGACCCCTTCATCTCTGTTCTATTACTCGGGTATTGAAGTAATGTTTATTTTCTGGTGGACATAATATTAACAGTAGATTTCTACAGTTGGTGATGGTGGGTGAGCAGCTAGTCCATGGCAGTGTGGGAAACTAGTCCAGGTCCAGTTGGTGGAAGGTGGAGAGCCAATGTATACATGTATCAGGGGAGCTTGGAGTCCTTCTCAGGTGGGGCAGAAGAACTTGGGGTTAGGACCTAATCAGTTCTGGCTGTTGGGTCATTGTTAACTCGGAAAAGATACAGAGATGAATTAGTTTGAAATTTAAAACGAGAACAGAGAATGTAAACATTACCAGAGTGAGGCGAGTGACTCCGGCAGATCTGACCCTGCCATCCACCCTGCCATCAAATCATCTTTTTCTGACTGTTATTTTTATTCATCCAAAACTACTTACACATACCTATATATGACTACCTCAAATAAATTCAATTCCATATTGAAGAAATTCCATGTCATTTCCTGGCAACCATTGTTGTGTAACAAAATATAGTGCTTTATTTAGAATATTGAAGTCTCTTGCCAAGCACTATAGTTAGTTACAAGACTATAAACATTTCAGTGTAATAACCAAATTAGTTTCAATGTACTAACCCAATTCCAATGAAGCTGGGACATTGTGTTAAACATAAAAACAGAATATGATGATTTGCAAATCCTTTTCAACTTATATTCAATTGAACACACAACAAAGACAAGATATTTAATGTTCTAACTGAGAAACAACATTCAATTTAAATTTGATGCCTGCAACATGTTCCAAAAAAGTTGGGAAAGGGGCAACAAAAGACTGGGAAGGTTGAGGAATAGTCACAAAACACCTGTTTGAAACCTGTTAATTAGAAACAGGTGAGTGTCATTATTGAGTATAAAGGGAGCATCTTCTGAAAGTCTCAGTCTTTCACAAGCAAGGATGGGGCGAGGTTGACCACTTTGTGAACAGCTGTGTGAGCAAATATTCCAACAGTTTAAGAACATATTTAGGGATTTAAGAAAATTTAGGGATTTCACTATCCATAAGTCCATAATATAATCCAAAGATTCAGAGAATCTGGAGATATCTCTGTATGTAAGCAGAAAGTGTGAAAACCCAGAATTGAATGCTCGTGACCTTCAATCTTTCAGATGGCACTACATTAAAAACTGACATAATTCTTTAACATATATGACCATGTGGACTCAAGAACACTTCAGAAAACCATTGTCAGTGAACACAGTTCATCGCTCCATCTACAAGTGAAAGTTAAAACTTTACCATGCAAAGCAAAAGCCATATATCAACAACACCCAAAATGCCGCCAGATTCTCTGGGCCTGAGCTCATCTGAGATGGACTGACACAAAGTGGAAAATTGTCCTATGGTCTGATGAGTCCACATTTCAAATTGTTTTTGGAAATCATGGACGTTGTGTCCTTCGGGCCACAGAGGATAAAGACTGTCCGGATTGTTATCAGTGCAAAGTTCAAAAGCCAGCCTCTCTGATGGTATGGGGGTGTGTTACTGCCCATGCCATGAGTAACTTGCACATCTGTGAAGGCACCATTAATACTGAAAGGTACATACAGTTTTTGGAGCAACATATGCTGCCATCCAAGCAACCTCTTTTTCAGGGACATATTTGACTTATTAAAAAAAGGACTGCTTATTTTAGCACGTTACAACATGTGGTACACATATTACAACAGTGTGTCTTCGTAGTAAGAGTGCGGGTACTAGACTGGCTTGTCTGTAGTGCAGACCTGTCTCCCACTGAAAATGTGTGGTGCATTGTGAAACGCAAAAAGACCCAGGATTGTTGATCAAGAAAGGGAAAGAATTCCACCTACAAAGCTTCAATAATTAGTGTTCTCAGTTCCAAAATGTTTATTGAGTGTTCTTAAAAGGAAAGGTGAACATGCCCCTGTCATGGAATGTGGTGGAGGAATCAAATTCAAAATTTGCAAAAAAACAATAAAGTTTATCTGTTTGAATATGAAATATCTTGTCGTTGTAGCCTATTCAATTGAATATAGGCAAATGACTTGCAAATCATCATATTCTTGTTTTTATTTATGTTTTACATAGCATCCCAACTTCATTGGTATTGGGGTTGTATCTATAGGTTGAGTTAAATATAAGACCTACCTAACAGTACAGAATACATCTCAGTGTGTTTCAGGAAACTTTATGCGAGATGTTTGACAACTTTAATTTCTATTCAGTCTATAGTTTTTGGATAATAAAAAAAATATAACAGACCTCCTAGACACAGCAGAACACAAACAGAAACAGAGCTCTTACATTCCCTACACGTTTATTATTTAAAAGATAACAAAAGATAGTTTTCTACTAGAGGGTCTCTGTTGTACATAAATCAGCTGTGTGCAGTCATTTGCATTGATTGCCGGGAAATTCATATATTCATATTGGTTTCAACTTGAAAATACACAATATTCAATACTACCTAGTTAAATATGAACTGAGAGGGACATCCAAGTACATGGAGATTATTACCACATATATCAAATATAATGATAAACCATAATGTTATAGCTAGCTGGCCAACAGTCCTTTCTGTTATTCAGGGAATTCCAAAGGTAATTATGTCAGCAACTGCTTTACTATAATACAGTAAAATATTGCAGACACTCAGTGGAACTCAGTCACAAAATGATAAGCAGGCAATAACAGAAGTCAAGGGAATGTACATTTAATAATAGTCATAATATGTTGTTAATATCTTGGGCAAAGCAAACAGCTATATGTAACTTGGAGGTGAAATATGCACTGTGACAACTTCAATTATGAAGAGCGCTATACAAATAAATGTTGATTTGATTTGATTACATACTATACATTAAGATACAGTCTCTATGGTGCAACTGACATTCAGAACACAATTATTTTTAACTGACTACTTTCAACATATTATCTATCTAGTGTTCAGCTGGTGCAACTGGCTGCAGGTCTTGAAATGTTTGATCTCTCAAATCCTGCCAAGTATGGAAGGCAGGTCAGAGCAAATTACTTGTCAAAGTAATTGACAACACCAAACTGGTGTCATGGGGAAGAAAGAGAGGAAACAAAACATCAGTATCCAGAGAGCAGCATTTCACTGCTTTCAAAGCTCATACTACTTAAGTTCTAATAAAACATTAAAAAATGCCATTTCTGAAAAGAAAATGGCAAATAAGTGCCCACTTGGTTTTTAGGAAACTGAAAAATATCAAAATGGAAGAGACAGAAAGAGGTAAAAACTGTATATTCTAAAATTAATTATTAAATATTGTTGTGTTTGGTATTTGAGATTTATCTTATTTTTGAAAATTGCATCCAGGCAAAAGAAATTCAATCAAATTAATACATTTAATACGTGATGCTATAAATCTAGGTGCTGTTAAAAAATGGCTCATAATTAATAAAAGTGGTTTATTACTAACAAGTTGCTCATGTTTTGTACTTAGAGTGTCCCTCAAAGTTAATTGAAAAGTGTCCAGGCCTGATTTGCATAAAGAATACATTTAAACCCTTAAAAATGAAAAATAAATTCATGGCCATGTGTGAAATATGGCTCATGGCTTGTTGATCATTTATAACTATTCTGTTAATTATCTTACATATCATTTGAGCTCCTGTGTCTGTAATGAGTGGTAGATATTAGGTTGTAAATATTAATAGGTGGCGGCAATCCCAGTCACGGGAAGCAGGCCGAAAGTAATGAACAATAAGACATCCTCGGTTTAATTAAGTAGATGCTACAGGCAGGAGCGCGACAGTGTAACAGTGCAAGAGGGGACAAATCAACTGTGTTCCTGCATCCTTTGGAATTGTTGGGAGGGAAAATCTGTAAGGAGAAAAACAATGTTTATGTAAAGTAAATTATTACTCGCAGGTTCTACAGTATATGGCACCAAATAGGTTCTTCTATTGTTATAAGCCTGAATTCATAACAAAAGAAGAACCCTTTGTGGTGCTATATACATGATAATCAATAACAGTATGACCACCTTTTTGTTTTAACATTTATTTTTCATGTTATCAGCTCCTCTTTCCATATACAAGCACTTTGTAGTTCTATAATTACAGAATTGTAGATCTGACTTCACATCTACAAGGTTTAGCAACTAGATAGGACTGTCTAATAAATTTGACAGTAATTGGACACAGTGTTTAAACTCTCCAGCAACACCGCTGTGTCTGATTCACTTATACGAGTGCAACACACAAACACATCACTACCATATCAGTGCTAAGAATGACCCACCACTCCTAAAATAACTGCTATGTGGTGGTCCTGTGGGATCCTGTCCATTGAAGATGAGGGTGAAAGGTGAATGAAAAAGTATGGTGAGAAACAGATGGACTACAGTCTGTAATTATAGACTGTAGATCTATAGAGTGCTCCTGTATAGTAAGCTGATAAAATGGATAATATGTAGGAAAAAGGTCATATTTTATGGCTGACTGATGTAGAACCATGTTTTAAAAAGTTTGATATAGCACCTTCTACAGCAATACATTGCATCCAGAAAGTATTTTAGTATAACATTAGTTATGTTACAGCCTTTTTCTAAAACGTATTAAAGTCACAAATAAAATAATAACAATTATGAAAAATAAAACATGCCATGAAGCTTAAAATTGCATCTCAGGTGCATCTCGTTTCCACTGATCATCCTTCAGATGGTTTTGCAGCTTGATTGGACACCTGTGGAAAATTTAGTTGATTGGAAATGATTTGGGAAGGCACACACCTATTTATATAAGGTCCCATAGTAGACAGTGCACAGAGCACCAAGTAAACCATAAGGAATTGTCTGTAGACCTTTGAGACAAGATTGCCTCAAACCAAGATGTGGGGAAGGGTACAGAAAGATTTCTGCTGCATTGAAGGTCTGAATGAGCACAGTGGCCTCTATCATCTGTACATGGAAGAAGTTTGGAACCACCGTCCAGCCAAATTGAGTGATTGTGATAGAAGGGCCTTGGTCAGGGAGGCAACCAAACACAGCAGGGATCAAACCTACATTCCCAGGCCCTTGGAGCTGTATGACACATGTACTATCTGTAGCGTCTGCTGCCTGATATTTAATTTATTTGAATTTAATTTAATGTTGCATCAGTTTGAAAGCATAAACACAAATAATATTTTTTCCACACCATTTTAATTAAATTCAGTTATCTAGGGTTAAGGTGAGCAGGATTTAGAACCAAAGAGCCAAAGAACCAAAAGCAATCTGTTTACATCACCTTACTTAGCTGTGTTTCTGTGTTAGCTAATCAATCATCTAATCATACCAATCACACACTAGTTCAGAGAGAAAGCTTTGATCTAGTGTTAATTGAAGCTTCGTTTTCAACATATGCTATGTTTCCAATAATTCTATGATCTGACATGCTCTCAAATTAAGTTTTTTACTATGATTAAACTGCATTAATATATAATTATATATTGAATATAATATTGGTAGATGCTTATTCTCTTGCATATTGTTTTTGTATTAGACATTTAGCATTAAATATGATAAAAATGTAATTTGCATGTGGCAAAAGTACTGGTAATGCTAATATTTTCCCCAGCCAACTAATACTTGAAACAGAGGTTAATAATACATGTGGAAATAGTGGCCATACTTCGGGGTGAGGGTATTTTTGTTTCGTATGTGGTCCTGTTTTTAAATATGCAATAGGCTAATGCTAAAAGTGAAACAGTATCTAACTGCTACAGTCAAGGCCAAAAAGTAAGCACCATGTATAAGGTGGCCCTGTGGAGGCTGCTGGTACTTGGTGCCGTATTGAATGCTGGCAGGCCTCTGTAATGAAAGACTGGAGCAATGAGCTCCAGTAGCTAAATGGATCTGGTTAAATTGTGATTTGACTCCACACTGCTTGAGGGTATCTCACAGGTGCCGTGGAGCCTTTTCCTCGACACAGTTGTATTAATTCGGCTTTCTTGTTTTCATTCGATCTCAATTTCTGTCCTGCGGCCTGAGGTTCCCTGGGTACAGGCAGCCTCAGAGAGCTGTCATACGAAACGAATAACAATCGCTTGCTTGACCTGGTGACAACAAGGTTAATTATATTTTTAAGTCTCTCTCTGTTTCAATTTTGTGGCGTCTCTATCACCTTTTGCTGTTTTCGCGATGATTGATAAGCAGAGTCCTGAATATTTCAAGATGGACAAGAGCAGAATAATAGTTGGCAGTGCTTCAGAATTCGTCATGTCACTGGGTTATGCTGTGATTAGATTGTGTTCTCTGGATAAGTCCTTTGATTGAATGAGCAAAATAAGAGCGATGACAGATAAGAGCCATATGCGGTTGAGATTACAGCATTGCTCTGTGATCGACACAGTGCACTTGCAAATTACTGTTGTAAAAATATATATATGAAGGTTTGCCAGTGCAATGAGGTTTTAATTCAAGTTTATTATCATTTATTTATTTTAATTTTATGTTTTTGATATAGCATGTCATTCTTACCCCAAATATACATCTGAGTGGTTTAATTCTTTTGAACATAAATATTTGATATTTCTGTCACTACGTAGTGTTACATTAAAGAATATGTATCCTACCTTTTTTGTATGTTTCTTATTTTGTTTGTATTGTGTGTGTGTGTGTGTGTGTGTGTGTGTGTGTGTGTGTGTACAGGCTAATTCCTTTTTTTTTTTTTTAAACAAAACAGTTTTGTGTTTAAAAGCTACTGTGCTCAGTGAATCAACTGTAATACAAAATAAAAGTCATACATACACAGTGTTGTTTAATTAATTTTTTTCAAAATGATTGTTCAGAAGGACAAATAAACACTACAATTTTAAAGAATAATTTTTTTGGGAATTTGTTTTTGCTACTAATCATTAAAGGCTAACATATATAAATGAGTTCTGTTCCAATTTACTGCCCTATATAGCCATGCACTCTGTATGACTTCAGTTAGAGTAGGTGGGGCTGAACTGATGTTAGGTGGATGCATTTGTCATGTTTACCTATATCTTCACATGATATAGCAAAATGAAGGACCCTCAGACAGCTGTGGGTGCACATTAGAGCCATATGAGCTGTGCATTACAAATTTGGTGTGTGGCCCAAAAAATATTTTTACATTAATTAGTAATTCTACTAATACTTTACTGGTTTACTTTACTGCTGCCTGAAATTTAACACTGAATTTTAAAATAAAATAAAATGTTATCAAATTGTGTAAAAAAAAAAAAAACTACACTAAGGACCAAGGGCTTTTGATATGATTGTGATGATACAGCTCCTCAGCATTCAGGCCCTGCACTGGGGATGGGTAATTAAGAGCTAGCCCACCACTCTGTGATGCCTTTAATTGCCCCTTTTAAACACAATACAGTGTAATTAAGTGAGGCACGGGGGGAAGTTGGCAGAATGGCCTCATGGAAGCGTGGATTTGAGCCACTTCTTTAATAAGATGTCACCCCATGTTCTCTCTTCATCTGTGTGCTCAAGTGTCTGCTAATTTCAGCTCAAGCCCCGAGCACTTCTCCGTCTTTTATTTCAAGAGAATAAAGCTCGCGCTGGCCTGTGGGTAACGCATGACCGCGTGTTCACCTTCACTTTAGTGATGATTCAATTTCACTGAACTGAACTGTTCAGTCCAGTGAATCAAATGAATCAACTCAAGAATGCAAATCTTTATTTTCAGAATATAATAAAATGATTTCCTGACTTTCACCTGCACACTAAATTTAGTGGATTGTTTAGTGGTGTTGTTTTTTGAAATCTAAATGGAAGTAAATTACCTTTGTCTAAATTGAACTTTTGCTTTGAATCGTTTGATTCTGAGTATTTATTTGAGCTGAACAATCCCACTGAAACTGCTTCTTACATGATAAAATGTTTTAGGTTGAACTGACAAACCATTTTTCCAAAATATATATTACCACTTGAGGGCCCCTGACATTTACACTTTAATTCATTGCATTTAACAGACTCCACTAATAAGTGCAAAATTAGTGTTTAATTACATTCTCTTTAAAGTGATGGGTCTTTAACAACCAGCCTCTCCACCTCTCATCTCAATCATATTATTTTTTGTGAAAGAGAGAATGAGAAAAAAACTATGCAGCATTGATCAAACATTGATCATTTACAGTTATTAAAACCACAATTATATATGAACTATATCCAGGAAAATGATTCCTTGTATACACATTGTCCACATAAATTAAAATAAATGTAAATTAAATGCTAAATGCTAAAATAAAAGATTGTTTATGTGGCATGTAAAACCCACTTCTCATGACTGACACAAACAGATGCTGCTTGTGCTCTTAGCACCCTGAGCTACCAATACATGACCAAACCAACAAGGAAAAAAACTTTCAAATGAATCAGTTTAAAAAATGATTTGTTCAGGAGTCAAACATCACTGCTTCTCTTTCCACAAGAACAAGCTTTTTTCTTTTTTTCTTTCTTTTTTTTTTTGCATCCATCGGTGCGTGGCCTCGCTCAGCCTTGTTATAAGTGGAAAGAGGCGATATTTCACACCCCCCAGAAATGTACCGAGATAGACAAGCGAGGCAGGCTAATCCCGGGATGAAATTAGCAGGCGGAGGGCCGGGGCCTGTTGGAAATGATGAACGAGGCTGAAGTGGCTGAGTCCGTTGGGATCCCGGCACTGAGCTGCCGGCCTGGAGTCCGTTGCTGGGACTCTTTGATGGCTCTATTTCAGTGGGGGGCTCGCCTTGGAAATACATAGTAAAAAGCTATTAAAATTGAAATTGTTCTAGGGTGGTGCTCGGAGAAGGGTCTAGTGACCCTATCAGGTGGTGTTTAATAAGGGCTGGAGATCCTCATGAGTGGTAGGGAACAGGAGCAAACAGACACCTCCTTGCTTTCTGTCAGGTCTGTAGTGACATTTACTTTATTGAGACTTAAGAGAAGATAAAAAAACAACAATAAATAATCTTTTATAGCCGACATGATTATTGTCTGTCATTAGTGAAAAGAAATATTAATAACAAATATAGCTATATGATTTTCTACTTTTCTTCTTCTGCCTACCTTGATTTAGCTTTAACTGTATTTCTTCTCTCTTTGATGGGTCAGAAGGGTGTGGAACTGTGTGTGCATGTGTGTGTGTGTGTGTGTTTGGTGGGGTGGGTCAACCTGACTTAAAGAAAAATATGCAACCATGCCAATTTCTGAACATTTGGACAGACTGTTGCCTTATATTGTTATGATATCAGGCTTATATCAATAGAGGGACCCTTGGTGCCTTTTCAGTAAGGATTTATTTAAGAAAAGGGTTCTTTGAGTGTTCAAGGTTTTGTTGAGAATCATGTTCTTTACTACAGAACCCTGGTAGAACCATTCGTTTTAAGTGTGTAGTTTATTCTTAGTGTGAGCTTATGTTCATCACTTCAATTCAGGCTTTGGGACACATTTGCTATAGTAATGTTTGAATACGATTAAGTAAGACCTATTTAAACTCTAAGTAGGCAGCATTACAAGGGCATAAACATTGCCGAGAACATAGACTGAGAACAAACTGACACAGTGTTGTTTTTGATGTCTTGCATTAGCACCATTAGACCTAAATAGGCTAGACTGTGTTTCTTACTGAAGACAGGAGGAGATACACATATCATGCACTTACACTTATTGAGACACGGGAACCTATGGTGACCTTTCCCCTGGGAAACAATGACTTTGAACACATGCTCACCCCATCCCAGCCCATCTATGTTGCGGGCCTGTGACTTTGACCAATTCATCATTCAGAACAGAGCTCCCGTATCTGCCTCTTTTCTGTTCATAAATGCAGGAGGCTGGACAAGTCAAACAATACAGACATATAGGAAGCCAGTGATCACACTGTTATATAGTAAATCCTGAAAGAATTTAGTGTTTCAGAGTGTTAAAGAGTATTTAACCCTTTTCTAACGTTTCAGTTGTATATCCTGGATGAACAGAGGAGAGGTTGTTCACAACATCTCATGCTTAATCTGACCAGCAGGTGGCTCCCTCTACCACGAAATGGCAGGGAGAAGTTTTTTCAGCGCACTCTTCACTTTCCTTTAATCTAAGCAGTTTTGTTTCAGCACAAGAAAACTGTTGTTGGGGAGGTTGTATCCTGCTGGCTTGACGTTTGTAGCCTAATAATTCACAGAGTCCAACGAAACTTCCTTGTTTGTCCTTGGAAAATTAATTACACAGAAAAATATGCAACGTTTCTCAGTTTCACACCCAGGGCTGTTTCTAAACATTTGGACAGGCCATCTCCTATCCCAACCCCAGGCACCACCCCCCTCCTCCCCTCCCTACCACCCACTGGTCAGGGGGTACCAATGCCTAGGGGCCCTCTGATTGCCACAGGCCACTGGAAGGCTCAGAATACAAGAGCAAAGGTGGCTCAAAAAATTAGGGACAATGCACATTACATTTGTCATCAAACAGCCTTTTAATATATTGACTAAATGCAAGAAACATCATCATGTACAAGTTGAATATTATTACTGATTTATTGCTTCCTATACTGTTGACACTTTTTAAATTAGATGTTTTAGATGATGCATAACAGCGATATTGTGTTCACAATTGCTGTGTTTAGGGCTGCATTATGAGTTGGTTTAGCTTGAAAAAAAAAAATTCTTTTGTGCAAATGTTTGGGCATCCCTGGAAATATAACATAATGCTGATTTTTTGAAGTATGTGAAAATGTGTTCACATTCTCAACAGAGTCGTTTTTTGTCAAATGAACTTGTATAAAGTTTATTGCAGGTTGCATTTCTTTTTTTCAATATTTAAATTCAGAAAATAGTTAACTTATTTTCATTTAGAAATAGACAAACATACAATGAAATCTGTGGTGCTCAGAATGACTGTTGTGACAGAGGCACAGTAGGATATTGTACATTAAAGATGCTAAAAATGAAACACCTTTCCAGCAAATAAACACAGCTGTGAATTGTTTTGCCCTGCATTTCAGGTTTTTTTTTTACATTCATGGTGCCCAGGGGCTTTGCAAGACCATGATCTATCAGTAACCCCAATGATGTTGTTGATGTAATGATTTTGTATGTAGGATTGAAAATAAAATGGTAGTTAATTTCATTTCAAAAAAGGAAATTCATTTTATTAAAAGCCAAGGTAACCATGATATGACTTCTATATAATGAATGAATTAATACTAAATAAAATGAAGCAAACTCATGAGAATAAACGTAGATACAAAATTATAAAACATAAAAAATATTTTACAAGGTGGGTAGATTTATGGTTTCTGTTATTGGAAACAAACTCTTCATTTGAGGTTTTCATAACATGCTTCTGCCAATATCATAACTTGCATAAACAATATTGACTTGGGGAGCTCTAAGCAACTCTTAGAAAAAGAAAACACTGTAATGCCATAATGGTAAATTTATGAGTGAAGTTAAAGCAGTGATAAAGCTGAATAAAGCTGATTCCACAGATGTATGAATTCCAACCTTCAGCTAAATGAACTGGTTAAAATAAAAACACAGTCATTTAGAGCAGTTTAAGTAGTTTGATGTGACATTCTCTGTACTTGGTTCTTGAGAACTCCACAGAGTTCTGTGTCTGGTGAAGAGTTACACTGCATAAGGCCTGTGAAATCTGATTATAATAGTTTCGAAAGAAAAAAAAAGCATATTTTTGCTTAAAACATACTTTCAAAAAATGATTAAGTATGTCATATAGCAAAACAGCTCTGAAGAATTTGTTTACATATAAACCTTTAAATTGTATAGAAAAATACAGTGGAATACCACATTAAATTTCAACAATAAAGTCATTTTGTCTCATTTGTCTTGAACAGAGGTGAGTAACAAGGTCCAAGGCAGTCGGAAACAAAATCCTGGAGTGGATTTTTACTCTTTGGACCTGGTTTATTGATCTATGGTTATGAAATATAAACATAATGGTAAATGACAGCTTAAAATGACTATTTGCCCTTCTATGGACCAGCACAGGAGAAGTAACTAATGTTGTCAGAAATGTATCAGAGCTCTTCTGGCTCATTTCCACAGTTGGTCAAAAATCAGCATGTGATTTAAGCACTTTTATTTGTTTATTTTGAGAGTGTCTAAAAGTAATTTTAATCATTTTGTTTTCAGTGCAGATTTATGTTTGTTGAGTCTGCTGTTTTAGTTCCTTAGTGAAATTTAAATTTGTGTCAAACCACCTCTTTTGTCTGAAGTGAAATATGTTCACACCCGCCGCCTTTCCCATCAAAGTAAGAGGAGTATTTTAACAGGAGGGCTTTGTGGTGAAGGGCTGGTGTTTGTCTCCACTCTCCAGCTCTGTGCTGTGCAGATTTATGTAAATGAAGAGCTTGTAAATGGTTTGAAATGTTCACCTTGTGGAACTGTTTCCTCGTGCTCAGGCGCCTCATACCTGTGTGCAAGCTGTCCTTGAGAAGAAAGTGAAAGATGTTGGTTCTTCATGCTGGAGGAGCTGAAAAAGGAAAAGCATTTGGAAAACATGGAGGGGTTGAATCGTGATGGTGCTTTCCTTTCCAAATGTTCATCTGTCCTGTTCTTTATGCATCACATTCATTTTGGTGATATTTTAAAAAAGTAAATAGCAATGAAAGGTAGGATTAGAGTTTGGTGTTAGTAATGCTGACATTTTGCAAATATTACAAGACAGCATTGTGATGCCCATAAAGGAAATGGGGGAGACAGATTCAACACTGATCAAGGTTTTTTCCATCTAAAGTCAATGAGTGTTTCATCCTGATTTTTACATGCAGAAAAACATGTGACGAAATTATATTTATAGAAACCTAGAGGTGCATAAATCCTGAATATTATATGACTGATTCCAGTTCCTCAAATTCACAGCGATTGGGATTAACCCTTACATTATGGTCAGCTGAAAGGAACAGCAATAATGTTACAGAGTCAGATTGACCCGGTGGAGTAAAGCACATTTTTCTCCATAAGTATTATCTTTAATTTATATTACCACCTTACAGTCATTAAAAAAATCATTTCCCAGCAAATTGCCCAGCAAAGTTTTAATGCGCCAAAAAGGATAAAAATAATCCTGTATAATAAACTTTAAAACAACTTAACTTCCAGTAGGGGAGAGCAAGGCACAAACTAATAAAATAAATTATGTAAAATGAACGTGTTTTCTTTAACCTAATTAAACAATTATCTGTATCTAACATTTTTGACTGAGCTTTTTCACAGTTCATTCAGAATACAATCATAGAAATAACTCAGAGTGAGCTCAAGTCAAGCTCAAATACAACCTCCACACAGTGAGGCTAGTTGTAACAACTTGAGTCTTACAACAATTTTTAACCCTGCCAAAAGAAACAATAGCATTTGCATATCCTCCCATATAATTCAGGAAATATCATGGGCTGGAAGCATCTTTTTAATCATCATGTTAATGTGATGCTGATATCTATATATTAGATTGCAAAGCTTTTAACAACTATAACAACTTGCTTCCCAGTCTGTTTCCCCTTAGAAATGTGGGTTCTTTATGGGTTCTGTATTGAACAGTGATCATTCAAAGAGCAATGTACATCCATTAATGTTTTTTTCTTACTTTGCATTATAAAGTGGTTCTTGTGTATATGCTTCTTTTTTTGTTAAATGTTTATATATGTTTATATGTTTCTACATAAGTATGGTACAACTACCCTCTATGCCTAAGCCCCAGTTAAGGAATTTATTGGCCACATGTGTAAATGGAAAGTGCACTGGAGGCCATAACCTTCTTAGCTAAATGATACCTGATCTGTGGGCCATCAGTGCTTGCATTTGGTGTAGAGATGTGTAGCTTGAGTAAAAATAGTATTAATATTGTTTAAATGATACAAAACTGCAACTAAAACCAATCTGGTAAAATTAATAGTCTTATTGCTTGTTTGCAGTGAAAACTTCCCACACTTGCCTGACTCCAAGTATGCACCCCTACACATTTCCAAAAGCAAAATCCTGAATCACGCAAACTGCTATAGAGTCAGAGGATTTCACTCCTTGTAGCAGCAGTGAACACACCTGCTTTCCAGCCAAAAGACAGTGGTCTTGGGGCTTCTGCCACACTTAGCAGTTATGCAAATCCAATTTAAATCCCACTTCTGCGCCCTCACAGGTATCTTTTTGTCCTTTAATCAAATTCTGTTTACGGTTGAGGAAATTATTCCCAATTTAGCCACTTAAAGGGAAATGAAAGTGGCCCACCAGGAGCCTCATGGAGAGGCGGTACAAAAGGAAACATCAACCTGAAAACACATAGCTTGCAAATCGATAACCTCTAGAAGAGCACGTCTGTTTTATCTGCTCTCACTTATTCCCCATCCTATGATTTAATTTCCCAGCTTTTAAACATGACGAATTACTGCGCTTGTCCATCCTTAATGCTTTTAACAGATCTCAATAAACGGCATTAATCGGGCAGTGCTCTCGGCCCGAACCTGCAAGCTGGAGGGGCCCTCATTTGCCTTATTAGTGAGAGAGGGGGGAGGAGACTTGAGCCCATATCCAGGTGGATAATCTCGCCGCTTTACAGCCTTAATTATGCCATAATCAGTTCGGCAGTTGGCCCCTTTCGATACAAGCCAGAAGCGATCTCTCTCCTTCGTCTCCCTCGCTCGCTCTTGCTCTCTCGCTCCCATCCTGCAGGCTTGCTCGCTCACAGCCCATATTCTCCATGTCACAGCCGAAGCATGTGAAGGGCAGACTAACTTTGTAGGACAAGACAAAGCTTAAACATATGGCTGCAATTCCCCAGGTGCCATCTTCAGAAGGGCCAGTCTGCGGGCCAGCTACACTTTCCCACACTCCACACCTCTCTTCTATCTCCCCCATTACCAATTTCTGCATCCCTTCTACCCAGTGAATTGGGACCTGACTCATTTGTGAACTCTTTTAAGTGCTTTGTAATGGCTCCTGTGAAAAATTCCGCAAGCACACTCCTCAAAAACGGGGCCCTGATTAAAACGAGGTAGTGATTCATTTCAGTGTTTACGTGTTTGTTTCCGCTGTTTATTTCCCTGAATGCTTCGGTAAATGCTTAGAGCTCAGGAATAAATATCTCCTATTTAACTTCATTATTATAAATCAAATGAGTGCTTTGTGCAGCGTTAATGAAGACAAAGTGAAATATGGATGTTTTTCTCATTGCATTCTACAACAATTAAGTGGGCCATTTAATGCTAATTAACCACTAAACTTCAATTTGTGTCACGTAATTCACTCCTTCTCTGATTTCTCTGTGCTAGAGTGTCAGTTCCAGAAGCAGATCTCATCAAGCAGACAACTGCTTCAGAATGTTCTAGAAATAAAGATGAAGATATCTTAAAGTAATATAATCCTGTGTAAAATTGAGAAATAAGACACTTAAGTCTCCCATAAAGCAATTTATACTTCTTTCTGTCCATTATGTTGGCATAGATGTTAAGCAGTACATCTACTACAATGGAGTTCAGAGTCACAAGTTTCTGACTGTAGAGCAAGGGTGGGCAACAGGGGCCAGAATCCTGCAAAATTTGCTGGTTCCTCTGCTCCAACATACCTACTAAACCTGGCAGATGACAGCTGAGTTGAATCAGGTGTGCGTGAACAAGAAAATCATCAAAACTGTGCAAAAATATGTCCCTCCAGGACCTGCCAACCCTGCTGTAGAGGGTGTGCCTTAATATGAAGTTCAAACCGATCAATCCAAGAAAGAAACAAGAGATTATCTAAGCAAGTTAAAGGCAGCTGGATTCGACCCTTAAATTGAATTTACAGAAGAAACAAGCTCCATGGACATTGATATGTGGTATATGAGGTACATGACATTTTTATGTGGAAATACACTACTCTATCATTTGTCAATCCTGGTCCTGCTGTACCACTATCCTGCTTCAAAGTGGTGGCAGAACTTCAAAAAGTTTAACCATATCTGAAAGTTATATCAATCTATTATGCAGTTGTCGTGTTTTACTTAATCTATTGGTTACACTACCCCCCACTATTTCCAGTGGAGCCATGTAATCCGTAAGCTTTCAGAGGACATGCACATAGTGAAATGAATAAAGAGTGTGGACAAAGGTCTCTGTCTACACTGAATCTACACTTGTTTCATAAATAAGGGCACGGTGTACATGTAAATGATGCTTTAAATTCTTTAAAAATGTAAAATGCACCATTCACATGGAAACCAAGCAACAATATTAAAAAGAAATATGAATTTCTGTGATGTCACAAAAACCGACGTATTAAAATATAGTATATAAACCTATGAAGTCTATAATACAGTGGCTTCTCCCATTAGTTTCAGCCTGATTAAGCATTCTGAAATCACAAAACAATTGGACCCCAACATATTTGCATATATACCTCAATGACACAGACTGTTTAATTCTTAGGTATATATTGAGATTGGAAAGTGATCATGTAAAAATGTATTGACTTTATGGCACCTCAGGGAAAAAATAAAATACAATCAAAATGTTATGGGTCATTTAAAACGAAAGAACAAAAGCTGATTCTTCTCTTACAGTGGTTCTCAATCCACTGTAGAGTCACAGTTATTGTTTTAGTCCAACATGCAGCACATAAGAATAGAACAAAAGCCTATCTGTAGGGTCCCTGAGGCCTGGTTTGTGAAACACTGTTCTATAGTATTGCTCTGAAGAACCCTTGTCCTAAAGACAGTGTCCCAGTGTAAGTGCTCCAAATGGGACAGTTACAACGTCTGTCTGAGCTGTCTGAAAAACAGAAATGAATGTCATGATGCCTTTGTGCATCAAGGTTGTGCGACAGCGGTGACATTAACTTTCAAAGACATCCAGAATTCGCAAATAATATTTATTTTCTGAAATGACATCTGTAATTCCAGTAGTCAATCGTGCATTCTGTAAACATTTCACTGGGGATCTCTTTAAACAGTTAAACCTGCTTAGACATTGCCATGACAGGCGAGGGATATCGGCAAACCTGGTTCAATTTCACTGTTTGATATTGCTACAATGGGGGCAGGAAATAGCACAAGGCTGTCCAAGATTAAAACAAGCATAGTAATGCATGCTTATTCGAGTGTTTGATGTAGCGGGGTGCTTGTAGCACGTGGCAGCAGACACACAGAAAACACTCCTCTGGTTTTTCTGAGTCAAGATGCTTTTCCGCTTGGCAGTCAGTGGTGAAGAGTCATATGTTAATGCATCCCGAGGAGTTTTTGATGGCATGCCAGCAGTTTTCTTTTCTGCTCTGTAATTTTTCCAGCCTTCCCTCCCAATAAAAAACACTCCCCTCCCCACACTCTCCTGAGTTATTGCATATTTAAAACCGGTGGGGGAAAAAGGGTGCTCAAGTTCAATATTTTGACATTTGTAAAAAAGCAAAATGTGGAGAAGGATGTTTAGTGGAAATGAGCTCCTTCGTCAGTGGCAATCATACATAATATTATTTGATTTGAAGATGTGAAAAAATATTTTTGACAGGGTTATGAAGGATTAAAGAATGAAATGTAAGCAAAATTCCTTCCTTCATTTGATTGTGTGCAACCATACTTGCTTTTAGGTGTGACACAGTAAACATCATGATAAAGTATGCACACATTATTATGTCCCTGTAGAATTCCACAGTATCCCTGCACGTAAACCACAGAAAATAGTAAAGAAATAGTATATGTGCCCAGTTTAAAGAAAGAGATCAAAGAAATACAGTACACAGAATTTTTTTCTTAACCCAAATATAATCATTAATTAATACACAAAATCCAACTCAGAATGTACAGACAAATAATCTACAACACATGGATAGAAACTCCAGCAGAACATACACTGAGGTTATGTTAAGGGCTGGGTTTAGTGTTGATTATCTTCAGATTACATTATGATAACAATAAGGTTAACTTTCAGTTAACTTAACATTAACTTTACAGTTTACATTTACAGTTGAGTTACAGTTAAGTTTTATGATTAAAGTTTCAGTTCATTAGCTTTATGCTACTGTGCTTACTTTGTAATATTCTTTGTTCAAATACTTTAAATTCTTGATGTCTGTGTTGTCTCAGTAATTTGTGCATATGTACAAAAATCAAACTACATCTAGTACTCATTGTGCAATTTAAGAAATATGTGTACAAATTCCTCTTGAAGTTAGGCTGGTCCAAAACAATGCTATTATCAGTGTCTGTAGAAATGCTTGTTTAAGTCATGGCCAACTGACATTGAAATTAATTTTATCAGATATTTTAGGACAAAAGCAAACAATTCATACAGCCATGGCACACCAGAACACATCAGAACATTTGTATTTGTTTATGTTCATCCCCTTGGAGTACATTCTTTGCACATGCATTTTTTGACAAGCTGGGATGTAGTGACAAAAAGCAAAAGCACTGAGGCAGTAGATTAATATTACAGTATTTTAACTTATAAGTCCTGTTAATCTCTCAGGTTATGTAGTTCTTTCGAGAGGTCTCGTGTAAGTTCCATAGCACAGTAGTGGTGGTTCAAAGTATAAATTTCAGTGACACTGTTCTGCTTATTACAGTCATTAACGCAACAACATGTTTTGTAAGCTTCTGTTTTCAAGGCATGTAGTTATCACAATGAAGCCACATTATTTGTAGCTCCAGTTCATATAACTAAAGAAGTCAAACATGTCTTGGTCAACTGCATGAGTGTTAATGGGAAAACTCTCAATAATTTAGTTGTTAAATTTATGTATGAAATTGTTCAAAAGAAGAAAAAAAAGTTTCTTAGTAAAGAATATGGGGAATGGGGGGGTGGGTGGGTGAAGTTATTGTAGTCTGCTCTCTCTCTCTCTCTCTCTCTCTCTCTCTCTCTCTCTCTCTCTCTCTCTCTCTCCTCCATCATCCTGTGGCAGCAGGGGCAGTTTCTGCACGTGCTGGCCAGCCATGATTGATAGAGTGTGCCTGCCGTGCTTTGGGTGGCTGGCAGGGTTGGAGGTGTCAGGGGAGCCGGGGCGTTTGGGGGGCTGTTTGGGGGCTCAGGGCTAGGGGTAAGGGCCCCTCCCTAGGGGATTTCTCCACCCGAGCCCTCTGCAGTAGGGGGCTTCCAAGCATCTGTAGACCTCACACATCTCACTTGGAGCTGAACACGAGACATGAGGCTCGCTTCTTATGTTGCAGTCACACACTGCCCCAGTGTAGCCTGAATTTGCTATGAGAAATATGTCAACACAGTCATGATTCATTTTTACACAGCCATTCTTTATTGCTTACAATTAAAATCTGCCTCTTGAAGACTAATATATGTTAATGACCTCTATTCTGATTGGTTAGCCTGTATTATGCTCTGTTTTGAAAGCATGAATGAAACTATATGAAGGGTTTGGTTCCAAAACCCAGAAAAAAAAACAGAAAAAAGTGATCATAATAGCTGGGTAAATTAAGAACAAACTGCTTGTTTACAGACATTTATGTAGCACATTAAACATCTAAATGGGTCTTTTTAACCATCCTGTTATGTTCATCTGTAAGGGACAGCAATAATGTACCCAGGTTGAAAGTAGTTAAAAGAAAATAGCCTAATTACTGAAAATTTAATTAATATTTAGCATACAAACACACCCCTACAGAACACATTTTACCACCCACAGTTCAATAAGTAATAAATAAATAAATAAATAAATAAATAAATAAATAAATAAATAAATAAATAAATATACAAATAAAATATGGGCTCAATTTTCATATCTGTTGTCACTCTTGGGGCAAAATGACCAAGACAGTATTTGTGTAAAATAAACATATATTAACATACATATTACAAACACAATTAATTACACTAATTAAAGGTCTTTTCACACCTAATTTACATAGACAAAAAATATATCTCCAATCTTGATGGTGTCTTTTAGAAATTGATGGATATGAATGATGCCTGCTCTAATTTCTGTGATGTTGGATATGTTAAAATCAAGCTGAAGAATTAGATCTCATTGCTGCAGACCAAACAAACAGGCATCACGATGGCAGCAGAACTAAAAAGCTTATATGAATAAATATGGAGGTTAAAGAAGATATATGTTGGGGCAGAGCTGAAAGACTGTAGAATGACAGTGAGAAGCCATTTTTTTTATCTTTGTCTAGGTACATCTAGGTAGTGTCTTGATGACCAGAGATGCAAACTATAGTTTCCTTCACTGATGAGTACTGGTGTAGAGAAGGGACATTAATATGATCAAAAGCAGACAGGGAGCAGAGAAAGAAAAAATTATGTGGAATTATTATTACGTGGAATTATGTGAGAGATACTGTGTTTGTCCTGCTTACAGAACACAGAAGACAAACGATACATCAGACATTGTGTGAAGGCTCCACGGAGTTAAACATGACATTAAAAAGCATAAAAAATCTTTCTGTGGTCTGGCACAGCAGAAACAATTTCATGCTCCAAAATTTATTACATATTTTCCCCGTATTTTTTACTTTGAAACAACATTACTGGTCTCATATGTTTAATTCAACATATGCCACAGCATCTTACAAATGAAAAAAAAACCTTCTCCAGTACTTCCTTTCTTCACTCAGCTAGTGCTGCTACTATATGTTGCTACTGTGTTGTTAAAACAGCCCTAGTTTCTCTGTTTAGCAGATGTGCAGTATTTGATTCGGGTGTGTATCTGGTGTGTCCGCTGAGGTGGCAAGCGATGACTTCAGTAATGCAGTTGTGAAGATGCATGTCTCTTGCTGCGCTCCCTAGAGAGAGCAGCCAAATTCAATCAGAGAATCCAAGAGGATGTGATGGGGCCCCCAGAGTGTGTGTCTGTGTATGTTTGTGTGTGTGTGTGTGTGTGTGTGTGTGTGTGTGTGTGTGTGTGAGAGAGAGAGAGAGAGAGAGAGAGAGAGAGAGAGAGAGAGAGAGAGATAAACAGGTGTGTGTGTGTTTTCTGCTCCACACATTCTCCACGTTGCCGGAGACAGTGGACAAGCTGGAGTCCATCAGCTGCTTACCATACTGGCAACCCCATTACATCCACAGCAAACATAACTAGAGCAACTGCCGCCTTCTGGGAAATAATTTCACATTTCACTTGTTTGCCATGCAGATTTATTGCAGATAATTTATCAGCTAGAGATGAGTGAGTGATATGTTTGCGCTACTGTAACAAATACAGAACCCTGTGAAAATGTGACCTGACCCACTTTGGCAGGGGTCAAATTATACCTACTGACAAAGTAAATAGCTCACCAAGAAGGAGTTGTTGGAATGGAATAAAGGTTTATCTGTGTGAATGTAGTGATGATATATGTGAGTTAGAACAATTTTAGATTGTTTATTGGTTTATTGGGAAAAACTGTATAATTGAAAAGAGGCTCTAATACCCTGGTGAGCAGCCTGGAGTATGAAGTCTTTAATGCTACATTCATACAGCAGGTAAAAGTGGCCCGAATCTGATCTTTTTCATCATATGTGACCCAGATGTTTGACCACTTTGTAAGTGGTATTGAAATCAGATCCATATTGGATTTGAGGCAATGCCAAACCAAAGAAGTGACCGAATAACAAGCCCTTTTGCTCAGTGATAAGCTGTCAGTCACTGCAGCTCAGTGAGAGCTCCTGTTATACTGGCAAAAATGAAAGAGGCTTTGCACATGTATGTCAACATTTCAGACAAATATAGAATAGAGGTCAGAAAAAAATAATATGAACAGCCTGACAAATGTTTGCTGTGTGAACACACCTTAAAAATGTACAAATTACCACATGACAGAAGAGCAGTGTTCGTAAGACTACAAGACTATAACAAAGGCAGTTATAAAGGAGCAGTCCAATATTTATATAAATGATATGAAATAACATTAAAATTGACACGTTTCTGTAAACATATATAAGTGTAAGCCTGTTGTTATTACAGCCTTTTGTATGAGTCATGTAGTCTCAAATTAGTGCCCTTCTGTAAGTATTATTCTATTGATGGTACTATGTGTTTCATTGACATCAGATCATTTAAACCACATTCGGAGGTGGTCAGAGATGCATTTGACCACATTATTGTTGAAATGTTAATGCCAAAGCTTCTATATGCATCCCAGACAGCAAAACACTGTCCATCATCCGCATCAATGCCCCAGCTGGGAAATATGTAATAACTGCATTACCACACCATCCACCACCACACAAGCTAACTAAGCATGCTACAGTAACAAGCTAACTAATGGATAAATTTCATACTCATGGCAGGTGCACAACTGAAAATGTGCCTTATTTTAGTTTAATTCACGTACACACAGCATATGAGAAATCTGATCACAAGTACTCAAAGGAGACTCATTTAAAAAGACAGGTGTGAATGACTAAGTATTAAAGACTACGCATTATTTTTGACAGTACAGATATTATCAGTGACTCTAAAACATTAAAACTTATATAATATATATATATATATATATATATATATAATATTATTACCCCAATCATTGAGAGCATGTGAACCAAAACCGCTGTTCATATGATCAGTCTTATCACTAAATGCAAATTTTCAATTCAATATAATTTTCTGGACCCCATTTTAATATATCATAGTGAGTTATGAGCTGATTTAAAGAATGATTTACTGTAGTTTCACGGTGGCTAAAACATTTGCTTCCTTAGGGTTGTAACTAAAGAACATTATAGCTGCTAAATAACTGCCGATGTTTACAACGTAAATATGATTGTTTATGAAAACGTGTTCTCTAAATGAACAATGGTCTGTTTACAACCCAGAAAGCACAAATTGTACTGTATAAAAAGAGTAGCATGTAAATAGACCAAAGGCAAGTATCATATTTTGTCACAGCTATGCTCCTATTTCACAATAATTAATCAATGAATCGATTACATTTCATTTATATAGCACTTTTTACAATGAAGGCATTGTCACAAAGCAGCTTTACAGAAATCTGGGTCCAAGCTTCTTATGAGCAAGCCAGTGGGAAACAAAAGCAAGGAAAATATATTTCAGACTAAGAGGAAGAAACTTTGGGAGGCTCAAAAGGGTAACCCATTCTCCTCTTGTCGACACTGGATAGCACAGACAAAGCATGAAAAGAACAAAGATAACAAGAAAAAAGTAATAAAAACAAAATAATAAAGAACTATAGCTAAAGTGTGAGCAGTGTTTGGACAAGTATGAGTCATGGGAGAATGTGAGAGTGTACGATACAGACTAAGTCCTACAAGTTAAACAATCACAAGCTGGTCTCTAATGTGGACAGCATCACAGAAGACAGTGGGGTAGTATGAGGCTGGGATGGGTGATATCAGGGTAGGTCATTTGGGACAGGGCATCTCGATACATGAGAAAAAGATAGAAAGAAAAAGAGAGGGAAGGGAAAAACACCCAAAGGGTTAGGAAGGTTTAAATAAATGTTAGGGAGGAGGGAAGAAGGTAGTAGCATCCAATTATGAATGGACATGAACCAACATTAGCCAGGCAGTAGGGGCTGCTCAGGGCATGGGAGGGAGAGAGAGAGAAAAACAAAAATGTGATTATATTTAGGAGCATAGATTATGTGGCAAAAAGCTTGTAAAGGAGGTGGTTTAGAAAGAACTGCAGTAATGAACAGAAACATGTACAACAACAGGAAAACAGAGTGTAAATGTTTCACTAAAAACCTACATGAAGAGAAATGTTTTCAAACAAGAGCAGCAGCAGAGCCACCAAGGTAGTCAGAAAGAAATCCTGGAGTGAAACTTTACTATTTGGATCTGGATATCCCACCTCTACTCCAAGCACAGAACAGACATAGATCAACCCTCACAAGTTTGTTTTGTGTTACTGTTTATTCTTTAGTCTTAATCACTTTTGTTTTAGGTCATCCTTTTACTTTTCAAAGCAGTATCAATGTAGGAAAACCGTCTTCTGTACAACATTTTATTATGTTCTGCATTTCTGTGGATATTATGGAAATATTTGAAGTCATACAGGCTGAAAGGACTGGTTGAGCTCTGGAATGGCTGTCCAGCAACCAAAAATTATTTTGTTAATTTTTGTCATGTATCTGTCTTGTTTGGCTCTCCTGTCTTCCCTTGTCGTCACTGTTCTGTTTTGTTTTGGTTTCCTCATGTTCTTCTTAGCATGTGTTTTGTTTTGGTCTTGTCTCCACCCTGTTCCCATCTGTGTCTCATGTGTAACCCTGCCTGTTTGTCATTCAGTCCCAGGTGTGTGTAATCATGTCCATGTATTTAAGTTCCTTAAGTCTTTTTCGTTTGCTACCTTGTGTTCATGTCAGTGTGTGTTCTCTGCATGTTTTTGTATCTGATGTTTGTTTTGTTTAATAAATCCTCAAAACCCCAAAAGTATGTCTGCCTCTCTTTATCTGCTCCGTTTGAACCAGTAGTGTTAAAGAGTAGTATCCTTAACTTAAAGCTCTGTGATTTCTCCAGGAGGGGATAGCTGCTGTGCGAACAGTGTAATGACCCTCCAGGGAATAGTGAAGAAGAGAACACAGTTCAGTAATGGAAGTTCTCAGACAGCCACTGTAATGCTATATGTTCCACACATAAACTTCCTCAACAGTAGTGGGTTGTCTCTGCCTCATTTAGCCCCCCCACAGATATCACAGAAGATGACCAAAAAACACCCCATAGTGTCCCAGTAGCTTTTGCATATTAAACCTTCCCAATGTTCCCAATCCTTTGTTTGCATGCAATTATGGAGGTTTCTAGTTAAATGCTAGAATTTGTGGCCACATATTTGTGGCCGGTGACACAATCAGTTTTTATGAAAATCACAGGAAATGGTCAACTGTATGGAATACTGTGCTCTTACTTAAGTTACTTTACTTCTTCAAAGGGTGCCACAGTTGTCTGTGATGCAAATGAGTTCCCTTTCTGTGTTCTCTGACCCCTGCTGAGGGCAGCACATCAAAAAATACCAAATTGTCTCCCACGTTCCTTAACAGACAACTGCCTTTTAACAATTGTATCCCGGACCCCTGCAGTGAGCAGGTCAAGAAACTCCAATGCCCCCTACACAACACTACACCCTACACAACAGTTAAAACAACATGTGTAAATATACACATACGTCTACTTTATATCAAGCTGTTCCACCTATGACATGACAACAAATTTGACAATTGTAGAAGTAATCACCCAGTTTTTGCCTTATGGTTTTTGAACTGATCTGACTTTTGGTTAAATGTTTGTACATTTTCCCCACATAGGAATGAATGCTCATACTATCTGCATGGAAAAGCTTTTGGACCAACAATCTTTTGAGCCAAAATTTTAGCAGCTCACAATATACCACAAGGTTTGTGAACACAGCTCTATTAGCCAAATGTATTTGCATTTCAACATTTAGCCAAATGTATTTGCACTCCAAAGTATTGGCATAAAACATAACAACACCTTAACAACCACTGTAGCAAAAACCTAGCAACCACCTAGCAACACCACACCAACACCATATAGCAACCAACACCTATACCATAGCAAAACGTTAGGGACCACCTTAGCAACCACTTATTAACACCTTAGCAAATGACCATAGCAATGCCTTAGAAACAACTTAGGAAACCCTTAGCGACAACAACTATACCAGAGCAACACCTTAGCAACTCCTTAGCAACCATCTTGTATAACATAACAATACCTTAGCAACCACTTAGGAAACACTTAGCAACACTATTGCAACCAACACCTATATCACAGCAACACCTTAAGAACCACTAAAAAAATTCTTAGCAACCACTTATTAACACATTAGCAAATGACTCCTATATGACAGCAACACCTTAGCAACCACATCTATACCATAGCAACACATTAACAACCAACACCTATGTCATAACAGCACCTTAGCAACCATTTAGGGACTGCAGTTTCTGCAGATGAGTGCAAACAAGAATGAGAAAAATAGAAAAAAGAAAGAGGGGGAAATGTCCTACAAAAAGGTGCGGAGAGGTTGCTGTGGAAACTTTTTTTGTGTGGTATTTGCTAGAGTGCAGAATTTGTTGGGCTGAGTGTCTCAGCGGGATGGGCTCTGGGGCCTATTGGTGTCCGGAGGGGACGGGTGTCAGGCAGGTGTGTGTGTCAGTGAGTAATGGCGCTATCAGCTCAGCGCCATCATCCATCATGAGTGCTGGCCGCCGTCGCCCGCTCGCCTGGCTTGAGAATCATGAGCACACCAACATATCATTACACAAGGTTATCACTGGCCCATTACTGGCCCTGATCAATCTGCTCATCTGCTGGGTTCTCTCTCTCTCTCTCTCTCTCTCTCTCTCATGCTCTCTTTCTGTACAGTTAAAGAAATGGTTCATATGAACCTACCCCTCAGTACACTCTGTCATCTGTTTTTTAGAACTGGATCTAAAAAATGAACAATGAATCTAATGTAGCAAGAAGTGTTAGTCAGTTAAAACAGCAATTTTGGCTCATATTCAAAATAATATATTGTTTCTTTCAGAATATATAGCTTATTTCATGGTTAAATTCATAATCTCCTGAAAATAACAAGATCTTTCATGTCTCCTATAAATATTGCCATTTCAGGCACTAGGCAAATAAATATGTGTTTTAGTGCTGGGTACAACTATTTGCCCAGGGCCCCCTTTCCATCCTTCTCCCTTGATTGATCCATTAGGATTTAGGGGCTACCAACCACGTAGAACCCAGGGAACACAGGTCTACCATTCTCTGCCCTCCAATGCCCCTGCATGGAATCAATCAGTTTGTGGCTTTGCTATGTTACTGAAGCCCAAATTACTTTGACAGTAGCCTTCAGCTCATCTGTATTGCTGGGTCAGTGGTGTTGTTCTCATCTTCCTCTTGACATTACACTACCAGTCAAAAGTTTTAGAACACAATAACCAATAATTTCAGTACTCCACTGGCAGTGCTACAGGTTGTCTTTTCTTAGTTTACCCACCCTTTCTTACTGCACTTCCACCTGTCAGACCTGCAACTCCAGCTCTTCTATTCACAGCTGAAATTGAGAGCTGCTGCTGCTGTGTTAAGCTGAGCTACATAACCCTTCAGCTGACGACTCTCTCTGAACTGGTATTCTGATGCTGTTATGGATCTGAGTGTATAAGACCACTTCCTTTATCAAACCTCTGAACTGACCATATGAAATATACAGTGTAACACAAACATCAGCCATGACATTCTGGTTTGAATTTTGGAAAAATAATAAAGTAATATAATTTCCAAAAATATCATTTTTCAAAATTTTTGGAAATTATATTACTTTATTATTACACTATTGTGTGACAACAAGGAAGCAGGATAGTTTAGAAGGAGAAGGTGAGCAAGAGAAAGAGAGAGTGAGAGAGAGAGAGAGTGAGAGAGAGAGAGAGAGAGAGAGAGAGAGAAGGGTGCTGAAAGGTTACTGGATTATTTGACTTCTATTTTAGAGACCTCGATTGCAGACAAGGCATTAGACAGCACACGTCAATACTAGTCTCACGGCAATTTACTTTGAAACCACTTTGAACGCTGTATATACTCACACTTAATAATTACTGAGTCTTTGTCGACTGGGCAGTTAAATTAAGCTGTGCCCAAGTGTCCTTTTGTGCCTGTAAATACACATATAAAGCAATTCTTGAAGAATAAACAGGCAAAGGAAACAAGACCCAAGATTTGTATCACATGTATATCTGCAAAGTTTCAAAGCTTCCACTTCATGGCCCAGTCTAAACTAATTGTGCAGCTATAATCACTTTGTTTGTTTGAATGCGTAAAAGTAAGCGTGGAGGAAAAGTCAAGCCTGGCTGCTATTTCAAGAATTTTTTCAAGCTTGACTCGAGGCCTCTCCATATGTAGCTGGCTGGCTTTTATAACAAACTGCAAGAAGTCATTATCTAAAGGGGGTATTATAATTAGCAAAACAATAAAAGTTTATTAATGAACATTAAAATGCAAAATAGTGAAAAGAGATCCTATCAATCAAAGATGACTCCCTTTTTGAGTTTTAATTAGATATTGCAGTTAATGGTATGAGGAGGGAGTTTGGAGAAATTTAATTGCGATGGTTTAATGGGCCAACATCTTTTTAAAGTTGGGGACTACAAAATTGTAATTTATAGAATGATGTCATTTTTATTTCAGTGGCAACTAATAAAAAGGTGACAAAGTACAGATCCCCCATGTTTTGAAACCAGTGAAGCTTGACTTTAATCTTTTAGCTTGCTCTAGATACTACTGTTGTTTGATGGCATTCAATAAAAACATCTGTCATATACATTATGTGTCCAAATGTTTGTGGACAACTTTTAATGAATGCAATCAGCTACTTTAAGTTGCACCCATTGCTGACACAGATGTGCAAATGTACACAGCTAGTCTAGTGCCAGTAGAAAAGTATTGCCAATAGAATAGGACTCTCTGGAGCACATAAACAAACATGTAACTGCTGGCAGCATGCCTAATGCCAGTCATAGGCTAGAGTTCTATAAAGCCCCCCAACAGAGCTGTGGAGCAGTGGAACTATGTTCTCTGGAATGATGGTGCTGCAGCCAGTACTTTTGAGACAGATAAAATGACCTCATGCTCATGCTTTTGACACTGAATACATTCAGATTCTCACAGCAATGTTCCAAAGTCTAGTAGAAAGCCTTCCCTGGACAGCAGCGACACTTTCTCTAGCAAAAGCAGGATATACTTGGCTACTTGATTTTCTGCTAGAAATCCCAAACATTCCCCCTTCAGTCAGAAAGACTGGTGGAAAGACAGATGGATGCATTCCAACACATGACAGAATACACTTTTGAATAAGGATACATTAATTATCAGTACTTCTGATAATAATAAACATTATGAAATGGTTTCATAATGTCTCAACTTTGTTATTAATTGACACTGCTTAATTAAGCATAGTACACCATTGAGTAATAAAAAAATTGACAATAGTATATGACAATAGTATTGGGACACCTGCTCATTCATTGTTTCTTCTAAAATCAAGGGTACAGCTTTCAGGCTTCTCTCCATTGTGTTTTGGTTGATTGCTGGTTGTGAATGTGAAGAGTTGATAGTAAAGTGATTTTGGGTATCTTAAAGGGCACAATATAAGTGTAAATTGTAAATTTGTAAATCATTTTTACTTAAATATTCAGTAATGCTTAATAATGTCTTAATAATGTTAATTAATAATTAGTTGAGACATTGCTATACCATTTAGGTGCTACCATAATTAATGTCCCTTTATTGTAAATTGTTACCCATGAAAGCTATAATGGACAATTATAGAAATTTCACCAAACCCTCTGATTTCTTTAAGTAGTGAACATGAATATTTACTACATTTCTTTGCATTATTTAAGGCCTACATTTTTTGTTATTATGAGCAGTTACTTTTTGTAATTAAATAGCAATGCTTGTGGGATTTGGGAGAAATTAGGTAAAGTCTTTATGGAATAAAATTAATCTGTCCATTTTACTCAAACACAGGCCTGTAAATAGTAAAATAGAGAAAGTGATGATGTTGAATGGTCTGTTATTTTATTCCAGAGCAATATGACCTTGCATTTCTTTACACGTGAGATACATTTCAGTTATACTGTTTAGTTAATTTTTTTATTTCAAACCATTTAAGTACATTAAGAAGTTTGTGGTAATCTGTTTTATAAATTCATTTTATATACACGACCGGTCCAAAGTTTTAGAACATCCAATATGGGTTTTTCATGTATCAGAAGAATCTGTTCTTCATCCTGTTGGTAGCAGAATGTGAAGGGGAAGAATTGGGTGGCTGGGAAGTAAAATTGGGATAAAATTAAAAAATAAATTTTTAGGTGAAATGTTTTCAGTCAAAAGTTTCACCAAAAATGTCACAAACAGTGTCTGTGTATTATCTGTAGAATTACATAATAATATTCATTTGAAATGCATAGAAATGAAAAATGGTCTATTTAGTAAGGTTCATGCCGTGTTTTGCATGGTTGTTACAGTTAAAGTGCAGATTTGCTTTACCTCTAGTCCTGAGAACTATTGTGTGTGTCATGACTGGAGCTTTGCATATTTCAGAGATCCACCTCAAACCATGTGAGATGTATTGGACCTGGGGAGCTATTTCAGAAAGAGGGCAGATTCAAATCAGAGCGCTCCACTTTCTCTGGCTGGCCAGTAATTAGGACATGATTTGAACTCTCTATAGCTTTTCACAGGGAACAATCAGAAGAGTAAAGGCTAAAGTAAGTGAAGAAACATAGTAAGATTATGTGACCATGTGGTTTAAAGGAAACCCAGGCTGGGTAGACTTGTACATGTCACCCACAATAAAGAAAACTAATTGTTATCAAGCAATGGCCAAAATATATTGTACAATATAATGGATAAAGTATAAAGGATATATGGTCAGTTCAAATGATGTAGATCAGATTCAATTCAACAATGATGGGAAAACCAAACTACACTAAAGTTTAGATTACACTGTCTCCTTCAGAGTCCTATCTGATGATTGTCTAACAATTTGAAGGTGTTTTTCTGTACCTGATTCTAATTTTATGCATTTTAAGTTGTAATAAATATGGTGGTGTCCTAACTTTTTCCTCACAAGAAAATTGCTTTTCTATTAATTATGTTTTACAAATTATTTGAAGACATTTATTCAGTCATATGTTTTTAGTTATATCACCTCCATCTCTACATATATTTATAATAAAAATCCAATGTTCATATATTTAAATAAATGAATGTAAACAAAGGCATTTATTGTGTGTCTTTACCTTTGCACATGCCTGTATAAAATGTCTTGTCTATGCAATATATATGTTTTGAAAATTCTGACACTTCTTTCAGGGACTGTCTTAGACTAACATATTCACATTATTGATATTTGCTAAAGAAAGGGACAATACAGTATTTTTATAATCCTGCTAAATGTAAATTTTGTCACATGGCCACATTGCTTGAGCTTTCCCTCATGAACCTTTGTAATGCATAGTACATACAGTGTAAATTGCTTGATTACAGAGTACCAGCATTTTCCCATTAATCGTTGAAAATGAAGTTTAAAGCTGAAGTAAAATGACAGTTCTTACTGTCACTTCAGTGTGCCTCCAAACACATCTCTCTCTCTCTCTCTCTCTCTCTCTCTCTCTCTCTCTCTCTCTCTCAGCATGGCCCTACACAAGAGGTAAAAGAGGCAGAACAACACAAAGCAATGGAACAAGCACAGAAACCGGCATGTTCAATCTATTTTTGCCTGTTCGGCCAGCCAGAGCCACAGGGCCTGCGTGCATATCTGCCACGATGTATACTTCATGTGACACTCGACGTGCGACAAACGCCTGCTGACTTTCATTCGCCCTTGTTCTGAGAGTGGAGCCAGACTCAGTTTGGGCTGTTTGTGTGTGTGTGTGTGTGTGTGTGTGTGTGTGTGTGTGTGTGTGCAGAGCCAATATGACAAAATCAGAGAGAGACTAATAGGAAACTATAGGGCACAAGTCTGAAGATTCAATGAATATAAAACATTAAATACAAATTTAATTATAGTAGTTCTGTTACAAATGTAGCAAAATTTTAAAAGCAAAATTAAATTTGCAGCTTTACAGAAATCAAGAAATAAAAAGGTTAATAACAGATGAACAAAGGATAGGAAATCGATCCCCAATATAGGATTTATGATTCGCTATATTATGATACTGTTAGCAGGGTGATATATATGGTAACCTTTACTCCCTAAGCCAGATTTGCTGTTTTGAAAGTTAATGACCTTTATTCACCTGAAAATTGTAAATTATTTATAGGAGACCTATACAGACCTATACAATGACTTTGAACAGAGAAGTAAGTTGAAGATGAAATGATATGCAAAAGGCAAAAAGTAAAAAATGACACATTTCCTTTGTATTTAAATCAAAAACATTTTTTTATTTTCATCTTTTACATGTTTAAAATAAAAAAAGGAAAAGGGCCCGAAGCAAAACTTTGGGCACCCTCCATTGTTAGTACTTAGAAGCACCCCTTTTGACAAATATCACAGCATGTAAATGCTTTTTGTAGCCAGGAGTTTTTACATTTTTATAAGATTTTTTTCCATTCTTTCAAGCAAATGTCCAGTTCCAGTTCTGTGTGATTCCTGGGCAGTCTTGCATGCACTCCTATTTGATGTCTAGCCACAGTTTTGAACTGAGTAAATGAGAAACCTAAAAATGGTTTGCTATATTCTTACAGCCTTCTTCTGCTTTGTGGGTATAAACCATTTTCATTTTCAGACTTCTAGGCAGCTGCTCATGGTTGCTGTTTTTGGGACAAAGAATTTGATTTATAAATCTCTGAAATTTGCATCATGACCTTTCTTAACAATGATCATGAACAAGACATATCCCTAAAAGGCTAACTGATCAAAAATTTACTTCATGCCTGCAATTTGTTTTGGCTTGTAGCTTGTAATGATTTTAAAACAGAGAGAGATACCCTAGTGTTTTTGAGCAGAAAATGTAAAAATGACAATCAGTTGTTTTTTACAATTCTGGACATTACTCAGAACAAAGTAGTTTCTGCTTGTTATGCAGGGTATGTATAGGTAATAAATGTTTATTTAACAAAAATGGGAAATAACTGTTTGATTGTATGTTAAAGATTATGATAATTATAATCAGTTTTTATCACTGTTTAATGTCAGATTTAATCACTATTTTAGATGTCAGATTTAATGGTAACACCAGAGAAGAGATATTCTGGTTAGCTAGGTATTTGAGTATTTACTTAGTGCTGTGGTTCTCAGTCCTGATTATATTTCTTTTTTATTTAAGGTGAGATTTATATATATTGTCATTATATATTATATATTGATTGTCATTTTTACATTTTCTGCTCAAAAACACTAGGGTATCTCTCTCTGTTTATAAGTCATTAGCTACAAGCCAAAACAAATTGCAGGCATGAAGTAAATTATATATTTATATATATTGCCACATGGAAGGGATATTACTAAATACATCAGCTACGAATGACTAGATCATCATTAGCGAGGACTTGAGAGGAGTGGTATTACCATTGCAAGATCCAAAGAGTTCACTTATGCCATCAGAAAGAATTACAGCATTTACCATTGGAAAATAATTGCACAAATTTGATTTTAATGGGAGGTCTGCAAGGAGAAAACCCTTCCAAAGAGTTTGCCAGTGAGACCAGAACTTCTGGAACAACGTTATTTGGACACATTAACCCAAATTTGAATTATTTGTGCACAACAACAGAAGATATGTTTAGCACAAACCAAACACAGCATTTAAGCACAAGAATCTCATACAAACTATGAAGCATGGAAGTGGAAGAGCTCTGGAGAGCTATCCATGAAACCACTATGAAATCTTTAGTGTGTCAGAGGGGGTTTGAGGAAAATGTAAGATCGTCAATACAAAGACTGATGCTGAAACATCACATATCTGAAAGAATTCTGCACGGAGGAGTGGGAAGATCATTTTCCAGTCTATGTGAGAAACATGTAGACAGGAAACATCTAATTGACATGTTTTCAGCCAAAGGAAGAAATTCCATAGGGCATAGGGTGTCCTCAAAAGAAAACTGCATTTCTATTATTATTATGTTTAATGCAATTTATGTTTAAAAAGCATTCCTTCTCTCAATACAGTTAAAATGAAGATCATATGTCCTTATGTTTAAATATGTTAAAAGACCCAAGGTGTTTGTGGGCTTTCTTAGCTTCATCATGTAACTATTTATATACAAGGGTTGGACAATGAAACTGAAACACCTGTCATTTTAGTGTGGGAGTTTTCATGGCTAAATTGGAGGAGCCTGGTGGTCAATCTTCATTAATTGCACATTGCACCAGTAAGAGCAGAGTGTGAAGGTTCAATTAGCAGATAAGAGCACAGTTTTGCTCAAAATATTGCAATGCACACAACATTATGGTTGACATACCAGAGTTCAAAAGAGGACAAATTNCTGGCTGATGATTGGGGTCCTTTTCAGGGTGGTCAGCTCTTTCAGAACCCACTCGTTACAGTAGTATATTAATGTGCATATGTTCATTAAACCAAAGCAGTCTAATTTCCCCTCCAGGGTCTCATTTAATCTGTTAATGCTGCTAAGCGTGCAGAAGTCTCTCCATTAGAGGGTTTGCACCCCAGGATCCGGCAGATTAAATGACATGTAGAAGTGTGAGTTCACATTCACACCCATAAGTGCTAATCTGTTTAGGTCTAATATCTGTGTGGATGTGTAATATTATTTATACATTATATAACACACTGTCGGGGCCACTCCGCTCTGCTGAAGCTCTTTATACAGCAGATATATATATATATATATATATATGTAGAGTGCATCCACAAAGCGGTTCAATTTTATACACATTTTGTCAGGTTACAGCCTTATTCCAAAATGCATTCTATTCATTTTCTCACTTCAAAATTCTTCACACAATACTTCATGATAAAAGTAAATGAGAAAAAAATTATTTAAAATTATATTTTACAAATTTATTAAAAATAAAACAACAAAAATTTAACATGCATATTTCCATGACTCTCAAAATGGAGCTCAGGTGCCCCTTGTTTCCACTGATCACCCTTCAGATGTTTCTACATCTTGATTGAACACCTGGTATAAATTCAATTGATTGCAGCAAAGTTTATCTTCCAACAGAACAACTAACCCCTGAGCACACAGCCAGGATAACTGTGTGCTTCAGGGCAACTCTACGAATGTCCTTGATTGGCCCAGCCAGAACCCAGACTAACATCTCTGAATATATTTAAAAATGTAATATAATAAAGAAATGGTATAAACTTTTATTGGAACTAATCTTTTATTGGAAGTAAAAAGAAAGTTAAATGGTTTTATTTCATATAATTTTGTATTTCTATTAGTTCATTCTTAATGAAATGATAACAGCTGAGAACATTTATGCCAAAAATGTAAAAACACACTCAAAGGTTTTGTGTAAGCAAAATATAAAATATAATAGAGTAATATACAGTATATAACATTCTATAATTACATATACACAAATTATAAACACAGAGCAACAGCAAGTACAACTGTTGCCAGTTCTTTAATGGAAAATCCACTTCACACAGCAAGTGGCAATTTGTTGTCCTGTCAGGAAGAACAAAAAAGATGGATTAGAAGCTTTTTTAATGGTTAAGTGAAGACAAAGTCTTCTCTCACATAGCCAGCAGGGAAAACAATACAAACCCTCTACCATTCCTTTATACTATGGTCATATTTTTGACAATCGTACAACTTGAAAACTCAGCAGAGGAGAAAGTGTGTGTGTGTGTGTGTGTGTAGGGGGATGAGAGACAGAAGCAGAGAGTTAGAAAGTGGAGTAAGATGTCATTTTTAATTTACGCAAACACAGAAAATGGCAGACGGCGGATATCTGGCCTAAAGCCATGTAACTTGCAGCGCGAATGGCCCATGTCAGGCGCTGTGTCCTTGAAGACTTCAGGTGAGGATGAAGCACTGGGAATTCGAGCCACCAGAACGATCACAACGTTTTAATGAACAGCCCTTTACTGTGCCACTCAAACAGCCGTCTCCAAAGAACACTCAGAGTGCCAACTACGGCACATATAACACACCACTCTAATCTCTCCTGATATGTTCACACACACACACACACACACACACACACACACACACACACACACACACACACACACACACACACACACACACACACACACACACACACATACACACACACAGAATATGCTGAAATCCCAATTAGACTTCACCAGGGATGTTTACAGCACAGCTACTTTAAACGGCCCATGTCAGAAACATTGGAAGCCTTTATTTCTTTTTTAAATGATTATTTTAACCCAGTTTTGTCATTTCCAATTTCCACCTAGTATCTAAGACTTGTACTATCACGTAATGCTTCCAACGCTGAGTGAAAAAGCACCCATTTGCTACTGAATCATATTAAATGAGTCAACACCTCTTTTCAGACTGCTGCTAATTAGGGGTGAGTTTAAAAAAAAGTTTTTTTTATTCAAATTCATCTTCATAAATGACTACATATTGATTCATATAAAGCAGAAGTTGGTCTGGACTGCCAAATTTTGCAAAAACACTTAAATACCTCCAGAGGTTTTTGCCCTAGAAACATAATAAACACACCATCAGAAAGATATAAATATATAGAGGGTTAATTATATTTTTAGATTGTTGTGAGAGAAGTACAAGTAACAAAGGACACATTTCAGTCTGGTAGTCACAGCACAAGCTTTGATAACCCACCCAAATTTAACTGTTCAAATGTTAACAGCATGGTCCAGCAGCACTGGGGGGATTCCAAGGTGAGAAATTAAAATGCCCATTTAACTTAGGTCATTTGAACTGGAACATTTTGAATCAGAATCAAATAGATTCAGTGGCTATACCCAGCCCTACTACTATTGCAACTTCAGTGGATAATTAAGCTTGCTTACAGATGCCTGTGCTGGCTAGTATCAAACTGACTGATGGGGAGAAGGAGATTAGTCTTCCTACTAAAAAAGAGCAAGGCCAATTATGTACTCTGGCACTTTAATAAACAATATCCTAAGGCTAGGGCCAATGCTTAGAACCTACTCCATTTCTTACAGTCAATATACTGTATATGTACAGCTGCTGTGATGTAAGTGGCTTGATGACTTAGATGTCTACAGCAGATTTCTGCCAATATTTCAATTGGCAACATAATGAATCATTTATTTAATACATCGCTACTGACTTCTGTGTGTGACAAGTGCTCAGGTCTAAATTTAGCCTAGCCAATGAATTGTGTTTCATTAAACCTTTGTTCTCCTCCAATCACCTCTTTCCACTCTAAATTGGGATGGCGTCAAGGTTGAAGATGTCAATTGAAGCTCTCAGAGGAAAGCTGTCCTAAGGTAAATTATAAGCAGCAGTAGATAAAGTCATGCTTGTGGTGTTCTTCTGACATTGCGCTGGAAAAGTTTACCCGACTCCATCTTCCTCTTTCATATAGTTTGAAAGTCAGTGATTTGGAGACAACTCAATAAATCCAAACCAAAAGCTGTGTATAGCAGAATGTATCAAATATCAGTCCAATTTTTGCACATGCCTACACTCTTCAACCCTTAAAGGAAAACCTTAGAAAATAATGTGACTTTCAAGTTCTGGATAAACAAAATTGAAATATTTTCTATTTGTAATGATAATGAAAGAATATTTAGAATATTAGGATATTACAAATGGTAAACTGTCATACAGGAGTATATAGCCAGTGTTATGGCTTCGGCATGGATACTATTATCTTCTGAACTGTGTATAAGATCCAGATGTAGCGCCAGATTTCAAGGTTAGCAGTTCATCAGCCCAGGACAGTGGGTCATCATTGACTAGAGAGATGTAATTAGTGGATTTATGGAGAACAGAGAATGTAAACATTACCAGAGTATGGTGAGTGACTCTGGCAGATCTGACTATAGCAGCCTAACTGAAAGGAGAAAACTAAGGTAACACAAACATGAGAGCATCCTGAAAAATTGGTGTCCAACTGCTCCACTGTCACAAACCTGAGTGATCATGGGAAGGAGTCAGATGGCAGCACCCACATCCCAGTTTACCATAAATCCCAGTGTCCATGAACCCCTGGACCTGAAGTGTGTATCTAAGCTAAGACATTAATTACCAAATGCTACTTTGTGTACTTCTGGTGCCAGTCCCAAGCCCGGGTAAATAGTGAAGGTTTCGTCAGGAAGGGCATCCGGCGTAAAACTTGTGCCAAAACCATTATGCGGATCACAAATATGACTGCTGTACCGGATCAGTTGAGGCCCAGGTTAGCAATGACCACCTCTGGTGCTGTTCACCAGCAGGGTGCCGGTGGAAATTGGACTACTGTAGGTCAAAGACCATCGAGGAGGAGAGGAGGAAGGCGGGTTAAAAGTCAGCAAGAGAGAAGGAAAGAAGGAAAGAAGGAAAGTGTGGAGGTTAGAGTAGGGACTCTGAACGTACGGACAATGACTGGTAAAGACAGAGAGCTTGCAGACATAATGGAGAGAAGGAAGGTAGATATTCTGTGTGTTCAGGAGACCAGATGGAAAGGAAGCAAGGCCAAGAACATTGGAGGTGGATTCAAACTGTTCTATCATGGTGTAGATAGGAAGAGAAACGGAGTAGGGATAATCCTAAAGGAACATCTTGTGAAAAGTGTTCTGGATATAAAGAGAGTGTCAGAAAGGATCATGAGCTTGAAGTTGGACGTTGATGGTGTAATTTTGAATGTTGTCAGTTCATATGCAGCACAGGTTGGTTGTCAGTTAGAGGAGAAAGAGGAATTTTGGAGTATGATGGAAGAAGTGGTAGAAGAATCTCTGTCTCTAGAGAGGAGAGATTGGTGATTGGTGCAGACTTCAATCGACATGTTGGTGAAGGGAACAGAGGGGATGAAGAGGTGCTGGGTATGTATGGTGTGAAAGACCAGAAGGTCAGATGGTTATAGATTTTGCAAAGAGAATGGAAATGGCTATGGTGAACACATATTTTGAGAAGAGGGAAGAACACAGGGTGACATACAAGAGTGGAGGGAGGTGCACACAGGTGGATTATATCCTTAGCAGGAGATGCTGCCTAAAAGAGATTGGAGATCTGAACCAGGAAAGGGCTGTCCCTGTGATTCCGTGCACACTTTCTAATCTTTTGGGAAAATAGTGTGATCTGTTGTATCAACTGCTGTGCATAAGTCTAGCAGCACAATCAGGGACACACAGCCTTGATCAGAGGCAAGAAGAAGATCATTTGCAATCCTAACTAGGTCTCAGTGCTATGATGAGGCTTGAATTATAATTTTTCATAAATTTGATTCTTGTGCAGGTATCTGCACAGTTGTTGGGTCGCAGCCTTTTCTAAGATCTGAAACATAAATGGTAAATTATAAATAGGTCTGTAATCAGACAGTAAACACTGATCCAAATTTGCTTTCTTGATCAGTGGTTTAATAACTGCTACTTTAAAAGTTTTAGGTATGTGACCTAAACTGAGTTTACCATTGCTAAGAGAGATTTGATTTTAGCTAGCATCACTTATTTAAATAAGTTTAATGGGATTGCATCTACAGAGCAGGTGACAGAATTTCTGGAGTTTTCTCTAATTCTATCTGCAGAAGTGTGTGAAAGGTTTCCAGCTTTTGTTCTATCTATATTTTTCCTATATCAGCCACACCAGATAACAAACTGTTTGATTTAATATTATGGTTTGAATCTGGGATAATGTTTTCTATTTAATGTTTGAAAAAAAAGATTGAAAAAGATGTTAATGGAATTTGATGGAATCTGAGGTTCAGTATCTGCCTAAGTTTTGAGATCGCACCTAGGAGTACTCTGGTATTGTTTTTCTTTTGATCAATGAGGATAAATAACCTGAGTGAGCATTAGAGCTCTTTTATACTCAAAAAAGCTGTCCTTCCAAGCTGAATGGAATACTTCCAACTCGTCGATTGCCATTTCCCCGTATACCATGGGGTGATTTTCTTCTGTCTCAATTTTTTTTATGCTTAAGTGGTGCTACACTGTCTAAAGTTGGTCTGGATGCACTGTAACCTGTGGTCCATCTGGGAGGTTTTCAATTTTTTTGTCAGTAGATGATTTTATTGAATGGTTCATGCAATAGTGAGGGGATGTACATATATTTTGGCTAAGATATAGCTCATAAGAAATTAGATAATGATCTGAGATTGCTGCGGTTTTGGGAAGAAAATTTTGTCTATGCTAAACCCAGGGTCAGAACTAAATTCAGAGTGTGTTTACAGTAATGTGTTACTTCATCACTGCACACTGCTAAGTCTGCAGCAAAGTCACCAAATTCTTCTAAAAACTCTGAGTAGGGCCCTGGTGATCTATAAACATTAAGGACAGTGCATTCTTGTTTGTGGCTGTATTATTTATATTAAAAGCCAGAATTTCAAAGGAAGTGGTGTTATAGTGTATTTGATTATTTTCTAAAATATTTTGGTAAATTATACTACACTACCACAATGCGTATTTATAGGTGCAGCTGCTATAATAAAACAGTAGGATATTTTATTTGGCCAAAATAATCTTATCAGAAAATGCCCTCAGCTGCAGTACAGAAAGAATATTTACATTTAATATTTTCTTCTGCCAACTGCTGCTTTTAGTTGAATGTCAAAAAACTTCCCTTCACTTCAGCCACTTGTATCACAGATTTGTTGGTTCCAGACCAGCAAGATTATGGGGCCAGAACAGCACCAAGGACCTGTTATTTTGCAATGAAAAACCACTGAACCATTCTGGATTTTGGCACAGCACCATTACAGTGGAAAAGGGCTGTGACTGGACCAAACCTTACACATCTGTACCACTCAAATTCTCCAAAAATTCAGATTTTCCAGTTTAGCTCATGCAAAAATATGTTTCAGCCATGTGCATATTCACACAAACACAATCTAGTGAAATCTCAAACTGCAGCTGCACACAAACTCGCACATACACCCTATGTCAGATGCAATGACACAAAGGCTTCTTTTCATACTCTCATAAACGGTGTGAACTTTTCTCACAATCCCAGAGGCCTTCCATACCAGTGTCATGAGGTTACATGCTGTAATGGAAGTCTTTTCCTTTGGTTCCATTCCACATCCTCATTTGTGTTGCAAAGGAATTTGTCTTTGGCTTCTTAGCTCTTATAAAGTAGTCAATCACCAGGATGAGGAATGATTCTTTTATGGCCTTTTGTCACACGTACATTCAGGGGAGCTGTATATGCCTTCATTTTTGACCCTCCACTAACCTGAATCTGCTGCTTCCATTTTAGGCTAAAAGTTCTCCACACGTTTGGAAGAAGCCGTTTCATTTGTTCCTTCCACTGCTGCACCCATAAAGGTCAAACACGGTTGAAATACAGTTTGTACATGTGGCAATTATTTTATTATTGTAAATGCTGAACTGCTCTGTCATCCACTGCTGGAGGTGTCCATTTATGTAAATAACCTTTAAGACCACTGTTGTTAATACAGCAGTGGGTTTTTTTTAACCAAACTTTTGTGCTCAGTGCTTTTGGGTATTTTTCCCACAGCATAAAAACACTTACATGTTTTTTGTAAGGTTACATGTTACTTTAGGTAACATCCTGTATAAATAAAATTAAGTCATGGCCTCAAGTTAGTATGGAGTATGAATGAGACATACTGATTGGAGTGGGGGTGAAGGGGATTCCTTTTGTGGTCATTACAAATAAAGGGACAAATTACATTAAATAGCCTTGGCAAATTACATTAAAAACCTGGGATGTCACCATAGAGGCTCTGTAAAACTCTGTAGAATTGTTCTGTTGCTCAGTGCTCCAAAGTCCTCTTTTTAGATGAAAGTAAATTTAGCATTTTTGGAGGTGTCCTTGGTCCTGGTTGGGGAGTCCTTGTCGAAGGACCCTAACAACTCCAATGAGAGGACCCATGCTGCAGGGTTCCTGGCGGAACACCAAACGTCCTTTTATACCCTGCTATGCCCATATTTTTGGTTGATTTTTTGGTCAGGGTGCGCAACAGAGAAGGCAAGGAGGTGGACTTACTCACAGGGTAGTATTACACAAAGGCAGGGCTACAAACCAGACACAAGTGGAGCATGTAAAAGACAGTGTGGAGCAAGGGTGGAGACAAGACCAGAGACAAAGCCTAAACGTACAAGGGAAACCAAAACAAAACAGAACGAGGACCATAAAGGAAAGACAGGGAAGTGTGACAGGACAGAAGCATGACAGTGTGCAAAATCACTACTGAAAATGGTTCTGGAGATAACTCTGCCTTTAAGGTATAACAAATGTATTTTGTTCAGACAATAACTAATTAAAGTAACCTGTAGGCGGCACTTTAGAGATGTGCATCTGCTCCTCAGAGCAGTATGTGAATGCATTGTACAAAAATATTTTTCATATGGTGATGTTTTTCTTAAAAACTGCATGGATAACTAGCTAGATAGCTTTTAAAGAAGCATTTCACTGCTTCTGCTCAATCTTTTTACACACTTATCCAGCTCAAGAAAGTCTACCTAATAAGCGTCTGCTGGGGCTGGGAATTGAAAAAAGGCAGACGTGAATTAGATTCTAGAGAACATGTGCCTCATAATACATAGTTATGGTGGTAGTATGGTAGTATATTCTCAACACCGAAACACCATATGGACAAAAGTATTGAAATACCTGTAATCATTGTTTCTTCTGAATTCAAGAGTATAAAAAAGTGTTTACCCTGCTTTTGTTGGAATAACTGTCCCTACTTCTCAGGGAAGACTTTTCATTAGATTTAGAAGCATTGCTGTGAGGATTTGATTGTATTAGTGAGGTCAGGATGTTGGATGATTATCACCCCATCTCACCCCCAACTCCTCCATCATTCCAGAGAACAGAGTTCCACAGTGAACACCTTGTGGTTCGTGTTTGTTTTCCTTCTCATGAGAGTCCTATTCTATTGGCAGTTCTTCTATACAGGGACTATACATGCTGTGAGTTCAGTTTGCACATCTGTGTCAGTAGTAAAAAAAATAAAAGAAAAAACATTTGCACATCTGTAGGTGGAAATAAAATTATAATCATTTGATTTGAGCATATCTTGAAAATGATATTAAAACTCATTGATTTTTTATGTACTTTACAAAATATTTTTTTACAATATTGTGCAGAATTTCTCATTTTTTAAAAACTCTTTTCACTGAAAATTGATGATGGTCATTTTTATATGCTTAGGGTTGGGAACAGGGGCGCTAATAGGCCCGGCCTATGTGGCTATAGCCTCGAGTCTTTTTTCAATAGGGTCTTTTTCTCCCCCTTCCCTTTCCCTTTTGAAAGCAACTAATACCCTCCAAATGGAGTGGAATGAAATGAGTGGGGGTCACCAATGCCTTTTGGATAAATGAAACAACACCCCCCCTAAACAACACACACCCTCGGAACAGACGTGAACCCCACACCCCAGGCCCCAATCTGAAAGAAGAAACCTTGATATCACCAAACCTGCTCCTAGAGAACTACCTTCCTGAAGGTTGCAACTCCAACCAAATCTAACACACTCTTCAGCCAATTAAGAACTTCAAGAAAAAGCTCACCTTGTTTTATTAGTTACTTACTTTGTATTGTTATTAATAACTTAAATTTTACTGTTTCATTGACTACAGAACACTACAGAGCCATGGGGCGTGGGGAGGGGTGTAGCTTCAAATTGAGAGGGCCTAGGCTCCCCCAGGCCTTCCCACAGTTAGCACCCTGCCTCATACTACACTCCAATATTGTTAACTTTCTCTACCCTATATATAAACAGCACTCACTGAGAAAAGCACTAATGCATTTGACACCATATAACTAAACAGTGACCCACATGTCTTGTTAGGTCAACTTCTGCTGACCTTTATCTTGTCTGAGCTGTGGTTTTTGCAAACAGTTTAGACTGTCATCCACCCCTGACCACTGGAGACAACCTTGGCAAAGGCTTGCGGGGGGATTCCACCTGTAGCACCGTCACAGCTTCTGCTGCTGAGACAGAAAAAGAATCCCCCTTCACCAAACCCCTAGAAAAATTGGAGGCATTCACAAAAGTGTGAATTCATGAAATGCGACACGGGAGCTCAAAAGCCATGATATTCTCACATGGCCGCAGCTTTCCCGAGTCCATGTGACGGCGGGAAAAAGAGAACATCTCTGACTTGTCTCCTCTCATTGTGTCCGAACACAGCCAGCTGCCAGATCGAGGAGGAGCACGAGGATGAAGGAAGGTTGCTCTGTCGCTGACATCCTGTCCACTCCTGTCATCTCCCAGCGGACGGCGCTGCAGTCACTGACGCTTGTTGTCCTCAGGCTAGTCAGGGTCCGGCAGGCTGCTGGCCAGCTTTTAGCCCCTGAGCCCTTAGCCCTGCCCCCCTGCTTGACACCCACATCAGCATTAGGCTGGCAGGAGCCTTCTTACATAGCCTTACAGCCCCGTTTCCCCATACTTTGGCTAAATGTCATATAAATTGGGATGGGACCCAATTTACTTACCTACATTTTTCTTATTTTCTTTCTTTTTTTTGCTGGGATTTTAAAACAATTTTTGTTACTGTGCCTTTAAGCATGATTTGTAAATGATTTCTAATAATTAGCTGCTGATACACATATATTATGACTGGGGATAAACTGCTGCAGGCTGAGAAAGCAGATTATGTAAACACTTTTTACCGAACAAGCAGTCTAAACTGCTGAGTACATTTTCAACTGTGAGCACATTCTCAATATGGGTGGGCAAAAGGCAGAATAGGCAATCAATGTTATGACCTCATTGCATAGTTAACTTTTTTCCTGATTTTGAGGAGCAAAACAGCCTCAATTTTTACTAATCATTCTCAAATACATATAGACTTTGAGCTGCACTGTGCTTTGTTCTCACTTAAACAGCAGAAAGAGCTAAAGCAGATCAATAATGTGAATGAGCAACTTAAACCACAGTACAGTAAATGTTCTGTAACAGAAATATGCAAATCCATTTTTGTGACAAAACACACAATCCAGGATGGAACCTGAAAATTCCTAATAACACTTCATTAACACAAATTTTGTGTTACTATGTTACAGCATGAACGAGGAGCCATAACTGTGGGAAGTAGACATTGTCAACTGGGGGTGCTGCAGAACCCTCAATGTAATATCCTTTATATTTTAATCATTTACATATATCTTCCCTCTATTTTCTATTACATTCACACATAGAATGCTTAATTCCATTCCAGAAATATCTTCTTAGTACAGTACTTACAGTGCATCCAGAAAGTATTCACAGCATTTCACTTTTTTCACATTTTATGTTATAGCCTTATTCCAAAACAGATTAAATTACCCCTCACCTCAAAATAAGAAAAGTTTGTTTGAAATCTTTGCAAATTCATTAAAAAATATAACACATAAGTATTCACAGCCTTTACTCAATATTTTGTTGAAGCACTTTGGCAGCAATTACAGCATCAAGTCTTTTGGAAGTATGATTCTACAAGCTTGGCACACCTATTTTTGGGAAATTTCTTCCATTCTTCTTTGCAGAACTTCTCAAAGAAGAATGCAGAACTTTGCAGAAGTTCATCCTGAAAAAATAGAATTGAATCAATTTTGGAATAAAGCTGTTACATGTGTGCAAAAAAAGTGAATCACTGTGAATAGTTTCTAGGTACAGTGTATACCTAATAGAAACAGACTGTAAATATTCTGTACTCTATATTTTATACACATTGTACATACTTATTCAACCCCCAATGCAGTAAAGGGTTTTAGGGAATTCAGTGTACATTTGTAATTGTGTTCATAATGAAATCTTACAAGGACTTGTTAATAAACCAAATGCAACTAAAATGACATCAATTATTTTTGTAATACAGTATTAAATGTCTTTTTTGTGATTTCTTCATTGACACAATTATTCAACTCCTTAAAACTCCCACAACCACTCTTAAGCACAGATGTTCATTTAAGTGTTTCCAATCAGTTATTGAAAACACCTGTGCATGTCAATGAGCAGCAAGCAAGCATAACCAGCACCAATCAGGCAGATTTAAAATGATGGTGATACTCAGCTCCATGTAAACATTTACTGGTGTGTTCTCTAACATAGTGAAGACAAGAGAATGGTCCAAGAAGACAAGAGAAGAGGTGATTTCTCTTCACAAGAAAGGCAATGGTTATAAAAAGATTGCAAAGATGTTAAACATCCCAAAAGACACCATTGGAAGTATAATTTGCAAATTCAAAGCAAAGGGCACTGTGGAAATGCTACCTGGTCGTGGCAGAAAGAAGATGCTGACAGCGACTGCTGTGCACTACCTGAAGCACAAGGTGGAGAAAAATCCCTGTGTGACTGGTGAGGAGCAGAAAAAGTTATGTCAGATGTAGATACTGGAGTTTCAGGTCAGACAAAAAGGCACACAGTGCAAAATGAAGGCCTCCAATGTCAGAACTCCAAGGCGCACCCCCCTGCTGACTCCAAAGAAAAAGAAGAGTCAACTCCAGTTTGCCAAAATCATGTGGACAAACAACACAAGTTTTGGGATACTGTTCTGTAACAAAATTAGAACTCTTTGGGCCCATGGATCAACTCAATGTCTGAAGAAGGAAGAACAAGGCCTATGAAATGAAGAACACCTTGCCTACTGTGAAGCATGGTGGGGGGGTCAATCATGCTGTGGTGCTGCTTTGCTTCTACAGGTAAAGGGAAGCTTCAGTGTGTGCAAGGTACCATGAATTCCATTCAGTACCTTGGATGAAAATGTGATGCAGTCTGTCACAAACCTGCGGCTTGGGAGACATTGGACCTTTCAACAGGACAATGATCCCAAGCATACCTCCAAAATTCACCAGAGCTTGGTTGCAGAGGAAGGACCGGAGCATTCTGGAGTGGCCACTGCAGTCTCCGGACCTAAATCCTATTGAAAACCTCTGGTGGGACTTGAAGAAGGCAGTTGCAGCACGCAAGCCCAAGAATGTGACTGAACTGGAGGCTTTTTGCCATGAAGAATGGGATAAGATAACCGTAGATCACTGCAAGACACTTGTGACAAGCTATCCTTCACGTTTGAAAAATGTTATAACTGCAAAGGGATGTTGTACTAAGTACTAAGAATGAATGTCAGTTGGGGTTGAATAAAACTGATGATGATGTGAGCACAGAAAAAAATTGTGGTAATTTCACCATTAATGTTAACCTGCATTTGTCTAATTTAAAAAAATTAAAAAAAATTTCAAAGTGCCACTTTGATTTAATTGTAAACAAGATAAATGAAATGAACAAAATAAATGTCAAACTTGCTAAAACACTTAATTTCAGTGGGGGTTGAATAATGTTGAACACAACTGTATGTACTAGTATTTTATATACTAGTATACTTTATATTTATTATTTTCAAAGTGATGTATAGTTTGTTTAATCCTGATACTGTCTAATTAGTAATTTATTCAGACTTGAAATTAAATATTCTATAAATAATTCAAGATTCTTTTTTTAGGTAGATGAAGTTAAAGTATAACTCTATCTATCTATCTATCTATCTATCTATCTATCTATCTATCTATCTATCTATCTATCTATCTATCTATCTATCTATCTATCTATCTATCTATCTATACTGATGTCAAACTCATGAATCTCTTGAAATTCAGTTTTCCACTATATGTTCACTTTAATGACACTTGTTAGTTGTCTGTTAGGAGTCATTATGTTGGGTAAACATTGGTGTTTTGCAGTGTCACTCTTGTGTTCGTCTGGGACAAGCATGATTCATTTCGCGCCAGGTGATTTTGTTTCCAGCAGATGTTTAATCTGGACCATGCAAGAACACGCGCTGTCCTCTGCGCTTGTCCCTGCTATTCTGTTTCAAGTGGCTAATGGCTTTAAAGGGGAGCCATTTCCGCAGAAATCATTTCTTCCCTCGGCAGCTGTTCCTGCGAATGGAAAACTCTCTTGCAGATGTCCATTAAGCTCCTGCTCTCGCTCTTCAATGCTTCATAATTGCTTTTTATTTATCGACACTTTAATTTATGTCCTCCTTTAATTGATCAAAAGGCCTCCCCACTGGCATTAGTGCTGACTCTGTTAAGACATGTTGTACCTTCTCTCTGTGGTCCAATGGGGAAAGCACATTGGAATCACACAGACAAGCCCAGAGAGAGCGACCAAAGCCACAAAGATTTGCAGAGAAAGAGAGAGAGGGACATGCCAAAGAGCTTTGGCACAAGCCAAATCCGTTACATGTCTCCTACTTATCTCTCGCCTCAAATCTGCCTCCCTCGCCTCCCCTCTGAGCCACACCGGTGCCAGCCATGCTGCCAGTGCCAGAGCTCTGATGCCAAGTAGAAATGACACTGGCTCTCCCCATGGACCGACTTAATTAGAGCGGCCCGTCCCCTACGGTCCTCGCGGCAGCAGGAACAAAGGAAGTTTCAGTCATTTGGATGTGTGTGTGTGTCTCTGTGTGTGTGGATGTGAATGTATGTGTGCGTTGCGTGTGTTTTGTCATTTCATCAGAGGGACTATCTTCAGCAGATGCTCCGAAGCATCCCCGTCTCTTTTATCGAGGGCCGGCATCATTAAAGTGTCATTGGGAAGTGACACTGCTTAATTTTAGCAGCCCTCGATTTGCCTTTGCTAGAGGAGCTGCCTTAAAATACAGAGGTGGCCCATGAGCCGAGGGCGGCACTCAGCAGCTTTCGTCAAACAAAAGCAGCCCACCACCCTGGGGGAGGGAACAGGGACAATAGATTATCAAAGCCGCGTCCCTTTTGATGCCACTCAATGGCTATTTAATCTTCTTATTGATGGCATCTTCTCTCTCCTCTAGAACTTGTAATGAATCCACCTTTCAGGACATCCAGGGAAGAGACAAAGTTCCGGTCTAAGCTCAAAATACCCCATCTCTCCTATTTGCTCAGGACACAGACTCTGTACAGAAGAGAGCTTGACCTTCACCTGATGAATGAGCCTGCACTGAGGCGATGTTGACGGACAGCAGCTGAAACGTGTGATCTCACCAGCTGGATGATGTGTAAACAGACTCTGTGGCTTTTCCGAGGCCTTAGGCCAGGTGCTGCTCTTTATTGTCACAGGTCTGTTATTAATTAAGTTTTGCTGTAATATTTAAACACAGTTATGTAATGGAGTGAACTGCATACATATGGGTAAAAAGGTTAATTTGCATTCCTTTCTGACTATTACAGACTCTTTACAAATAGTTTTCTCACAACATAATTTCAGTGAAATGCAGAATCTTTGCAATTTTAATGTGAATTTCAGAGATACCACCTTCAGCTTTAATCACACTGGAAACGCAAGATAGCATAGACTTTTTATAGGTTTGTGCAGATAGATGAGATAGAGATAGAAATAGATGAGAATTATCTGAGTGTGAATTGAATTGATGGATGAAAAACAGAACCTTTTTTGTGCAAAAACACTGACAGTCATTAAATGTGTTTTTCCAGAAATTGTAGAGCCCTGTGTTTCCATACACCTTAACTATATTAAGAGATTGATGTGATATAACTGAACACATACGACTGAGGAAATGTCTTTTAAATATCATTTGTAAAATATAATTGTTAATTTTTCTAATTCTATGCTAGGACACCCCCACATGTATTAATACTTAAAATACTTAATCAGGTCCAGCACATCAACTACAAAAGACTAGACCATCATTAGAGAGGTCTTTGGAGGAGACTTTCTTATTTAAACTTCACACATTAGTTTGATATTTTCTTGATTGTTGAAGTGAATGTAATCACATGACAGGATTGAAAGAGATCTTTGAGGAAGGGATTTATAAATATCTGAAAACAATAAGAAATCATTTGTTCCACTGTCTAGAAAAATATTTACAAGTGGAGAAGATTTACAAAAATTGCCAACATGACCAGGTCAGGTCTTCCAAGCAGTTCAGCCCAAGAGCAGACCAGAAGATGTCTAAGGGTTAATCAGACAATTAAATGTATTCTAGAAATGCACATTGGTTGATAATCTAATCTGTAACCTCAATGCTTCCCCTCAATATATTACTAATTCTCTTCTGCAGATTTCACTCCCAATATCACAAGCTTTGGGGTAAGTGTTTCTTACTAACAGGCTCCTAAATATGGAGGGCTGCAGCATTGGCAGGATTTAAATATGTGACCTGATACTTAGGTAGTTAAGTTTCCCCCATTCCGGGGGCTTCGAAAGAGAGGAGAATGTGGGAATTAGCACAAATGTAGACCAAATGTAGAGATGGATTTACAATGAATAAAAATCCAACAAGCCCATGTCTGGCGTAGCTTATCTACACCAGAGAGTCCTATTCCGTTGGTAATATTTTTTTTCAGGACATGTTGGAGGTCCACAAACATCTGGACATATAGTGTATATTTCTGTAGGGCAGGAGCACCAACTCTGCTCCTGGAGAGCTACCTTCCTACAGAGACTCTTAATACACCCCATCTGATTCAACTAATTACTGCCTTCAGCAGTTTTGATTGATTGAATTGGGTATGTTATATTTGGGTTTGAGTTGAAATATGATTAAATGCAGGAAGGTAACTCTACAAGATAAGGGTTGATGACCCCCTGCTGTTTCAAATGCTGGTAAATTCTAAACATATGCCTTACAGCAGGTTTTTTGTTGTTATTTCTTCCCCCAATTGTTAATAGTGATACAATTCCAGTATTCCTTGCATTCCTAGTCAAATCACTGTTTACCTCATTCTTACCACATTATGAAAGTCAGACTTTATTATCTGCTCTGTAGGAATGTATCCACACTTAAAGCATTAACTGCGTGTGAGGGTTTCATAATGTCTCCTAAAAAACATCTGAAAATATTACAGAAATGTAATAGCTGTGTGATTATTATGGTGGCATAGTGGGTAACACTTCTGCTGGCAGTGTGAGAACACTCTGACTGGGGTGTGATGCAGTGGGTCTGGAGGCCTGCTGACTGTGTGTGAATTTCCCCCGAGTGCTGTTGTGTTTGGTGAGAGTACAGAGGTGGGGGTGGTGGAACGATTCCACTCATTTTAATTGCTCTCAACTGGTGAAGCTAAAAAGGTAATTAGAAGATCATTTGACACACTACAATTGGCAGCTGTAATAAGGACCATGAACTCCAGCATTTGCCCATGTACAGTGCATTGCAAGAGTATTCACCCCCTTTGCTTTGCTGTTTTGTTACATTACAACCTGTATTTCAATGTTTTTCTCATCTAAATTGTATGTGATGCATCTGCACAAAATAAGTTGGTGAAGTTCAAAGTTGTAGGCAGGATGATGCAAGCTCTCAAATAATCACACTTTTTATCTAATTTTAGTAATCTTAAGGAGGAATAAATTATCTTAAATGACCCCCTTAATGATCTTTTTTCAGCATTATATTAGATTATTTTTACTATTATTATTATTATTAATAATAATAATAATAATAATAATATTCATTGTTTTGGATCTGAGTTGACTCTGCTAATGGGAGAAATTAAGTTAGCATTGTATTGTAATTAGCATTAGGTGATGATTAATAATCCTAATGTCTCATTCAGAAAAAAACTATTAAAGGTTGTGTACTGCAAGCTAAGCTCTACTTGTGGTCATAAAATGCAGCCTATTAAAATGAATGCCTCTTAATAGGCCTACTGAGTGCTGTTCTGGTTGTCGGGTTTTGACCACAGACCTGATGTATTTTTTTTTATCTTACACAGATGTTATCACACATGGATTCAGTATCCCTGACCAAAGAAGCACATTAATAGTCAACATTGCATTTAAGCACCCCCACTAAGACCCCCTCCCATCCCTAACCATCGCTGAAAAAGTTCTTCCACTTTGCTCTCAGATGTGACGATGTGTCAAAGTCATTTACCGGTAATGAGCTTGTGACGGCCCAGTTTTTATTTTTGCGTGGGATTTAATTAATGGGCCGAAGACTTTCCATTGTGATTTGAGCAAATGACTAATAAATCAAAGTGGGAGATTTGTCAGGGTAGGAACATCTGTTTCTTACAAGCGTTAAAACACGGGTGGCGCTGGCCTGGGCCGTGGCCACTTCGAGGCGGTAGGAGTCCCGCGCTCTGAAGCTTCTTCATTTGCTGCTCCAGTGAAGGCGAACAGGGAGCTTTCTAATGGGCCTCTGTGATGTTAATAAAAGACAAAAAAAGAGAGAGAGAGAACCAGTGGCACTCACCGCCAATTTCACCGGAGCCCCCTTTCTTGCTTTTGGGTGCCACTGTCCTTAGTCCATGGTTTGTTAGGCAGGGCACCCATACCGCCATGTCAGCGCTTTTACCGCATGATTAATGCAACCAAATGGATTCATAAGGCACGGACAATATGAGCTCATTTTCAAGTCCAGTCCCATACCTGCTGTGTACACATGACCATGCGCCCGAGCATGCAGGACACGAGCGGAGGGCCTTTGTACACTAGCCACTCGTTAAGCCTTAAACAAATACTGTTTCTTTGCAGATGTCTTCTACTGACAAACCTGAGCTGTGAAAAAGTGCTGTGATGTAATTTTGCAGTATGTCCAGAGATCATTGGTAAAGGTTATTCTGGATGCCTCTTGAACCCACGCTCAGCCTTGATCTCCCACAGAGGGAGAATAAAATGGGTCACTAAAATAAGACATTAAAAATGTGCTTTAGCACTGCAAGGGGCTAAACACAGTCATTTGCCTCCCATGGCTGAGTCACACCAAAAGCCTCTATTCCCTGGTAAGTGTTTTCCAGATTTTGACCTCAGATAGACTTTTACAGGGAAGTTCTGGCTACATCTAACAGTCTGTCCAGAGTGAGTTCATTTAGCTCAAGCATGTCTGTAATTCTGTATCATTATGTAAAGTATGAACCATGTACAGTATTGGGAAAATATTAGGACAATGAACATCTTTAACATATTTAAAGAAATAGACATTTAATCTTGGGCGCCCCAAGTAGTGCATGTGTCACACAACTCCTGGTTCTTGGGGTTGTGGATTCGATCCCCTCGCTGTTTGTGAGAAGTTTGATGTGTTCTCTCCGTGTCTGTGAGTGGTACAGCAGTTTCCTCCTGCCTCCCAAAAATGCACATGGCAGTTAAAGTGGCCATGCTAAATTGCCACTATGTGTGAATGTTAGTGTGTGTGGTACCCTGTAATGGACTGTCGCCCTGTTCAGGGAGTACTCCAGCCTCATGCACAATGAATCCAGGTGGGGTCTGTATTAATGTAACCCTATTCAGGATGAAGTGGATTATGACTGATCATTTGGCTTTCATTGTAACTATATTAAGAGATGGAGGTGATATAACTAAATAAATAAACCTGATTAAATGAGTGGGGGGGAAATTCAAATTCATATTTTTCTGGGAAATGGTGTATTTTCTGGAAAAATCTAGGGATGCCAATACTTTCAGCCATGATATAACCATAAAAGGCTAATTACGGTCTGAGACCTCAGTCAAAGTTATTTGAATGTTCAAATCTCATAGGGTTCCCATACTTTTGCAAGGTACGTTTCACTCTAGATTTGTAAAAAACATGCTTAAAATGTTGAATGTTGCAAGAGAGAGAGAGAGAGAGAGAGAGAGAGAGAGAGAGAGAGAGAGAGAGAGAGATTAGAAGTTTGTGTGATTTTAAACCCCAACACACATTCATCACCCCAACAGCAGCAGAGCTTTTGACCTGTATGAGAGATGAAGAAGGCCACTGTAACAATAATTTTTTTTTGCCCCAGCAGGATGTACTACTTCTCTGAAAGCTCCTACTTTTACTGCAGGGCTGCGTAAGGTAATACCCCCTTCCACCTTCCGAAAAAAATAAAGCCCCTCTCCATAGCTATTCATCAGCTTTCCAAGGGAGCGGACATTGGTTCCACTCTCTGGTTTAATTGTTAATGCTAATTGCTATTTATTGGCTCAGATGCAAATGATAGGCCAGCCAAAGTGAAATTTTATGATGAGTGAACTCCCCCTTTCGCACAAATTGAAAAAGTGAAACAAGAGGAAGATGAAATGAGGCGAGGAGGGTCTTAATGGCAGCTTTTTAATGAGGAAGGCAAAATTAAGACTGATTTACGCTGCCTGATCCCCTGTTTTCCCCCCATCAGCCCATTTGGCAGGAAAAATGGAAAAGTAATTGTTCTGTTTTTTTGACGCAAGGCCTCAAACGGTTATTTATTGACTGAAATTAATCGCTGTTTATCCTTTATTCACACGGAACGTGCTCCATCAGCGTTATGAAGTTCAACACTCCATTTCGTCACTTACAATTTACTCTTGGCTGAGGTGGGGGTGGGGGGAACTCTGACTATTCCTGAAGCATGTTCTCATTTCCCAAGTAAAATGAATTGGTACTGACTGAAACATTGTCTGCGGAAGTCTGATATGCAGGTGCACAAGCCTGTATTAGTACCACCAAGCAGAACCATGTAACTAGAAAACAGGTGTCCTCTCACACAAACACAAATATGGATTAGTACACACAGTAACAGACCCAGATTAACAAATTGTACAGTTTGTTCTACTGGTACATACCACTCGAAATCAGCTGTATAATAAATAAAAACACTATGAAAATTAAACAATGAAAATCCAACACTGATTTTAAACCATGGCTTAACAGAATTATTTTAAAAAGTAAACTCATTAAACAAAATGAGTTGGACAAAAATGTTGGTACCCCTGAAAGTAATGTGACCAAAGGGACATGTGTGTCCACTAATTAGCATCACAGGTGTCTACAATCTTGTCTTGTAATCAGTCAGTGGGCCACAGGTAGTCACTGTGCTGTTTGGTGACATGGTGTGTACCACACTCAACATGGACCAGAGGAAGCGAAGGAAAGAGTTGTCTCAGGAGATTAGAAAGAAAATTATAGACAAGCATATTAAAGGTAAAGGTTATAAGACCATCTCCAAGCAGTTTGATGTTCCTGTGACTACAGTTGCACATATTATTCAGAAATGGAAGATTCATGGGACTGTAGCCAACCTCCCTGGATGCTGGAGGAAAATTCATGACCAATCAATGAGACAGGTAATACGAATGGAAACAAAAGAGCCCAGAAAAACTTCTAAAGAGATTAAATGTGAACTTCAAGCTCAAGGAACATCAGTGTCAGATCGTATCATCTGTTGTTGTTTGAGCCAAAGTGGACTTAATGGGGGCGACCAAGGAGGACACCATTGTTGAAAACAAATCATTAAAAAGCCAGATTGGAATTTGCCAAACTACATGTTGACAAGCCACAAAGCTTCAGGCAGAATGTCCTATGGACAGATGAGACAAAAATGAAGCATATCAAGAAAAGAACACTGTCCCTACTGTGAAACATGGAGGAGGCTCTGTTATGTTCTGGGGCTGCTTTGCTGCATCTGGCACAGGGTGTCTTGTATCTGTGCAAGGGTACAATGAAATCTCAAGACTATCAAGGGATTCTAGAGAGAAAAGTGCTGCCCAGTGTCAGAAAGCTTGGTCTCAGTTGCAGGTCATGGGTCTTGCAACAGGATAATGACCCAAAACACACAGCTAAAAACACCCAAGACTGGCCAAGAGGAAAACATTGGGCTATTCTGAAGTGGCCTTGTATGAGCCCTGACATAAATCCTATTGAGCATTTTTGGAAGGAGCTGAAATATGCTGTCTGAAAAAGGCACCCTGCAAACCTGAGACAACTGCAGCAGTTTTCTCATGAGGAGTGGGCCAAAATACCATTGACAGTTACAGGAATCATTTGATTGCAGTCATAAAGTTTGTTCAACAAAATATTAAGTTAAGGGTACTATCATTTCTGTCCAGGCCTGTTTCATGAGATTTTTATTTATTTTATTTTATTTATCCTTTTTATACTCCATTACACAAACTTTAGATACTACAAAATGCTAGCCACTTGAGGAAGGCATTTTGGGACAAGAAGGCAAGAGCATGGGCTTGCTGACATGCAAACCCACTCTACTGGTTGATTCGTAAGCATGCCTGCACAAAAAAAAAGCAATCTTGTTCTAATGAATGCCACTTTGAGCTTTGGCGCCTTTATTACACCCGCTGAGAGCATGTCAGCTTTTACCTGCATGTGTTTACCATATCCTTCCCGTCGCACCTATTTCAGTGATTAAAATCCTTGGTGCGCTGCCGCCAGGTGCACGCCTCACCAATTAAAATTCAATCCAATTGTGTGGCGCCCATAAAGGCCCTGCGATTCCAGGAGGAGAGAGTGGGCACCACACCATGTGATCTGGGGAGGTTAATGCAGTTAGAGTTATTTCACAGTCCATTAAGGAGCTTATGTTGACCCCTTGACCCTCGAGCCAACAACACCGAATCCATTATCATCACAATGGAAGCACCGCTGCTCCGGCTGACATGACAATGGGCCCAGGAAATCCCAAGTTAGCACTTAGCAACGGTGAAAAGGCAGACACCTTTTTCTCTCCCCTCTGCCCCCACTTTCTCTTTCTCTCCTTTCTCTTTCTATGCTTTTGAGGTTTGGCTGTTAATACGGCCAAACTGTAATTTGAATCATTATCATTCAAAAGGTACGGAGAAGGACAATAAAGACAGCCATGCAAAGTGAGGGAAAAGTGCTGACATGAAGGTTTCTCGTGGCGTTTTGATTCAATTACGTGGAGAGCAAATGCTGGTAAGAGCAGTACGTGACCAAGTGTGTGAATGTGACAGGACAGGGGGCTTTAACAGGGGGATCCGGACACAGATGAAGTGATCATGTTCCGACGGGAACTTGGTGACATGAACTTCCTGCTGTGATCTTGTTATATTTAATGACAGCTTTGGGAGATGAAAAAGAATTGATTGAAGTCTGTGTCGGGACAGGAGTGCATTTTTTGTCTGTAAATGTCGCCAAGTGTAATTGAGATATAAGAAGATTATCCATTGGAGAAATTTTTTTTCAAAATAGCAGATGGATGAAGCCAGCATAAGGTTATGTACACTGCTATGTTTCCATCTAAGCAGTAAGTGTGATTTGTCTATGTAAATCAAAGACTATACTGATACTAATACTAATAGAAAAAAAATGAGATTATTTATTCAAAAAGGTAAACTGTCATACACACTCATTGTCCAAAAATGTTTGCACCCAGAAGGAAGTGTGGAATTGCAAAGTTATTGAGAAGGAAGATTAAAAAAATTAGAAATAAAACATTTAGACTGATATGGGCAAGATTTACTGAGCTACACAGTAGTGAAGAGAGAAGTAGTGTCTCAGTATGCTGTCGGGTGTAATTTAACACCCAAGACATCTTGGCATGGAACTGTAGAGGTTCCTAATGGTGTCCTGTGGGGTCCTGATCATTGAAGATCAGGGTCAAATGAGGCTAACAATGTATGCAGAGAAACAGATGGACTAAAGTCTGTATAGCACTACAGAGTGCTACTATATGGTCAATGGAGTTTACTCAAATGTGTATAAAGCGTAAAAACAAAGATGTGGTCATAATATTCTGGCTCACCGGTATGTGTAAGTAAGTATTATATGCACATGTTTATTCTGCTTAACAATATACAATTTAATTTATTGTATCATCACATTGTAGAGTATATATAATTGAATTCAATTAAAATGATTGTACTCATATTTTTGTAGAATATGCATGTATTCCAAAAAACAACAATAGGTATTTGCTTGAATAAATGAACAGTGAGTGAAGTTTGTGACATGTTTAATTTCAGTACTGTAGTACTTGTAGTATATGAATGGCAGCTCTTACAGGACACCACTCCTGCATTAACGTGTCCATTCAGTGTTGAGCAAGTCCACGTGACCCTCACCTTGGCCTGCCATCCACATTGTACAGCTATTGATTTGTGCCTAGTTTATTGTTGCGTATGCTGCTAACAAGTAAAGGAGTACAGGGATTCAGCTTCATCCACCCAGTGTCAGTAAAAAAGCTTTGATTGCAGCACACTAGCAAGTGTCTAATTGTATTTGTATATCAATTATTATACATTATTATTATTAATTAATTGTTAATTATATATTTTTCACAGTATTAGATTCATTTGTGGTGCAGCCTTGAAACATTATGTTTTGCAAAAAAATTTAAATAAAATAGAAAAATAATAGTTAAAAAATACATATAAATTAAAATTAATTAATTAAAAAAGAAATTCTGGGAATGTGTCTAGTTTAATATGTACTGTAATATGTTCTGTTTTGTGTGGTTGCAAATCAATCCATTACAAATAAAATAATTATAAACCATTATTCCAACAAGCATCTTTTGTTATAAATGTTGCTTTTAACCAGCGAGTCCATCTTAGAAAAATTAGAATATCATGAAAACATTTGTTTTGAAAACAAAGAAAACAAAGCAAGGGGTTGAAATATTTCAATTAACCTGTAATGAATATAAAATGTATATAAGATAGATAGTTTACCAGTTTGAATGAAAAAAAAAAACCTGAACATGGTGTGAAGATGGTGTGCTTTAAAACTCATAACTCTGTTTTCATTTCCAAATAAGAAAACAAGAATGTGGTAAGAACTGGGTGAGTAGGATTTAAAAATAAATTTCTCATTAAGAATGGCCAGTGAGTAATTCTCTCTCATTCTCCCTCTCTACACTGACACAAATGAGCAAGATTTTCTTGAAAATTACATTATTTATTCTGCTAAATTATTTATTGTGATATTTTTGTTTGTATTGTCCAGCCGAGCAGAAATAAAAGGACATTAACAAACTTCGAGCGACCCTGACCAGACTCTCTCTAACTGAAAACCTGCCCTCACCCAGTCCCTAGAGACCCCCTGTCTGCCCTCCTCTTCCCCCACCCTTTTTCCCAGCCCCCTGTTGGACTGCTCCATACGCTCTCCCCTTCACCTCCTACTTGGCGGTCTACACCTCCACCAAAATGGCATGGGATGTTTTTTGGGGTGGGGAGACGGCGGCACGACAGTGAAATTGATATCCCTCCCCATCCTCTTACCAGGCAATATGTTGCCTTTCTGGGACTTATCAATGTGATTGATGGGCGGGGTGAGCAGCAGGAGGGACCCCAGTCTTAATCAAATCCATACAGCCTCAACAAATTGGACAGTGGTGGACTAACAAGTCATGTACCCGCAAACCCCCCACCTTCCTCTCAGCCCCTCCCTTAAAAAGTTCTCCTTGGAAAGCAGCTAGGCTGGTTTCCAAGAGAGAGCGAGAGAGAGAGAGAGAGAGAGAGAGAGAGGCGGAGTGATAAAACAGAATGACAGAATGAGACAAAAGATGGCAGTAGGAGAACATTGTACTGTGCTTGTTCTAGAGGAAGCGGTTTAATGAACACATCATTGCTTTTAATCAGAGGACAAACTAGTACAGAACAAGGACTGCTGTAATGAACACTAACCTAATAAATGTGTTATTATTAAAAATCAAGGTATTTTTAAAAACATTCGTCAAACAGTGAACAGACTGCAATTTTCTAAATTGAGGTTTCAAAATGAAATGTGAATAATTAATTATTGATACAAAATAGATTTATTTGGATTCTTTCTTTAATACTGTCATTAAAAACTTTTCATGGAGTGAATATATATATATATATATATATATATATATATATATATATATATATACACGTGTCTTTAAAAAACCTTCCTAAAATGTCAAATATAATTTATAGAAAGGCTGATATTTTAGGCTGACATTTTAGGATAGTTGGAGACGCATCTTATGATCAGCTTTTGAGCTGAACTTGCTAGGATAACCTGACCTGGTCCCGTTGGCAGTTATTCTAAATGTTCTCCATTTGCGAAATATTTTTATATTACTTTTAAGAGCTTTTGGATCTGGTCACAGTGACAGCCCTCACTTTAGCAATCAAGAGCAAACAAAACTAATGTCTGAGGTTTAAATAGACAGCCGCTACCATGTTCTCTCTTACAGTAGTTTAATCAGTAGCAGCTGATGATATTGTTTGGTATTTTAAATAGTAATAAATGTGGGGGTGTCCTACCTACCCTGATAAGAAAATTGCATTTATAATAATAATTATGATTTACAAATGATGTTTAAAACACATTTCTTCAGTTTTTTGTGTTTAGTTATATCACTTCCATCTCTCAATATAGTAAAAATGAACAAATGTCCATATATTTGGACAGGGATTGTACTTTGCTTGATGGGCCTTTGTTGGCTTTTTGTATCAATGGCTTTTGAGTGTGTTCTACTATGAAAGCTGTATTCACCTGATAACAAGGCACAGTGTCAGAAGCATCCAGTCCGATAAGCTAACAAAGAGCAGACACTTCTCACATTTGTCCTTCAGCTGGCTTCCTGTATTGACTGTCACAATCCTTTCTCCCTCTTCTTCTTGCCATTATTTTCAAATTGTTTCTCAAACTGAGCACAACTGCATGGCAGACAGTTTTTCAATCACTGCTCCATTCTGATTGATTACCAATAGCTTGACTCACATTCCACAACGTCGTCCTGTTGGCTTGTTTAGGCCCTGCTCGTCACCCCTTTCTTTCGAATATCCCGCTGTCTTTTGTCTATTAGTATTAACATAACAAACAGTCGAATCAATTAGATGCAGGCCTTTTTCATCAGGCTTTGTGCTCTTACATGATATTATCTTTGAGATGAGTGTCTTTTTTCTCCCACTAGGAAGTTTTCAAAGATGTTTTACAAGGACCTCACATCTTTTGATGGAGAGACGTTTTGATATGCAGTGCTCTACCCCACTGCTCTTAAGTTTAGAAGCTTAGTTCAGGTTTAAAGGAAATTTATGTGAATACAAGATATGCTGTTAAGGCAATGAGATTGTTATTCTGAGGTTCAAGCACAATGTAATTGGCCTACTTATGCTCCACCCACAAATGACATCCATTAGCTGCTACTTCTTTCCATAGTTCACCTGTTTCTCTGCATACTTTGTTAGCCTCCTTTCACCCTGATCTTCAATGGTCAGGACCCCACAGGACCACCACAGAGAAGGTATTATGTGAGTGGTGGGACATTCTCAGCACTGCAGAGACAGTAACATGGTGATGGTGTATCCATTGTCCACTCTATTAGACACTCAGAATCACCCACGTCATCCCTAACTCCCCAGCTCAACCCAAAGGTATTGGCATTTCACTTCTCTACAGCTCAATGCCGGATGGCTTTTCACCCATCTAGCACAGGTCTGGCATTAGGCATGGTGCCAATATGTTCATGTTTGTTTATTTGCTCCTGAGAGTCTTATTCTATTTGTAGTACTCCTCTGTAGGGACTAGACAAGCTGTGTGTGTATCAAACAACTGTTTTTAATAATAATACATTTGTATGATGGTCAAAAGCATTATCGTTAGGACAGGTTGGATTTAGTATTTCTTTGTTTTTTAAAAGTGTATCAGCCCATATCCCTCATTTTGGTTATGGTTGATTTGTGGCTGTGTTAAAGGCCAACACAGTGCAATCCACTGGGCTGTGCTCTCATATAAAAACAAAATATATACATTGATCTAGCCCCCCCCTCCACACACACACACACACACACACACACACACACACACACAAACACACACACACACACACACACACACACACACACACACACACACACACACCACACACCTCTCTCTCTCTCTCTGTCCCTCTCTCTCTATGACCCATCAATGGATCTCAACCCACAGTTTGAAAATTACTGAACTAGAATATCTTTTGTTCATGTTTCATACACTCATATGGGTTGTGTGCTTTTTTGGTTTGGTTCTGCTCATTCCCATTTGCTTGGGCCAGCAGTGGTCCCCTGGCTGGCAGGAGATGAAAACATTTAGTTTCTCCTTCTGTCCATTTTCTCCTTGGTGGCTGCTTCTGCAGTAAATAAATTAGAAGCTGGAGGGGTTTCGGGTGGGGGGGGGCCACCCGCCACCTCCCAGATGCCTGCAGATGAGTCGGCTGTGGTCGACTAGAAGGGTCCCTAAGCATCAACAGTGGACCCTCTGTACCTCGCTGCGTTGACAGTATCTGAGGGAGCAGGGGTGCTGGTAGATTGATGGGTACTCCTCACTTGGCCATTTCTATGGAGAATGGCCGAGCTCCTTTGCCCACGACGCCCATCCATCCTCTGAGGCTGAGAGTGAGAGGCCGCGGAGGCTGGTAACTCCTGCCTGATCACTTTATTTGGCAGTCAGCACTGTGTTCATGGGAAACCCTCCGCAGCACATTAATATTATATATAGATACCCTTGTCAGGGATTTACATCCAATGATCCGAAATCCAGGAGGCAGGAAAATAAGGGGGAGGGTCTAGTGGAGGGGCTGCTGATTGATTGTGGAGGAATCTGAAAACCAAGGAGTGTGAAAAAAGTGGGAAAACATAGGCTCAATTATCATGATGATCCTCCTGTACGTAAGCAGATTTTTTGTTGCTGTATAGAGCATAAACAAATGAAACAGCTGCTGTCAAGTATTTAAAAATTTGGTGCAAAATGGTTTTAAACTTCTTTTCAAAAATTCAATTTTTATTATTTATTGCAATGAAGCGCTGGAAATGGATTTTAAAATAAAACTGCCTGTCTATTTTGTTACGGGGTTGTGAGTTTTTAGGGATTTGGCACGGTTCTCATAATGACCAGTCCATCACTGGCTGCATGGTTCACAGTATGGAAATAATTTCTGTTACATGATGTAATGTTTGTACTGTCTAAGATTAGGATTTAAAAGAATTAAATGAATGAGATTGTACAATATACAGTATTACAGTAATCCAGTTAAATTTTTGGCAAATGTCCTTTAGGCATGTAGACCTTCACAGGGCCTGTACATTGTAGGCAGGGGCTGAGCCTACCCCAGGGAAACTGGACGAGACCAAACTAAAGGCAGCAGGGTAGAAGGAGAGGGAAAACTTTGGCACCTGAAAGTACCAGAGAGAGTCCTATTCACAAGCACTAAATCAAAATAAATTCAGCTCCTCTTTTCAAAATGCAATTACACAAATATTCTGTTACAGGTATTATTCCGATATTCCACACCATGTAGCTGCTTCCTATTGAGCACTTAATTCACCATAATTTCTTTGTTACTTACACTGTAATAAGAACACTGGAAAAAGTAATCGCCACTAATTAGATTCTATTTTACTATTAAAACTTAAATAGTGGTTAAATTAATTCATCAGCATGCAAGAAATTTATTTGTTTATTTATTTTGTTTAAAGGGTCCATTGCTATTTTTCCCTCAGAATGAAAACCCACAGCACTGACCAACTGCAGAACTGGTTCGTGGCCCCTGCGCAGAACAGCTGCCACACCTATGTTACTCAACAGAAATTTTCCTCATACTGGATTGTTTAAACCCTGCATGCTGTTTAAACTCCAACCTTAAAATACATTCCAGTAATGCATTTCCCCTTGACAAAGTGAAAGAGCTGCCAGTTGACAAGATCATTTACCATCTTGTCACATTAACATTTCTGAGTTGATTTAAGAAACACAGCGCCACAAGGATGAACTTATTTACCAACTACTTTTATCACATTCATTCATCTTAAAATGGTGGAAGCTTATATAATGGTGCAGGAAGCAGCAGCAGTAAGTTATTATGTATAATGTATCTAAAAAATTAGCCATATCCTTAGACAGGGCACATCAGAATGATCTAATATGACTTTAAAGATGATGTGAACAAGTTCTTCTGATTTTGAGTGGGATAATTCTTTCCACCCAAAATGATATATACATGCTATGCTATGTATATGTATGTATGCTATGTATACAATGCTATATACATTGTATACACACGAAGAATATATATATATATATATATATATATATATATATATATATATATATATATATATATATATATATATATATATATATATATATATAATGTTAATACATCAAACTCCTTTGTTTTAAGTTAAGAAGTGGCCCTGAATATCAGACAACCATATTTTCATCAAAGACACAGCTAACTCCTTCTGAAGTGTTATTCAGGAGTAGAGATGACAGGAAATCAATATGCTATTGATGTAATGAAGTAATACGTTATTTTATCCCCCCTGAAGCAATTGCATGCAGCTTTAGTCACATCTCCAGAGCTTAACATTTTATCTAACAGCTTAATTTCACAGTGTTTAGTTAAACTCCACCTTGGCTACAATTCCACATCAGAGCTAGAGATGTACAGCACTGTGAAGAAAGCCAGAAAGATGTCAAAAATGCTTCCCTCCAAACTGCTACAGCTAGCCATGAGCTTAATCAGCCCCCCAGTCCTGATTAAAGAAACAGCAACCGCCGAAGTGATCTGACTGAGCAACTGCAGTGATTAGATGTAGAGCGTCTGCTTATTACGATTCTAATGCAAATTTATATTGGTTTCCCGAACTTGGTTTAGCACTCAAACTGCAAATTGTACTTGATAATAATGCAGTTTTTCTGCAATCATTTGAGGTCAGTTTGCTTAATTAGATAATGGTTATACAAATGAATCCATCTGTAATTGCAGAATGTATTACTTTTCTATGATTCACTTATATTGCATTACGTCTGAAATATTAATTGAAATGAATGGTTTCCCAAGCTGTATGGCCTTTATGCTCCCGGATTCCAGTCACACATCAGAGCAATGGATTGATTGGTTTGCTTAATCTGATTGTAGGAATGTATAATTCACCTTGAGAAGTATTTCTTTAGCTTAATCTAATATTAAATTGAGGGTGTGAATGAAGTGGCGGAGAGATCGATATTGTTTGATGTTGAGAGACTTCTAAATACCAGCTGCAATTTTCTGCCTTGTTTGTGGCGACAATGTCATTCCTTATTTATGAATTGATTTTCATTTTAGCTTCTTGAGATTTGGCTTGCTCGGTTAATGGATGTCTCCATCTTTCTATTGAGTCGCTGCTCTCCTTATCACATTACATGATCAAATGTAATGACATTAAGAAATCTGCTGAATGAATGAAACACTTAATTGTCCTCACTTTGAGGGATGTTTTCTTCAGGAGACTTAGCTCTTGTGTATGACATCAGTCTTAAAACTGATCCCTAAGTAGTTCTTGGATTAGACATAGAATTATATTGAAATCTTTAACCAATGCAGAACATGCAGTTATTTACATCAAGTGGAAATGATCAAAACACCTTTATTTTAATGGGGAGTAAAATTTGCAATTATGCTGAAATCGGCAATCTATGTTATAAATGCCAGTCGAAGAAGGCAGGTTATTTCCAAGACAATTTATTATACCATAAAATTAGCACAAAACAAATCTTCTTTTTTGAAATGTATTCCACTAAAACTGCAGCACCTTGAACCACAAACTGTTTTTAAGTAGTTCTAGGAAGTTTGGAGTTTGGAGGTTATTTTTAAGACTAACAAATTAACTTAAGAGTTAATTCTAAGCAACAAAAGTAGTGAATTGTAGCAAAAAAGTAGTTCTAAGCGCACAAAAAGGAATCTACTTTTTAATTCATTTCACCAAAAATGCAGCAGCTTGGAGCAAAACTGTTATCAATAATTGAGGTTTGTTCTAAAAGAAAGTGGTTTCAAAAGTTGGATTCAAAGAATTTTGAATTGCAACTTATTTTACTAAAAATGTTTTTCTGGCAGCTTGGATAAAAACTATTTTTAATATCTGAAGTTTATTTTACCAAACAAAAAGTTGAAGCTTTTTTAATAATGGCAATTTGATATATCAAAAAAGTAGTTCCAGAAGGTTGTTATTGAAATTTCTATTTAAAATTTTTAAAGTCAGTTTTAACCAAATAAAGTAATACTGACAGGTAAATGTGGCAAAAAGGTAGATCTAGCAGTTTGGAATCAAACTGAGCATTGCTTTATTCTCAGCTCAGCCAGTTTTCCTCATACACTCTATATCAGTAAGCTTTCTGCTGTTAGTTCTTCTGCTGCCAAGGTTTCTCTTCTCTGGAAAAACATTTCCCTGCACCTCAGCCATCAGGATGGGGGAAAAGTGGGGAGAGAGTAGCCTGGGACCCCCACGCTTCAATCAACCAATTAGAAAATCAAGGGCTTTCACATTGTGCAGGCTGACAATCAGCTCTGCCAATTAAACACCCTTCTGTGCCTCGTATGGCCCTTCGGCTTGGCCCATTACTGGACTCTCGCGTTCGAGTGGGCCTGGCTGATCAAGAAAAATTATGCCCCTAATAACAGCGAAACGAAAGAAATTTGGACAAAACGACTCTCTGCATCACAGATTTTGTTTACTAGTGGGTAATTAATTCTCCACATATGTTGGGAACATCTGTCGCGATGACCTGCCATCGTATCAGCGAAACGACTGCTGTGCTGCTCCTCCTCCGGTCATTAGCGCAACCATTCAAATTACTCTTCCTCTCCCTGCCTTGTCCAAAGCACTTTCCAACTTTATTTTTAAAGTGCCACTGTTCCTCTCATAGCCACACTTTCTGCACCTTCCCATGCAAGCATTTACAAAAGATGTCTGCTCCTGCATGGACAGTTGCAGGGACATATCTACACACCTCAACAGTCAAAAGTTCTGTTCTTCACTCTCCAAGTTCTCCCAAACACATTCAACAATGTTGTGATGTCCAATATGTATAAAGTTATGAGTACAGCTTATTTGGTGGTGTACCAGGTCTTGCATTATCATAAGCCATCTTATTTTCTTACAAAGTTTGAATTATTTATTAATTTATTTACATTTTTCTTATCTACTCAAGTTTTCCCTACAAGTTAACAACATGCATATGATGATAATGGGCTTTTGGAAAAAGAAAACAAAAAATGTTGCAAACCTAACATAAGCAATAAAAGTTGAAAGGGTGTGTTCTGTTGTTTAGACACACAGAACGTGTTTCAAATACTCATGTTTACTCTTAGCAACAAAATACGTTCCAGTAAACACATAATGAATCATTGTCTATTTTTCTTAATATATTAAATAGTTTTATAGCTATATCACATTATTTGACCACATTATAGGTTAAAATATTTGGATATTGAATAACTCCTTACTGCTACATATTTCATTTGAGTGGAACTGATGAAAATACTTCTTTTTTGTAGTATACAATTATGTGAAAAGACTTGGACTCCACACAACTGAAGACATGTCTTTTAAACATCATTGCAAATGAAATTTTTAGAAAGGCAGTTTTCTTGTGGGGAATAAAGTTACTACTTAAAATGACTAAAATTGGAATCAGGTGCAGCACATTAGCTACAATGATTAGACCATCCTTAGAGAGGACTTTGGAGGAGCTGTCTTATTTAAACCTCACTAGTCAGATTAACACATAAGCTTGGTTTGCTCTTGATTGTAAAAGTAACAGTATCAAAAGATGTTTGACACAAACCAAACACAGGATTTGAGCAAAAGAACCCCATACCAGCTGTGAAGCATGGAGGTGGAAATCTCATGCTTTGCTGCAGTAGGGCAGTGTAATTTTGTCCAGTTGCATCTAGTATGGAAAGATTGTCTGTAAGAAACCTTAAAAATGACAACATGATTGAAATGACAATTAATTGAAAAATGTCTGTGAATAAATTCTAATGTTCTCACATGGCACAACTGAAAAAAGGGGAAATGGGCAAGGCACTACATCAAAGACCCATAGTGCCCTTCATGGGCAATGCCAAGGTCAGTAGCCCAAAAAGTCCATAAAAACTAAAAAAAAAAAGGAACAGCTGTGATTGTTGACTATTTTTGACTATAAATGGTAAATCTGTTGCATTAACTAAATATGGGGTTACTATGTGATTTGTACCCTGATTTTAGCCCCAATTGTAAGCTGGCTGAGTCTGTGCTGGTTGGCTCTTGTCTGCATGTTTTTTGTTAGCCAGAGTTGATAGCTGGAGAGAGCATCAGATAGTATGTAAAGAAGCACAGTCTCCAATTTTTGGCCTCTTATCTTCCTTCAGACCAGTTGGAGCATATCAAACATATTTGTTTTTTTGATTAGACCCAAAAATACTATAGCATGCATACTGTTCTGCGAGTCTGAACTGTCTCATCAACAGCTAATGAGAACTAAGCACAGAAAGTGAAGATGGGATGTAGCTGAAGAAAAACAGCAGTTCGTGTTTAATTTTATGTTCCACTTTAAATGATGCAGCATTTTCATTCTAGTGGTAGTTTGTGTCCGATACAGCAGCACCATTTTACGAGGAACAGAAATTCATATATCATGCCAACAACTGAAGTGTAGCCAGCATCATACTGGCTGATGGGGTGAGGGAGGGCCATATCACTGGTATCACTGGGCATCACAATCTCCTATTGTCTTAGGTGGAACTAACTGTTGTATAAATAGTTATAAAACATAGCAATAAATAGCTGAGGGTTCAGTAAATATGTGTGACTCTCACTGAGTGTTCATTTCTGATCCATCAGAATTTATCTCAGAGGACTTGTCCTAGCTTAGTGTGTATACCCATAAGCAAGAGCATAACCAATAGAGCAACCAGTCCTGTTGCGAAAATTTCAGTGATGTGGAAATGGATGAGCTTAAAGGGACCACAAGAGCTTGACATCTTGACTTCTGCTCAGGCCAATAAATCTATGTATTGGGAGAAATGGAAAGTCAGCATAAACATGATCAAATAAGTGAAGAAAGGAATCATGTAAACATGCAGGGAGCTGTACCAAAAGTCGCCATCTCTGAAAGACAACCATACTCTGACAGGAGAGGTACTGGTCAATTACACTGAATGGCTGTGAGGCGAATTGCTGAAAAGTGACAGGTCTTGGGCCAAGAGAAGGGCCTCCAAGAGTCTGATGGAGTCATGGCTAACAGCATTAGTCCACTGACCTTTGCTACAGAGCATCTTGCTCGCTGGGGAGCATGGACAGTTTCACTCCATGAAGTCTCATGAATTTCAGGAGCTTACTGAGCTGAATTCTGAAAGACTACAGAATGAATAGAGATAGCATGCTGTATAGTGATGACAGTTTAGTGAGGTGAATTGGTGCTGACTTGACTTCCAGAAATGGGATACAATGGAAGGTGGATAGCAGAGAAAACCAGTAGCCAGTCACATAACATTGCTTTAGGTGTCCCCTTAATAATAAACCTGAAAACCTCTGCCTGCTCATTTTTATATTCTCTTCTAACTATTATCTATAGCTCTGCAATGAATTTACTGCGTTAATCAGCCTAATTTTGACGGTCATACCAGCCACACAGTTGCTTATTGAAGTTCTTTAAACATGACATTCAAAACTCTGCATGCTCGTGGAAGCTCCTCATTAAGCTGTGTGAAAGCTCTGAGCTAATGGAAGGTCTGTGTTCAACATACACTACTGTTTTTTTCCTTGTTATTTGCTAAAACAGCATGAAAATAAACATTTCCTCAAACATGGCTGCACCAACGAGGCCAGGGTTATTTTCCAACTGAACTCATGGGATTAGCTTTTTCACCTACATAGTGCAGAACTTCTAGGAGGCAGAGTAGTTTTGGCATTATTTTAAGGTGGAATTTAAGTTTGATGCTGTATGTTGAGCACATGGTAAATCATTTGTTTTTTTATTTGTTTGAAAGCATCTGTTAAACATTTAGTCAGATCCAGTGAATACCTGATTACAAGTCATGAAATGTCACTACTTTATTCAATCATGCATTAAATGATATTAAAAATATCACAAGATTCATGGGCAAATCATTCTGTGATCTGACACACCCTCACAGGCCTGAGAGGCTCCAGTTCCTGATATTTAGAGCATTTTACTGTGATTAAACTGCATTAATCTATAGGTAAATATTGACAATAACATTGGTAATAGATTGTGCTGTTGCATAGCTTCAGTATAAAAAGTTTTAGATATTTAAAAACAGTAAACAGGGGTTTTAAGGGAAGATTTCCCCTTAGTGAGGAGAATTACTTCAATCAATACGGCTACAAAACCTCTTTTAAACACAATTCTCTGGGTTTCAAAATTAAAATGCTATAATCAACAACAACAACATTTATTTACAACATTAACAACATTATTAATAACACTGTATTTACTAGTAGGAATCTCAAGTTGCATTCTATTCCACAGGGTTCTTAAGAAGTGCCCCTTTATTCCTTACAAAGTAATCACATAACAAAAGCCAAGGTGGTTTAATCCTGTAATTTGGAATGCCCTGCAACATCAGTACATAAACGACAGGACATGTCATTCATGATAATCTTTGGCCACTCCTTTCTCAGATCTCAGTGTGAAAACAAATCTTATACATATTTGAAAATTAGAATGTTCAAGGTTTCCAGGGGATGTTTATTAAGTTTCTAGGACAAAATCTAAAAAGTTAAAACTTAAAAGAGCATCTGAGATACATTTAAGGGTTTATGATGATTTTCTTAAAAACACCCTTAGGAAACATTTAATTTTCAGGGATGTTTAAAGGAATCTTTTAGGACAATTTTATTGAAGGAATCCATATCCTTCTTTACAACACTGGGGTTTTAGAATAATGATTAGTATATAATGATTAGAATATAGATTAATGTAATTGAATTTTGCAACAGTGATGTGAAAACAGGGTCATGGGACCCAAGGCTCACTGATGTTCATTCATTTTATACATCTTGCTAATATATCTACCATATGGTCCACAGGGCAACTTCAGAGCAACTACTCAATATTAGGCAGGTGGTACTAATGTTATGGCTTACATTAGACAGGTAATAAGAAATAACTCATGAGTGAGCATCAACAAGGTTAATGTAGCTAACAGTATATAGATGCTTACATTTCCTCAGCATAACAAATTCCCTACGTTTATGTAATGTCTGTGATTCCCTTTCAATCATGTAGAAATAATACAGCGAGTGATATTCTACCATTAAGTTTGGGATAAACTTAGACTGGCCAGCTCTTAGTGCTGTATTGGGGCACAATGAGTGGCCATGAGTTGTCAGTGAATGACAGGCAGCATCCTGAAACCGCCAGACCATTGCAAGAGGCTGGGCCAGTAGCCCAGGGATGGCAAAGGCCCTGTCCCTCTGAGGATCGCTCTGAGAGAGAGTGAGAGAGAGTGAGAGAGAGTGAGAGAGAGAGAGAGACAGAGAGAGAGAGAGAGAGAGAGAGAGGCAGAGCAAGGTCATGATAAGTTCCATGCCTTTTTGCGCCAGTGGCACACAGTGTTGATGCCAGGCTGGAAAAGCACACAGAGGTAGGAGTGGTCAAGGTGAGATGTCACACACAATATCATCACTGGCCCCTGACAGCTGATGAACTACTGACAGATAGATGGAACATGAAAGAAAGCATGCTTCCTGCCTTTTTCATCTGTGTGTGTGTGTGTGTGTGTGTGTGTGTGTGTGTGTGTGTGTGTGTGTGGCCTTAAGTATTAAAGTTATATATAAATAGGGCACTATGATTTCAGGGCTAAAGATGTGTATTTTCCAAGAACTGAATGTATTATTTTAGCCTTTTAGGACCCTAGGCTGGGATTTTTTTTCTGTGTTTCTTTGTATTTGTCTGTATTGCAGTGTGCGGTACACGCAATGCCTTAAACATACTGCACAGCATTTTAAAATAAATCCTAGTTCACAATTTTCTTTACTTCCCCAAAGAGTAAAGTAAAAACAGCAAATGTAAAGATCTGTGGCTTCAGGCCTTCTGCAGAGGGAAAATTGTAAACTGTGGGACTGGCAATTCAATACTTCTGTGGCAAACACTTTATCACAGGTCAGTTAATAATACTAAAGTCAACAGTCATAATATTAAAGTCAGAGTACTGAATACTGAAGCTGCACTGAAAGCTGGAATTTCCATGATTTGTTGAAACATCAGCCCCACAGCAGGTTTACCTGCCTGTTCCATGAAGTGATTTTTATGTCATGATTATCCTCATAATAACCCAGATTCAAAGTGGATCTGACATTATATGACACTCGTGGCCACTGGGTAGGGCTGTTCGTCCCCTTTGATGGAGGCATGCTGAAAGGCCTTAAGACTCAAAAGGCCTTAATTATCTTTTTCTATAAAAATATGCTGATCAATTTGGTGTAGTTGTTGGCTGGCTTGCCATAGGTTTTGGACTCCTTATAGCTAAATCAGCAGGGCGTGCTTATTTTATTCAAATATAAAGGTTTTGAAATTTGTATTTAGCACCATTCAAATACATCTTTTTTCACCCAAAAAGTGATGGGGTCATTATGCAAAGGCAGAGTACCCAAATGTGTACCCAGATGTGTTGCTCTCATGAATATAGGCAAGGTGACACCCCATACTAAACGTCTGAGTCAATCTAACTCAAAACTCAAATCTTGACTACTTGACTATTTAGAATAACAGAGATATTGACAAGAGGTGCCCAAACATTTGAATGCCACTGAGTTGATGTTGAATACACAAGGGACTCCAAACTTTGGGACATAAGGAGAGTTCATATCAGGTTTTATAGGTTTACATAATGAATGACAGTCCTGCTGCTGTGGAGCTAGCTAATCGAGCTAATTAGCCAATGACACCTACATAACAACAGAAGTTTGCAAAGTTTTCAACTGCACAAATTGGTCCTAAATGAGAGGGAGCATGATGAGTTCAGTGCCTGAGTGAACCCGGTGAGATGGGCGGTAATGAGAACCGGAGTGGATAGCCAAGTGGTGCAACAAAAAACAAACTGCACAACAGGGGTCACAGTCATTAACCCCTCGTCCCTCCACTCCCTCAGACAGTGACAAACACACTCCCCTCTGTCCTGACCACCACAGTAATCACTCCCCCCCAAAAGAAGATCCCACTTGAGATGGAGAAAGAAGTTGGAGTTCAGTAAATGGCAACTCTTTGGAATCCTAAATCTGTCCTTGCTAATTTCACGTGGAATCAATTAAATGGTTTTGGAAGTGGGGGGGCATTCCCTCTCTGTGATCTCCTCTGTTATCTAATGCAATTGTCCACTCTGAGTCTTGCAGTGCGGTGCATAATAAAGTAATAAGACTAATCTGGTTTTGCTGTTGCCCCTCCGGATCGACACGGCAGTTATTGTATTAGATCCGTAATGAGATTCCGCACTCCATCAACACGATGGTGCGCTAAGGGGGTGGATGCCTCCTTCTTCAGATAGAAAAATTTGTCCATTTACATCCTATCATTAGTTTTATACAAATGTGCCCTTGAGCAAGCTGCCCCCTCTGCCTTTTCTCGTTCGCAAACACTTTACTTTGGCAGCAAATGATCATCTCACCCGCATGTGCGTGCACACACACACACACACACACACACACACACACACACACACACACACACACACACACACACACACACACACACTTTCTTTTCTTTTGCAGTGAGAATGGTAAACAGGACAAAGCAGACAAGGGCATTACACTTTATCACACAATATATACACACAGGCATACTAGTAGAAACATCATCCCTGCAAGAACTAGCCTATATCTGTTCTATCTGACAGGATAACAAAAGCAGTACTGAGGTTTAGGGGGTGGACTGAAGGAAAAACTCAATGTCAAACTAATTACAGTGTAATCAGAGCTGTATCATCTATCTCTATGTCTTAGCAGGTTTTTAAAACCCCAAATCTGAAATATATTTAATTATCACAATACAATAATTGGCATACACATGCACTTTTTGGCTAAAAAGGGAACCATATCCCATTCTACAAACATCTGATTGTTGTGCAACCCCCACATTCATATTAATGAGTAAAACTACATTCACACTGCAGGTAAAAGTGGCACAAAGCTGATGGTTATATTGTTTTTTACATATATTACATTTGTTTGTGTATCATTGTGATCAGAAAAAACACACTGAAGCACCATTATTCCGACCATTATTATCAGTTCTGATTTGGGCCAAATCTATTCTAATGCAAAGCAAAGAAGTGGACTGAATCTGAAACTAACATGCCCTTTTGTCACAGAAATGCATTCTCAGGTATATTCATTACATGTGAAGTGAAATATTACAAACATTTTTTTTGCTCAGTATGGCTTATAACTTGTGAACTAATTAAATCACTAATTAAACAGTTGTCCAGACGATGATAATTGACCCCCTTTCACAAACAGTCAGCTAGAAAAAGTCATGCTGGCTGTATAAAAGCACATTAATGGAAAGTTGACTGGAAGAGGAAAGTGTGGTGGGAACTTGGGAGAGCTTCACCAGGAGTGGACTGAGGTTGATATCAGTGCATCAGAGTGAAATTTGAGCACTCTGTGAAAGTTTAGGAGCCCACGTTGTCTGCTGGTGTTGGACCACTGGATTTTATTAAGTCCAGAGTCAGCACAGCATCTACCAAGAAATTAGCACTTCATGCTTTCATCTGCAGACAAGCTTTATGGACTATGCACCTGTCCATAATGGCAAAACATATTATATACCTTATTAAAAATTCTTATTAAATTTCTGATTTTTATAAGCCATACTTATCAAAAGTAAAACAAGCAAATGCTTAAAATATTTCACTTTATGTGTAATAAAACATCTGACAATTTACATTTTAAAATTAAATTATGAACAAAAACAAACCAGTAGCCTTTGTTTCATTTCAACTGTGAAATCTGTTACTTTCCCAAAATCTGTTTTGTTCTCCTTTTTTCCCCACTTTAGTTGGCAGTTCCAAAACAAGGCTCAATCATAGCACTCCTAAAAAATGTAAAAAAAAAAAGAAGAAAAAATCTATTATAATTATTATAGTTATACATTGTAATATATATGGCACAGAGCCTGAAGCATGTAAAGTAAAGTTCAGGTGCTGAAAAAATACATTCACTGTTTGGGGAATAAACAATGTGTTTCATTCTAATTGTCCAATTTCTGACTTTATACCTGAAATCCATTTTTATGCATCAGTTCTGCAATTCTGTTTGTGTTTCTGTGTTTATTGCAGAACAAGCAAGCCTGTGCCTTAAGTGAATGAAATGATTTTTGTCACACAGAGGCTTCAGTAATACATTAGTCAGTCTCTCTCTCTCTCTCTCTCTCTCTCTCTCTCTCTCTCTCTCTCTCTCAGTAGGAGAAGTGATTAAAATAATAGTCATCTTCCAGCTCCCAAACATTACATAAGATAATATTTCAAGGTGCTAATTCTAAATATCTAATTATGACTGTATTTGAAGAAAACATGAGTGCACTTAATAAGCAAATTATCATGATAATAAACTCTTTGGATGGAAGCCAATATGAATATATTACACAGAAACGTCTTTAGCCTCTGGAATATGAAAATAAACTGGGAAATTTTCAAAGATACAATTATTTTTCTCTTTGAGCCATCCTCCGATAAGCATCAGTTGATCCAAATGAGCATGATCATATGACAAATGTTCATTGCATGGCGCTCCACTGACTTGGCAATGCGGACACACAATTGTGTGGAAAGAACTGATAACTTTGAAGACTTTTATGAAAGAGGGAAGCAGTGGGCTTTTGAATGGCAACTTTATTTAGATTCACATGCCGCATGAGAATGAGGCCACACGAATGAGGTGCTGGCTCTTTAAGAAAGAACCCCTCGTTTTATGGAGGCAATAGATCATATCTAAAAGAGAGTGCAAGCATGCGGCGGTGCAAGCGCCATCATCGCTAACTACTTGCCGAGGATCCTTGAAAGCTAAATCATTTTGCGCCGCATCATTGAGCGTTTACTTGCCTCGCCAGCAGATGGGTCCTTGCGGTCCATCTGTTGGAGGAGATGTCTTCAACAAGACCCCCTTCACCTTCAACCAAAGAGATGCCGAGGCATTTGAATATTCATCCCGTCAGGGGTGTCTCCTAGTGGGATTGGGGTCAGTCGCATGGTCTCTATGCTGGTCAGGCTGGGTCGTAAAAACTCTGGACACCAAATGAGGGGTCTCCCACCTGGCCCAGTTATCTGCATTAACTTGTGAATGTGTGTGTGTGTGTGTGTGTGTGTGTGTGTGTGTTTGAAAGAGACAGACTGCTTGCTCGCTAACAGCAGATCATGCCGTCTCCCCTGGTAATTATGAGGGCTGCATCTGTTGGAACCCGAGAGCTTAATGTGCTCATTAATTGTGTGCTATTTTGAAAAGTTCACTGTAAGTGCCCGATTTAGCAAGGCCTTTAGCACATGCCGAACATGCAGATGATGCACAATGTACATCCACTGCAGACATACAGACACAGTTAGTGATTGCTTCGGACATCGAAATACCATATCTAATGCCAGGTGACGGCTAGAGGGGTATAAACCCCCCAGCATTGAGTTGTGGAACTGTGCTCTCTATTATGATGGCGCTCCATACAATACATTCGGGGTAAGCTGAGGAATTGGGGATGAGGTTAGGTGGTGATCATTCAACATCCTAACCTCACTAATGCTCTTGTCACTGCGTGCAATCAAATTCTAGAAAATCTAGTAGAAAGTCTTACAAAAGCAGAATAAAATCTTTATAATACCCCTGACTTCAGAAGAAACAATGAATGGGCAGGTTTCCCAATACCTTTGTCCATTTATTGCATTTCTGAGAACATTAAACAGAAGTGTCACGCTTCTGTCCAGTCATGTTTACTTTCTGTTTCTTGTCTGTCCTTGTTTGGTCTTGTTTTGGTTTTTCAGCGCTTTTCCAGCAAATGGTTCTGTTGCATTTCCTGTCTAGTCTCCTCCATAGCTCCACATTGTCATTAGTGAACCAACCTGTGTCTCATTTGTAGCACTGCCCTCCTGTTATCTTCTCCAGGTGTCTCCAGTCTCCATCTGGGTATAAGTAGCCCTTTGTCTGTCATTGTGTGTGCTTGCATGTGTTTTTGTTCACAGCCTTCATGTTTGAACCCATTCTGTCTTGGTATCCTGGTTTGTTTGATTTTGTTTATTTCAATTCCTTCCAAGTCTAAGGTAAACAATTCAGTTTGAAAGTAACTCAATGATCTGTAACTTGAGTGTGTGACTTTAGCATGCAGTTATCACTAACAGAGATCTATTATACTACATACTATATTATCTACATTAGCCCCTTAGTCCTCCATAGACCTGACTCTGGAAAAATTAACACCCTGGATCATGCAGCATGAAGGTCATGCAAATGTGGAGCCAATGTACAGGAACCTTTCTGCGACTTCAGTGGCAGTACTGCCATATTCCACACTGTTATGTTTAGATGTTGCCAGTTAATCTCCAATTCACCAGCATGATACATCAGCAGTAGCTGTATGGTTCTAACATTAGAAGCAGGGACTTGGCTTTCAGGCTATCACCACTGCATACTGCGTTATGATTGTACCGAAATTTTGCACAGATTGATGTGAAGTTAATTGGTACTTGGTAATATGATCAGTGCCCTAAAGGTACCAGTTTCAGTACCCAACCCTAGTGTAATTTTTGTAGCTGTATTTTTTCAGTAATTGTTAAGAAAGTATTGTGGGACTGTACTCTGGTCACATCAAAGCATGTTTTGTGCCTCTTCACATACACACATCTGGCCAGGGGCATAACCTGACTGTGCAGCAACCTGGAGCTCAGCACAGGAGGGGCTCCATTGTGCAAGTGAAATAAACACATTTTGTATTGAAATGAAAATGAACACGTTTTGCATTAGGTGGTAAGTTTCGCATTTGTATCATGGTCAAATCATTGATGGGTTTTGGGGCAGTAGATGCATTGATTTTAGGATCATGGATCATGACATGTTAAAAAATGTTGGGGCTATAGTGCTGAAAGCCCAAGCCAGTTGACGCCCCTGCAGTGATTTTCTGTTGCAGTGATGAGGAACAGAAAACATGTAGGACTTCCTGTCCCCTCTGAACACACCTTTCAAGTTCAGGCTGTTGTGATCTTTTGTGAAGCACAAGGCTGTAAAGAGAGCAGTTAAGTGTATAAGTAGTGTGTGATGGCAGATGTGATGGTGTGTGATTTGCGGCCCCATGAGGTCAGAATCATGGCTGGGTCTGTAGGCCTTCTGCCACGCTTCTCTGAGGAATTCTCAGCCATAATCGACCTTCTATGATGAGCTCCTTCCTGAATTTCTGCATATGAAATTTCATTCTTGTATGATTATAGACCAGTGACAACAGGCCGACCTCTTCACCTCAATTTAAGATAGTGTTGCATTATTTTAAGCGAAAGGTCTTTTCAAGACCACTCCATGGTTCAGTGGTACGAAATTGATTTGCGCTCTCTCTCTCTCTCTCTCTCTCTCTCTCTCTCTCTTTCTTTCCCTCTCTCTCTCTCTCTCTCTCTGTCTAAATTTTTTCTCTGCTTTTCCATGTTATGTTAAACGGTGTCAAGCTCCTTCTTCCGGAAACATGGTCTGTTTAACATAAGCCATTACTGTAAGATGTCACTTGTGTTTATTGCAAACACATCTCTGTGTTCCACTGATATTTTGACATGTACTTAGCAGAGGGGTGTATATGGGAGCGAGAGGGAAGTGCTGGAGGGGTTCAGACTGGGACCCATCCCGCCTGGCTCCCTCCCTTTTGCACCAGCTCGCGCTCTGCTTCCAATCTAATGAAGTTGTTGGAGAGCCGAGAGTGACAGCTTAATTATCTTTTATGAAAGTGGGACAAATTGAACTGTGTCTTTCCATCAGTTTTTGATAGATCAGGGGGCTGCTAGAGGGGTCCTGCAGCAGCACTCTTGTGAATCTCAGGGCTAATCCACTCTGCCTGTCTCTCTCTCTCTCTCTCTCTCTCTCTCTCTCTCTCTCTCTCTCTCTCTCTCTCTCTCATACATACACACACTCTCACATCCTGTTCTCATTCCATAATGTTACAGAACAATGTTCTCTTCTCTTCCCTTCTGAGTTTGTTTTCCCTGCATAAAGGCACACAGTTTCTTTGGAGGAATCAATAAATCAGTAAATTTGTTCAAACATGTACAAGCAGTGATGTATCTCACAACAAACACAGTGTATATTATCAATATCAAAGATGTTGTTTGATATGGCCCCAGTTTTTTTTTCATTGACTCAACTTTTCCTGTGATTATTGTGTCAGGCATTAGCGTGGTAACAACCAAAATGATGGGTCAACAGTGTCACAAGCTCTCATGCACTGTCAGGAAAATAGTTTACAATTGGAGACCATTTAAAGCAACAGCCAAAATGTCCATGTCAGGCCATCCAAGTGCAGACCACAAGATGTGTAAAGAAATCTCCAATAATTCTAAAGTTTTATTATGGGACCAACAAGTAACTCTTGCCACAGCTAATGTCAATGTGCAGCATTAACCATCAGAAAGAGACCCAACAAGTTTGATTGATGGGAAGTGTGCAAGGAGGAAATAATAGATTGGACAGAGGACACCTAGACAAAATACCAGGATAATGTAAGACAGTCTGTACAAGAACTGAGAAGAAACCCCACATGCATGAAAGAAAATCTTTCTTCAAGTTGATGTCAGAGACTTGTAGACAGGTATAGGAAATATCTACTTGACATTATTTCATCCAAAGGAGGAAATACCAGCTATTAGGGCACAGGGTGTCCTAACTTTCCCCCATAATAAAATAGCATTTTAATTTATAATAATTACATTTTGCAAATTATTTTTAAAAAGATATTTATTCCCTCCTGTCTCATCTAACAAAGCTGACCCTATACCTCAAGCCTCCCCTCTCTCCTTTGTTCTTTCCCTCTCACTCACTCTTTTCTCTCCTGACTCTGTCTCTGGCAGAGACTGCTCCTGACATCCATATGTTAGGTGACAGGCCTGGCCCAGTAAATGATGACTATATCTAAATGTTGATGAGCTGGAGATGCGGACAGGGGGCTGTGTTTGTAAATCGAGACTTGTTTGCAGGGGGGAGGCTTGGGAGTTCTAGTCTGGCTGGCAGATGTCAAACAGTGGAGAGAGAGAAAGAGAAAGAGAGAGAGAGAGAGAGAGAGAGAGAGAGAGAGAGAGAGAGAGAGAGGAACTTGAACTCACAGGATGGCTTGACAACTCTCTCAGTGGCAGGTCAGCGGACGGGTGCCATGGGAATGACCTTTCACCTCCCCGCTGTGTGATACCTGACAGTAGGGCCCAATCTCATCTTGGGTCAGAGCCGACCCAGAGACATCCTTCAATTTTGCTAGGAAAAAATAACTGTCAGAAAATAGAAATATGTTAATTACGTACTAGTCAAAGGTCAAATAGATGTACACACAATGTGCCCCTGAGGGTCCGATATGATTTTAGAATACTGGCCATATCTCTCCGAGACAAGGTCATCTAACTGACACTTTATTACTATATAAAAAGCAAAATTAATTTCTGCCAAGGAACTTTATGGGTGACAGAGCTTTTGGTTTGTGAAAACCCATTTTAGTAACAGAATCAGAATCAGAATTACAGAATGGGCACTCACAATTTAAGCATCATTGTGGAACTGAAAATTAGGCACAATATTATCACTGTCTTACTACAAGCTTATACTTTACTTAATGTTTGTATGCACAACTAAACATATCATGGTGCCATTAATGAGGTGTAATTCGGCCGTGAGGTGAGGTTGATTGCTGTTGTCCCTGCTGTTCGTTTCGCTCGACCAGTGTGGGGGATGTGGTCCACCAAGTTTGTCTAATTCCAAAGGGGTTGTGGGGTGGGGTCCCTCACGTTTGAGATTATCCCTTACGAGAGGTCCCTCACATTTCCAGAAGGAATCAACTGACAGAAATGAATCTTGTTGAGTAAGTTTGAAATCGTGAGACATGTAAATGTTTCCCACTCTGCTGTGCATGTGATGTAAGTAAGAATGGGCTTTATTGCAGTATCTGACTGACTATATAAGGTTGTCCTGTTGCCCATGCTGTCCATTCTGTCTCATACTGTTGTTTTGGTAACATCCTTTACAAGCAAGGTTTGCCTCGGAGAAAAGTTCAAAAGCAATTGCAAAACTTTGAAGAGTTTTAGAGGGGTCATGACAAACTGTCATGGACTTGCTCAAAATAGCAATGGGTCATCTTAAGTGGCGAGTCCCGATTTTGTTGAGGTGGAGGCGACCATCATCTCCGTATTGCCAGACCTGTCCCCAGTTAAAAATCTGAAGTTGGAAAACAAAAATAAATCAAATTAAACAAATATAAACAGAATACAATGATTTGCAAATCTTTTTCAACCTTTATTCAATTGAATAGACTAAAACAACAAAATATTTAATGTTCAAACAGATAAACTTGACTGTTTTTTCAAATATTCACTCATTTTGAATTTTACTCCTGCAGCACGTTCCAAAGAAGTTGGGACAGGGGCATGTTTACCACTGGGTTACATCACCTTTCCTTTTAACAACACTCAGTAAGTGTTTGTGAACTGAAGACAGTAATTGTTGAAGCTTTGTAGGTAGAATTCTTTCCCATTCTTAATGTACAACTTCAGTTGCTCTACAGTCCAGGGTCCCTGTTATCATTTTTTATGCTTCATAATGCACCACACATTTTCAGTGGGAGACAGTTCTGGACTGCTGGCAGGTCAGTCTAGTTCCCACACTCTTTTACTATGAAGACACACTGTTGTAACACTTGTAGAACGTGGCTTGTCATTTTCTTGCTGAAATAAGCAGGGACGTCCCTGAAAAAGACATTGCTTAGATGGCAGCATATGTTGCACTAAAACCTGTATGTACCTTTTAGCATTAATGGCGCCTTCGCAGATGTGCAAGTTACTCATGTCATGACTAAGACACCCCATCCGAGAGGCTGGGTTTTGAATTTTGCACTGATAACAATCTGAATAGTCCTTTTCCTCTGTGGCCCTGAGGACGCAACATCCATGATTTCAAAACCAGTTTGAAATGTGGACTCTTTTTCCACTTCCACGCGGTGTTTCTGGGTGCTGTTGATATATGGCTTTCACTTTGCATGGTAGAGTTTTAACTTGCACTTGTAGATGGAGTGATGAACTTTGTTCACTGACAAGTTTTCCTGAGCCCATGTGGTTATATCCATTACAGAATGATGTCAGATGAGGGCTCGCAAGTCATGGGCATACAATGTTGGTTTTTGGCCAGAAAAGACAATAACTAGCAAACAGACAAAACCGTATGAGCTTGAACTTCAGTCACAATAGAAAGCAGATGGGAAGAACTGTTCAATAGTTCAAAATAGCTCTTCATGTAACCTGAAATTCTAATCACCAAGAATTCAGAAATGATCAGGAATTCAGAAATGATCAGGATTTGTGTTACTATTAATCATTTGAAATTACTTTAAAAGATTATAACATTAAAAAGATAATGACAATAACACAAATAATAACACAGTAAACAAAATTCTTAATAAGAAGTATGAGATTATAAAAATTTGTTTAAAAAATAAAAACAAATTAACCATCAAACTACCAACACATTTCCATGCCATGAGCATGGTTGGCCAGTGTTCAGTCTCATTCACAAGATAACACCTCACAACCTATACAGGTGTGAGTGTTCCTAAGCCTGGTTTTAATATTTCATGACATTTGGCATTTTGATTTTATGTTTTACACATAAAGGTATATGTTTATACCCTGGCCAACCATAACATTATGATCACCTCTTCTTTCTACATTCACTGTCCATTTTATTCCTTGTTTCTACATCCCATTGTTCATTTAGTCTGTCTGTTCCTCTGCATAATTTGTTAGTCTCCTTTCACCTTGTTCTTCAATGTTCAGGACCCCACAGGACCAAAACACTCCAGGAGCACTGCTGTCTGATTCACTCATACCAGTGCAACACACTAACATACCGCCACTATTTCAGTGTCACTGCATCCTGAGAATGACCCATCACACACATAATTTCTGCTCTTTGATGGTCCTGTGTTGTACTGATCATTGGTGATCAGGGTGTAAGGAGGCAAAAAAGTATGCAGAGAACCAGATGGACTACAGTGTAAAATTATTGAACTACAAAGTGCTCCTATATGGCCATTGGAGCTGATTATTGGTGCATATGTAGGCTGTATTTGTATTTATCAAAAGAAATCTCCCAGCAACACATTTTTTTACCCTTTGGCAAATGCATGAGAAAATGAAACACTGTGCTCTTCCATTCACACGGCTCATAAAGTGTTGGTTTATGCTCATGAGCCAATTTTGTACATAATACACAAGCTAAGTGTGTCCAAACTGATGAGGAAAACAGAGTAAATGGCAGAGCAAATGGGGTAAATGAGTCTCGCGGTGTAATCACAAACAAGAATGGAAATTTAGATACAGTTACAGTGTCACACTGAAGAGCTGTATCACAGTTGTATCATATCACTCTAACACCGAGTCATGACACAAAGCCATTGCACACAGCGCTAAACAAATGGAACTCGATCATGGAACAGAAGGCAGCAGCCATTGTCTGAACCTACACGCTGTACACTGTACATGCGTGTGGGTGAGACTGACTGGAAGGCCTGTCTCTCCTCACACAGGGCACCGGTTAGGCATTGGTGCCATTCGAACTCTTTGAACACCCGTGGGCCACACAGGCATTAGCACCATCGCCCAGGTGACCGATAGCGTCGCACTAACCGAATGAGCTTCGCTTTTTACCTCTCGGACCATCTGGTCCCGCTGTCGGAGCAGCCTCCCCGCCTTCTCCCCGGTGGGCTTCTGTCTGAAAGGAGGAGGCAAGACGGGGGCTGATGAGTGAGGCCTCCGGGCCCTCCATCACTCCTCGCCACCAGGAAGGCACCAGCTGTCTTCACTCATTTGCATTCTCTCTTTCTCCAGTGCCCCCCTCCCAAAAAAAAATAATGAAATTAGCCACAAGTTTCCTGAGGTGATGCAAGACACACACTTAGGCAGGATGTGTCAGTGCACGAGTGCATGTGTGTGTGTGTGTGTGTGTGTGTGTGTGTGAGTGTGTGTGAGTGTGTGCATGTGTGTGTGTGTGTGTCAGCAACCAGAGCAGGGAAGGTCATGGAGCTCTTAGCTGGAGAACGCCACTTGAATTGAAATGTTGAAAGGGAAATCTGCAAAAAAAGATTTGTCCACTGAGTTCATGGAGTGCACGGCAGTCTTTGCTGATACAGTTGTTAGTTTAAAAGCTGTGTAGTGATATGTGCAGAAGAACCTTCGTATATCATTAAAATCCCAAGTGTATCATATTTGATACGTACAAGCATGTGAAAAAGTTTGGACTCATGAACTCATGAACATATTTAAACATATGAATATTTAATCTTTAACTATATTGTGAGATGGAGGTGATATAAATAAACACATACAACTGAATAAATGTATTTTAAAAAGAATTAGCAAAATGTAATTGTTTTAAATTTCTTGTGAGGAAAAAGTTTGGACAACCTGTCTCCTAATAGTTGGCATTTCGTCATTTGGCTGAAATAATATCAATTAGACGTTTCTTATAACTGTTAACCAGTTTATGACAGAAAGAAAGATTTTCCCACTCCACCATGCAGAATTATTTTAGCTATGTGATGTTTCAGCATCAATCTATGTTTAGACAGTCTTTCTCTTTATTTAGATGTTCTCTGTCTTGCCCTAATTTTTTCTTTTTCTTTTTCTACAGAAAGGGTTTCCACCCCCTTGCACACTTCCTATGGAAATCTAACATGTTTGTTCTCTTTCTGATGGTTGATGCTGCACTTTGACATCACCTGTAGCATGAGGTACAAGTAGGTCACATGATGACATTTTAGGATTGTTGGAGACTTATTTACACATCTTATGGTCTCCTCTTGGACTGAAGTTGTTAGGATGCCTTGACCTGATCATGTTGGCAGTTGTTTTACATGTTCTCTACTACGTAAATAATTTCCTGGACAGTGAAACAAATGATGTTCAAAACATGTTTCTTCAGTTGTATGTGTTTAATTATACCACCTACATCTCTCAATATAGTCAAACTGAAAATCAAATATCCATATGTTTATATATGTTAAACAAGACAAAGGTTTTCATATTTCATATGTGTTTTTTCCACCAGGATTAATCCTCATTTTAAGTGACTTTATTTAATTTATTGTATTTTAGCCTATAAATAGATCTAGATGTGTTCTAAGCATCCAGAGCTGGATAGACATGTTGATTGAGGTAAAGATATACGTTTACTGTTGGCTCTTGGTGTTGGACTCCCCGTGGGAGTGTCTCCCCCTGCCTCTTGCTGCCCTCCTCTGTCTGCGTGGGTTAGCCTTTGACAGCTGGCCTGATTGATTCTCTGAGCAGAGCCAGGCAGGGGCACGGGCAGCACACTGAGCTGTACCTGTCCACCCTGCCAGCTCCTGGGGCGTCCATCAGGGCCCGGGGTCACTCTGGATGGGCAGCAGATGACACCCTCCTCCACTGCCCATTATCATCATCTCTATTTTCTTTTCTCCTTCATCGATGGGTTGCTCCAGTCAGTTGACATATCCTAGCCATCGGAAATATAGAGCTGTCACCACAGTGTTATGGATAAAACATCCTTTCCATAGATTCATCTTTATTAGGTCCACTATTCCTCACAAAGGTCTCCTGTTTCATTTGAGTGTTTCTGGATATACAATGGACCTTGAACATAGAAATGATGGTGAGAGAGAGAGAGAATTGGTCTCTCCTTTCGCTGTTTAAAGACATGTCAGCACATCCTTTCTATCAATAAAACCTTGTCACTCAGGCAGCTGACAATCACCCAAGGTACACACCTGCCAATACACGTGTTGAAGACAGACACCTGTCTCTTTGTGATGCAGTGCACAGAACAAACGCCTGTCGATAGCTCTTCTGATTGGTATTCATCATTGCTTTTGCTGCTACATTACATTCATCACCTGATTTGGCATATAGTGATGTTTAGATGTTGTGGCCTTTAGTTAGTGTCCAGTTTTTTTGTTACAGTCCGGTGGCCAAAGTTCTGAATGTGTAAAACAAAAACAAAAATCTGCCAGTAGATTTTACATTGAATGGGATTCCCTTCCTCCATAGGTTTTTAAAGGGGCATTCTGCACTGTTAACCCTTTAAACTTTTTTCTAACCTCTGCAAGGTGTGACACTTATCATAAATAATTATTTTAAAAATCAAATTAATAACAATTTGTAATAAATTAAATAAACAATTATTACAGAAAAATAAAAATCAGATCCATGTCTTCTGCCCCTTGGTAGATTATCTGTACACCGCAGTAGAAAAGATTAATACATTAGCCTTTTCCAGCATCGTGGAACGGGTTCTGTTCAGGGTCGTGAACCTAATTTTGAACTGTTCTGTGCATTTTCCCCAACAAAAATAGGTTCCAGAACCTGAAATTTTTTTTTTGTAGTGGGAACCAAAATTAGTAGGAACACATGAACTGCTGTGGGTGTGTCTAGTTGTACAAGGAACAATGACATACCACTAATCTCGCAAATTATAGTCTTCTGTAAAGCTCGGACTTGCACCTGAGTACTTATAAGATTTAATCTACCTTTATGAGCCATCACGATCACTCAGATCACAGGGTGTTGGCTTCCTATTGGTTCCCAGAATTCAGAAGGCTTCAGCAGGGGGAAGAGCTTTTTCTCATAAACCCCCCCAGCTCTGGAATTACCTTCCGGATAATGTTTGGGACTCAGACACTGTCTCAAACTTCAAGTCTAGGCTGAAAACCTACTTGTTCAGTGTAGCATTTGGTTATTAATGTCGTAGCTTAGTTACAGGCTGCAGATCCAGGGGTTCATGGACATAGGGATTTATGGTAAACTAGGATGTTGGTGCTGTAATCTGACACCTTTACGTGATCACTCAGGATTGTGACATGGAGTTGTTAGACGCCAAAATTTCAGGCTGCTCCCATGCTTATGTTATCTTATGGTTCTCTCCTTAGTTAGTCAAATCTGCCAGAGTCACTTGCCATACTCTGGTAATGTTTACATTTTCTATTCTCTTTAAATTTAAATATCAAACTAATTCATCTCTGTATCTTTTCCAAGTTAATGATGACCCACCAGCCTGAACTGATTAGGTGCTAACCTCAAGCTCTTCTGCACCATCTGAGAAGGACCCCAAGCTCCCCTGATACATCTTTACATTGGCTTTCCACCTTATGGCTACTGTACCTGGACTAGTTTCCCACCCTGCCATGGTCTAGCTGCTCACCCACCATCACCAACTATGTAGAAATCTACTGTTACTATTATGTCCACCAGCGAACTAACATTATTTCAGTATACACGAGTGTAGAGGTGTAGGGGTCCAGTGTCCCCTAACTGTGTATAAGTAGTTTTAACAGAGGAGGATGGGTCTTCCCCCTTGTGAGCCTGGTTCCTCCCAAGAGTTCTTCCTCCAGCTCTGAGGGAGATTTTCCTTGCCACTGTCTCAACCTTTGGCTTGCTCACTAGGGGGTCTATCTCTTATCCTTTATTCCTGTGTTGTTAATCTTTTTATTTCTTAATTTCTGTAAAGCTGCTCTGTGACAACTTCAGTTGTGAAAAGTGCTATACAAATAAATTTTGATTTGATTTGATTTGATTCTGTGTCTTCTTATTGCTCAACTTAAGTTGATCCATGTTTGATATATTTTGCTTTTTGGAGAAAATCAAATGTCTGTAACAGTAGGTCTGTCAGTACAGTCTGCCAAAAATACCCCAAGCTATGACCATCTCAAGCCATCTATTTCCTGAACCACTTATTCCTGAATAGGGTCATAGGTGAGCCAGTGCCCAGCCAGCAACTCTGAGTGCAAGGGCAGGAAACAACCCTAGACAGCCACACATCCACACACTAAGGGCCACTTTAGAGTAACCAATTCACCTACCATGCATGTCTTTGGACTGTGGGGGAAACCAAAGTACCCAGAGGAAACCCACGCGAACACAGGGAGAACATGCAAACTCTACACAGAAACTTCCCAGGTCACTCCACCCGGGGATCAAACCAAGGTCCTTCTTGCTGTGAGGCAACAGCGCTATCCACTGCGCCACAATGCCACCCCCATCTCAATCCATCATCAAAAAATGGAAGGAACATGGCACAACTGCAAACCTACCAAGACGTGGCCGGCTACCTAAACTGACATCCCAGTTAAGGAGAGCACTAAGTAGAGAGGCTAATAGGCCGATGATTACTCTGGAGAGCTGCAGATATCCACTGCTTGGATAGTTGTGTTCTTGATAGTTGAAAGCAAGCCAAAATAAGTCCTGATTGCAGTTTGAAACAAGTTTGCCATGTAGGGGACACAGCATGTGGGAAACATGTGGAATAAGGTGCTCTGGTCAGATGAGAGCAAAGTTGAACTTTTTGGCCTAAATGCAATGTGTGGGGGAAAACTACACAGTATCTACTGTGAAATATAGTGGTGGCAGCATCATGCTGTGGGGATGCTTTTCTTCAGAAGCAACATGGAAGCTGATCAGAGTTGATGGGAAGATTGACAGAGCTGATTACAGGGCAATCCTGGAGGAAAACCTATCCTTTTTTATATAGACTGCAGCCTGTTATTAATAGTTTTATCATAAAAAGAAATAAAAATGTTCTGTAAAATGTGGCAAACCTAAAACTATATTTGTTTTTTTACTGATTTTGTCAGAAGCTGAATGATCAATACAGTGTATTAAGGGAAATTATTAGTGCTGGTAAATGATTAATGTTTATGTATTACTGTTCATTATCATAGCTGATAATGGTAATTTCTTTTATTTTGGCCTTTAATAGAACAAAAACCTGTTCACTATAACATCCCCCCTGATTTTGTATATAAGCCCTAAGACCCAAAATGCTAATTTTGTATTGTCATCTTTTCATGGTGTTTTTGTTTATTATAGGTAAGTAAGCCATGATGTTAATCACAGTAACTTGCTTTTTTTAAACATATAGCATTTAAAGCAATAAAACTTAATCTCAAGCAAAATGAGGGGGTATGATACAGAGACAAAGGTAAGGATGTCAGAGACTTTTCTTTGGATAAATGATCAATAATTAACAGCACTGATCTGAACCTGACTGCAGAAAGCTGGAATGCTCACTGCTGCATCCAACCTCACACTCAGTTGAACTATTCTGTATACAGCATAAGTGCATATACCTGTGAATAGATCTGAAACTAGGCTGCGAAGCCTATAGACATTTCAATAGTGCATGATTTTGACAAAAGGACTGTGAAAATGTAAACATGTTCTTAGAATAAATCATACATATAATGATATAATATATAATATATATAAAATCCAGAAACATTATCTAATGTTTATCTAACCTATTTATCTATATTTGCTAGATAGCTATATAAGTAAACAATAGCACATCATTATCAAACTGAAAATGCGGAAGTTGAACAGAGAGTTGGCTGCGTTATATTTTACAATCTTACAAACTATAAAAAATTAACCTAGTTCTGCTGTATGCTTTATATCTTACAGCTGTAAAGGCTGGATATCTTCACTGAGTGGGGGAAATTTGTTAGGTGAGGAGAGATGTTAGGCAGGTTTTGACATGAGCATTAGCTTTAACTTTCCGAAATTTCTGGTTCTAAATTTGTTTTCAAGAGGTTGCCAGCTATCCATGACCCACCCTGCTTTAGAAGACAGAAAACCAGTACAACACACAAGACAATCATTTCAAATATAAAAGGAAGTGAATGAAAAAAGGCAATTCAATCTTATTACATTACAGCCTTCACACTGGATGCAACAAACACTGTGCCTAAAAAATGCTTTCTGTCTACTTCCCCTGTCAGTGACTGATGGCTGACACAACACATTGTGCTGCCCTGGTCAGCCGTCATTCTACTAGCACACTTTGACGTGTGCTAAAATGTGTTCATGACATGTAATTCTCCATTAGTGAAATTCCATGATTCCAAGATTCCTTGCCCCTCATGGACAGTGTCTGGACCCCCTTGACACTAGATTGTGTGTAATGTGTCCAATTACTTGAAATAAGTTCGTATTCCTAACATCTATAAGCCAGTGACATAAAAAGCTGCTTTTCAGTTTTTGAAGCGGACAGGCGAAAAAGATTACCAGTAAATGGAGTCATTCATCCAAAACTGTCACAAAACCATGAATTAGTCAGGGGAAAGACATCGGGACTGGGGCCTTCTGCATGTGAAATGTAATTATGGAATCACCCAAGTGAGCTGGGCCACACATCTGGCATGGCATCTGGTAGAACCCTCATTTCAGTGCTTTAGCATCATTTCAGACAATTCAGATACCTTTCCAACAAGCACATTAAGCTCAATCTCTACTTAAAGATGAGAGAAGATGGAGGTGATTCAAAACTATTCGATTCAAAGCTACAAATCAAACGAAGAGTCAAGCTATTGCATATTTCAACTAAAATTATATTTAACCAAAATTAACTAGCTTTTTTAAAAATTAAATAAACTTACACAATGTAAACAATGCTCTAGTTTCAAAACGTATCCTTCATTTACATATCCTTAAAATCAACATTTGGAAACTGATCTGCAGAAATGGCCCAGCTGGATTCATTGATAAGCTGTCTATTTCCCTGGAGCCAGTGGCAGTCCAATTTTTGAAGCACTTATCAATGAATGTATAGCCAGTTCCCCGTGCCCTGCATGCACACAATTAACTAAATAAACAGAGGCGTGGTCAAATGAAACCAGTGAAAAGATTTCTTTATTATTTCTTTATTTATTTATTTATTTATTTATTTATTACTGTAATTAGTAATTATTATTAACTTTTTTCAATATCATTTTTTTAAATTGTTAGTTAATTAAGCTCTGTTTTATCTTTAGTTTTTATGCATCATTTTATAAATGAATTTGTGGTCAGAATTTAACATGCTTGCTTTACTTTTTAAATCATGATGTATGTAAATGTATAATGTATGATCACCATCTTTATTGATCTCTGAGTTTAAATAAAAGTTGATGAATTGATTTTTTTTTTTTAGTGAAATTAAATGTGCTCTGATCTATCCAAATATACGTCTCTGTTTTTCTTGGCTCATTTTGGATAAAGTAGATTCTTGGCCACTGCTATGCAGTGTATCTCCAAGCACATGTATCCAAGATCCCCACTGTAGATATTAAATACTTTCTGAATCATGAAACAAACTGAAATCACATTGTTGGTACTTTGGGTTTTATTTGGCACTTGTATCGGTTCATGTTAGCAGGTGGAGGGTTGGAGTGCAGCGGCTGGAGTAACAGCTAGGGCTGGCATTGCTTTCTAACAGCATGCCGCAGAGTGAAAAGATGGAAATGATCAGCATCATTCCTCTATCTCTCTCGCCACAGGAGCCTCCCACAGCCTTCTGCACACTGACTGACAAAAGATGCCTCAGAAGCTAATGCACACTGATACGAAAAATAAACCTCTGTTTGAAGTTGCTGTTGAGTGTTTCAGCAAGGCTGGTCCCATGCTGAGGTAATTCCAGTGTGTGTGTCTCCTTCTCTCTCTCTCTCTCTCTCTCTCTCTCTCTCTCTCTCTGTAGTTATATTTTAAATAGAGTTTGTTATAGTATTAGTAGAGTTTTAAAGCATTATTTCGCTCCAAGCACTTAAAGTGAAGCAAAAGGCCACAAGAGGCTGTACAGTACAGCATTTTATATTAAGTTAAGGGTGTTTTTACACATGATGCCACTTAAGGGAGGCCTTTGGCCTGATATTAACAGCACATCAGTGTCAGTAGCTCATTCCCTGATTGTATGTGTATTATTGCAGTTATATCACAGTTTTATTAGTGATGATACAAGTGATTAACTGGAATTTATTTCTCTTTTGTGTGACCATGGGCTTGTTTGTTTTTGTTCATTTGATTCTAATGGGTTATTGTTGGAGCCAGATCTTATGCCACATTAACCTTAGCCACATAGACATTTCTTAATAACGCACCATCATAGAAGACTTGTGTAATGTTCCTTCATTGTCTATCAAGATGAAATGTACTAAACCCTCCTAACCCTTTATGTTTTCTTTCTATCTCCTTCCCATGTGTTGAGATACCCTGTCCTGTCTGATCAGTCCTAATGATAATCCAATTGTAGTTCACTCAAGCCACACTATATATTCCATAGCTGAGTGTATGACCTTTAGACCTGCATGGACATTTACAGGAACTCTGGGCTTGTGTCTTACATCCATGACCCATAACAGACCCATGCCCTGCTCTTTCATTAGCTATACATTAGCTCTTCATTAGTCATAGCTCTTCATTAGCTGTAGCTCTTCATTAGCCATAATGCTTCATTAGCTGTAGCTCTTTATTAGTCATAGCTCTTCATTAGCTGTAATGCTTCATTAGCTGTAGCTCTTCATTAGCTGTAGCGCTTCATTAGTCGTAATGCTTTATTAGCTGTAGGTCTTCATTAGTCATAGCTCTTCACCAGCTGTAGCTCTTCATTAGCTGTAGCTTTTCATTAGACATGGCCATTCATTAGCGATAGCTCTTCATAGCTGTAGCGCTTCATTAGCTGTAACACTTAATTGGCTGTTGCTCTTCATTAGTCATAGCTCTTCATTAGTCATAGCTCTTCATTTACCATAGCTCTTCATTTACCATAGCTCTTACATTAGCTGTAGCTCTTCATGAGTCATAGCTCTTCATTAGCTGTAGCTCTTCATTAGCTGTAATGATTCATTAGCTGTTGCTCTTCATTAGTCATAGCTCTTCATTAGTCATAGCTCTCCATTTGCCATAGTTCTTAAATTAGCCGTAGCTCTTCATTAGTCATAGCTCTTCATAAGCCATTGCGCTTCATTAGCCGTAGCTCTTACATTAGCTGTAGCTCTTCATTAGCTGTAGCTCTTCATTAGCCATAGCTGTTGATTAGGGGTCATGGGTCATACTGGAAGGCTGATATAAACAAGTTCAAATGAAAGTTAAGATATGAACATTACAAAATGTCATAAATGTAAATGTAAAATTTAGAAAAACACTGTGTATGTGGCTCATAAGATTTTATAAACTCCAGATCCATCTTTTGTGTCATTGGATATTTTTGTATCTGCTGCATCTAAGCACATTTTGTTTGCTGTATAATTACATGGAGTGAGTGAGGAAGTGACTAATTTTTACACAGAGATGAGAAGATGGACAGAGCGGATGGACAGGTAGAAGGCAAGCCAAGCTGCTCTGACACATCCTGCTGTGGCCCAGCAGTGAGCTCAGACAGCCCATCACTTCACTGTCAGCCCTCCGACCCAGATCTTCTCCCCACTCGCGGAGGCCAATAGCTGAGCTTTGGAAGAGACGGAGGAAGACCCCCCACCCTCTGTGCCTGAACCCCACCGATCCATTCACTCACTGACAAGCTGACTGATCACTCTGACCTATAACACTGTGCTGACCCAGAACATCAGCAATTCACACTTGGTCATTTTCATGAAGTCTGAAAAGCTGACTGAGAATGAACTTGTACTGTCCTGTCGAGATCACTGAGATCTAGCTGTGTCTGCTCTTTTGCCCACTGCTCTGTGGGTGGGTAGAGAAGTCATGTGCCCAGCAGTTTAGTGGGATGGAAATATGTAGAGCAAAATTGTACCAAAACACATTATGTTGAGATCACGATCAGATCACTCAAAGCACCTTTAGAGGTGGCCAGAGACTGATTTCTTCCTTGTTTAATACAAATGCAAACAGGATGTGTTGTCTGTGATTTGATTCCTTCAGGCAGGCAGAAATATGTCTATCAAAAAAAGGAGGTTAATACAAGTAATACTTACTGTGGATCTTAGCTTCTTGCTCCCTGTTGGTCTCTCTCTCTTTCCCTTGTTTTGTGTGCACATTGTTTCACGCTCATGCTTATTTACTGATATATGTTTGCAGTATTACAGAGTGGGTTCTCTTGAGTTAAATAGTCTGTCACATTGTATTACAGAACAATTACAGGAATGTGAGAACCATCTATTTCTTTACTGTGACACAGAACCCCTGTTCACAGGATAATTGTGACAACAATCTGTTTGCAGGAAGTAAAAATTAAGAAATTAAGAACAGAGACATTCTAAAGTTTGGGCACCCCTAGTCAAAAGTATTGTTACTGTGAACAGTTAAGCAAGTTGAAGATGAAATGATCTCCAAAAGGCATAAAGTTAAAGAAGGCACATTCCCTTTATGCAAAAACAGTTTATATACATTTTCAAAATAACTAAAAAGGAAAAGGGCCCAAAGTAAATCTTTGGACACCCTGCATAGTTAGTACCTAGTAGCACCCCATTTGGCAAGTATCACAGCTTGTAGAAGCTTTATGAAGCCAGTCAAGTGTCTTTCAATTCTTGTTTGAGGGATTTTTATCCATTCTGCAAAAGTGTCTGTGCCCTTTTTTCTCCAAACAAGCTCATTGCGATCAACACTCATTGAGATCTATTTTAACTTCTGTCCAGAGAATTTGTTTTGATGTTCTTTTGCAAACTTCTGATGCTGAATTTTGAGGTGAGAATACAGGAGCAGTTTTCTCCTGACTCATCCATGGAGACAGGTGTCACTGTGCAGGTGTCACTGAACAGTAGACCAATGTGTCAAAACTCCACAGTCTGTCAAATCTTCCTGAAAGTCTTGAAAGTTCTGATTTGCCTTTCTAACAATCTATGGCCAACTGTCTCTGAAAATGTTCTTGGTCTGCTAGACCTTATCTTGGCTCCCACTACTCCTGTTAACTGCCATTTCTTCATTACATTTCAAACAGAGGAACTCGCATGCCTAATAGCCTTCTCCTGCTTTGTTGGTCCGAACAATTTTCGTTTTCAGAGTGCTAGGCAGCTGCTTAGAAGAACCCAGGACTGAGGTGTTTATTAAACATCATTCATTCATTCATTCATTCATTCATTCATTCATTCATTCATGCATTCATCTATTTATTTATTTAAATAAATAAATAAATAAATAAATAAATAAATAAATAAATAAATAAATAGAATAAAATTTGCATCACCTGGCCTTTCCTAACAATGATTTTTGAACAAGCTATAACCCTAACAGGCTAATTAAATTGAAACCTCTGTCAAAGCTTGCTGAATGCTCAAATTTGTTAGGGTTCCCATCATATTCCTTTTCTTTTTTCACTCTAAAATTGTACAAACCAAAATAATACACTGGTATTCCTTAAAACATTGAAAAGTGTTTCCACTTTTAACTTCATGCCTTTTGGAGGTCATTTAATTTACAACTTGCATAAATGTTGAAAGTGACAGTAATTTTAACCAGTAATTTAACCAGGGGTGACAACATTTTAGCATGCCACTGTATTCAGTGATGTATTTTAGTGTAAACAGAATCTAGTCATAGTAGATCCATGTCATGTCATGGACAGAAAATACATGTTAATGCCAGATGTAAACAGGCCCCTAGGCTATATTCACATGACAGGTAAAAGTGGCACAAACACTCCAGCAGTACTTCTGTGTCTGATCCAGTCATACCAGTGCAACATATGTGTGTTTGGGTCATTATCTTGCTACATGATCAAGGATCTTCTGATCAGTTTTGCTGCAATTTTCTTTAAATTGACAAAAACGTTTCTGTAGACGTCTGAGGCCATTGCTCTGCTGCCATCATGTGTGACATTATCAATAAAGATTAATGATCTGAGAAGAAGCCATTCAAGCCCATACCATGACACTACCTGCACTGTGTTTCACGGATGAGCTTTTTGTTTGGAATCATGAGCAGATCCTTTCCATCACATTGGTAAATGTTCATCTTTGTCTAATCAGTCCATAAAACTTTGTCCCAGAGTTTCTGAGGCTTGTCTCTGTACTTAATTGGGAAATTCCAGACTGACCATCCTAATTAGTTGTTTGCATCTTCTGTTGAAGCCTCCACTATTGTTCATGAAGTCTTCTACGAAAAGAAGATTGTAAGTAACACTCTTGGCAAAATAATATCTTCTAATGGGTTTTCTTACCACTGCTATGCTGATGACACTCAACTCATCCTCTCTTTCCCACCTTCTGACACCTAGATCTCAGCCCATCACCTCAAACTCAACCCCAGCAACACTGAACTGCTATTCATTCCTGGAACCACTGGCCCTCGCCCTGATCTTACCATTTCCCTTGAGAACTCACTGATCACTCCATCTGCAGAAGCACAGAGCCTTGGTGTAGTTGTGGATGGCCAGTTATCGTTCTCAGCTCATGTTGCAAACCTGACTCTGTCATGGGGATTTCTCCATAACAACATCAGGAGAATTTGACCTTTTGTGTCTAGAGAGGCCACTCACTCATCCAAAATGCAGCGGCGTAGCTCGTCTTCAGTGTCCCCAAATTCCGTCATGCAACTCCTCTGCAGCATTCAAAACCTTAGATTCAAAAACTTGCAGGCCTTCAAATTCAAACATGGAACAGCACCTCTGTACAAGATGGCAATGGTCAAAACTCGAGCTGTACAAGAGCCCTTTGAGCATCAAGTACAGCTCAGATTGATCCACCCTTATTCAGATTGCAAGGAAGACAAGCATCCAGACTCTTTTCTGTCCTTGCACCAAAATGTTGGAATTAACTTTTGTGGGGATCCGAACAGCTGAGTCACAGATTGCAGATTGAAGACCCATCTGTTTCAAGAGTAATAAAGATTTATACTGAATCTTGTTGGCCCCCGATCTGACATTTGTTTCAATGGCATCTAAGCTTGAGGAACCTCTGGATTCTAGCTCCTTCTACTAGGTAAGTATATCTGAGTGAACAGCAAAGCACTTTTGTAAGTCACTCTGGATATGGGCATCTGCTAAATGCCATAAATGTAAATGTAAATGTAACTCCTGCCCTATGGAGGTTGTTGCTGATGTCACTAACAGTTGCTTTAGGGTCTTCTTTACAGCACTTACAATGTTTCTGTTATTAACTGCTTTTGTTTTCCTTAATCTACCTGTTTGACATCTGTTACTTAGTACACCAATGACGACTTTCTAGGACATTCTAACTGGTTGTACTGGCTATGGCCAATATTTGTGGAGTGGCTTTGAATGACCCTTCACAGCTGCTGGTTCTTCACTCATAGACAGTTTTCTGCTTTCCGTGTTGAATACTCCTCTAACTATAAATGCACAGTCTGCACAGGCAAAATCCAATTCTGAAACTGAGTGCAGACATTCATTTTTAATTTGTTAATAATCAGTGTAACAGGACAGACCTGGCAACAAACCACACCTGCCAGTCACATGTTCCAATACTTTTGCTCACAAGAAAAAATGAGTGAGTTCAGACATTTTCTGAACTGTGTATCAAATCTATATTTAAATACCTGGAAATAAAAGCTGAAATGTTGATCTTTTGTTTTATATTCATCTTATATTCAAACCTAAATGTTTTCAGTCAACAGAAAAAAATAAATGGATTAGCTTAACTCTTCCAATACTTTTGAGAGTTTAACTTTAGACTGAATTAACCAAAATTGTGACATTTTGATGCCTACTGCCACAAAAGCAGACACACACATTCCTGTCTAACTACTACTCTAACAGACCTGCAGTATGCAAAGAAAGAGGAGCTAATCCCCGCTCTAAGATAATATTCTATATTTACTGTACCTCTCTCCACTCATAATAGCATTTTAACACTTATCCTCTCCCCTCCACTGCTCAGAGCCTCGCTCCCACATATGGCCTTCAGGCTGTGCGAGGACATCCCGCTGCCGCTGCAGCACCTTCCAACACCATGACTTGGCCGAGCTCCACACTCAAACTGCAGCCAAGCCTGATGCACTCTCTTGGTGAAGAGCACACTGCGGGGCCAAGCTGGATGTTCAAGAGGCTTGTTCATGTCGGGATTGCCTAATGTGGACACTGATACAGGACCAGTATGAGTTCAGTTTGGGGTTTTGAGATCTTCAGCAGATAGTAAGGAAGCCAGTGTGAGCCGGTAACTGAGAATCAAATTTCTACTTTGCCAAGATTCTACAGTACTTACAATACCACTCTACATGACCAAATGTTTGTGGACACCCCTTTTAATAAATACATTCTACACCCTGTACTGAGCTGTCCAGTACCTTTGGGATGAGCTGGAGAGCTGGGGATTTTTTTAATTTATTTAGAAGTGCCAAATATTCAACTCTCTTAGGACTCAAGACTCTTATCACTCTGTATCACTCCTCTTAGGACCCTATCAAGTACAATGCTCCCGACACTAGCAGGGTGAAGATAAGCACATGATTCCTCTGTTACATGTGAAGCCAGCCACCACTTCTTTTTCAAATTGCCATCATTACATGATTGCAGAGCAGCCAACACACTCAGAGGAAACTGCTGGGACCCCAGCTTCAATACAATGGCTAACAGATGACCAGCATTGGGGGAAATGGCCAATATTGCTGTCTTGGACTGTGGCTGCTGATGGCAAGCAGCATGAACCACGATCCCTGCATCATAGAGGTAGTGGACTAGATAACTGTGCCACTTACATCCCCCGATAAACTTTTTTTAATACCTTTGATTTTAGAATCCATGAACAAATGAGCCTGAGACTTCATTGAACAACAAAATCCTCAAGAACTAAATATAAAATCATGTCACTTTGTGTTTACTGAAACAGTGCGTTTAGTGAAATGCCATCTGTTTGCATGTGCAGTCGAGTGAAAAGTTAGTTCAATTTAACATTCTGATCTTGTAAACATTTTTTTTAAATGTGGACATTTGATCCTCATTCTAACTTTTTTGAGAGATGAACATCATATAAATAAACACATGAAACATATTTCAAACATCATTTGTAAAACATAATTGATATAAATAAAATTTTCTTGTGAGGAAAAAGTTAGGACACCCTGTGATCTAATAGCTGGTATTTCCTCCTTTGGCTATCAATTACATGTTTCATTTACAAAACTCATTGACTGGAACAAAGATTTTCCCACTCTTCCATGCAGAATTATTTTAGCCACGTGATGTTTCAGAGTCAGTCTTTGTACAGATGGTCTTACATTTTCCTCAAACCCCATCTCTCTAAGGCCCTTCTGTAGCAAAGAAGCACCAAACCATGACACTTGCACTCCCATGCTTCACAGTTGTTATGAGGTTCATTTCCTTAAAATGTTAACTTAATTTTGGGTTCATCTGGCTGAGATATATTATTCATATAGAATATTGTTCCACAAAGTCCTGCTCTTTTTCTTTAGTCTTGCCCAGATGTACTTTTTTGACAGCAAGTTTTTTTTCCTTGCACACCTCCCATGAAATTCAAACTTGTTTGGTCTTTCTGATAGTAATTTTAGGCATTTTAATGTAATATGTAGTAATACGTTTGGGGTGTGTTTAGTTATATCACTCCATCTCTATATATACCACTCCTCAATATAGTTAAAATGAGGATGAAATGACTATATTTTTAAAAAAATGAGATTTACTCATTAGTAATATACAGAGCTTAAGGAGTTACACTTCAATTTTAATTTGAAAGCCCTAATGAAACTATTCATGTGTTGGAAATTTCAGCTTTTTGTTGAGTAAAATCCAAACATTGACAAATTGTTACTGACAGCCCACCTGCAAGGACCCTTCTTCCACTGGCCTGTGTTGTACAAACTTGGCAAATTTGGTGAGAAAAAGGGAACAAGATCAAATCAAGGTGCAGTGTTTTTCCTAATTGTCCTGATGGAAAAGCAACTTTTTTCCTCACCCCCCTCCCTGTTTTTTTTTTTGAGGCAGGAGTCAGCAGCAGGCTGAGTTATTGTGAAGTGATGGACTACATTGGACTGAGAGCAATCAAAGAGATAGCTTGTGCATCTCCAAATTACCACTGCTTCTGCCTCTGATTCATCAGTAGGGGCGGTGGCAGTACAGGCCAGCAGGCTCTGCTTACTCACACACACACACACACACACACACACACACACACACACACTGACACAACAGAACAAAGCACTCAGAATTATTTGTGGAAATTAAATCTCTGTAGGAGAAGCCTGGCTCAGCCGACTTTGCCTTTCTCCCACTCAGTGGAATTAAGGGACATTTATTTTCGGTGGAAGAGCTGCTTGGGAAACCTTTTAAACAAGCCCTTGGTTCCGGAAGGAGGAAAAATTGGACGCATGCAATGAGGTAGCTGCCTGCTTGGCATGTGTCCATTGATGGATGACTGTCAAGTCAGAACTGGTGTCTCACATGACCAAAAACATTTCCTCCATTTGTCGATGCGGGAACATACACACACACACAAATTCACATCAACATGAATAGAGGGCTTGTTTTTTTAAATCCTGGAATTTCTTAGATATGGAGTACAGATATCATTTTGATATATAATGATACTAAAATACTATAATAATGCAGTTGCACTTACAATTTTATAGAGCAAAGAACATTTATTTATTAAAAATATATTTATTCATAATAAAATAATATTTTAAATATTCTAAACACCAAAAACAAATAAGAATAAAGAACTGTTAAATTAATAAACCTCCTTGCTATGAAAAACATAATAGATAATATCAAGGTCAGCAAAAACTATTATATGCCATATATTGTATGATATGACAATAATGTAATTATTGTGACAGGCCTAACTGTACATTCTATTAAAGTTCTCATATTACAGAAATAAACCAATTGTTATTTTTAAATAAAAGATCCCTAAAACTATGTATAATATGAAAAATATTACAGTCTCAAATAGTCTTGAATTTTACTGTTTCAGTTAAATATTTGGGCATTTACAAATATTCACCTTTTCACAGGGGTGTGAGCATGGCACAATACAGGACTGCCACACAGAAGAGTGTTTATGTCCATTTGTAAATCATAAGGTACACACATAAAATATGGAGCAACTAAATTGAGAGTATGTTACCAAAGTATAACAGTATAATTGTTCACTATTTCATTAACCTACAAATAACATTTTTTAATTAAAATTTGTCAGCTTGGTTACTATTTTGTTTGTTTCCTGCAAGTATCATAGTGTTAATATTACCTAAACCTGTAGAGAGAGTACTATGATGCCTGTTCACCCATTTTCTAAAGATCTTGAAAGGAAGCATTGTCTACGTCCTTTCTTAAGCATTTTATTTGAAGAATACATTTTTACAGTGCAGTAAATACAACAGCTGGATTAAGAGAAAATGAGGATGTAAATATGAATTAAGAAACTAATCCACACATATGTCATAAAGGGACAAATACAGTCAAAATACAAAGATGAATGTAGGATGTGAGACATTTATTTTTTTGTTGAATATCCACCAGAACAAATAAAAATGTCATTTTTTTTCCAAATAAAACTGTTTGCAGATATATATCCAGAAAATTTATTTTCACTGAATATAGTTTTCTTCTGTTATACAATTTTACCAGCATTGGAGTACAGTCGTCCAAACTTGTCAAAGACATTGCAGGTTGTGAAGACAGTCCTGAATGGCTGGAAACAGAAAGAAAAGATTTGGTCATTGGAAACATTTTGGGACATTGTGTTTAATGTGTCGTAGTACAGTATCTTCTATGAGTCAATATACTGTATTGATATGCTGTATTTTAGCTGCTCAGGCCAAAACACATCTGTGTGTAAATCTAAGGGAGTCAGAAAATGCTTAAAATAAAGACAAATATACAGTAATCAACAGTCAGAATGTGTGTTAGTTGTCTGTGTTCTCTGTGAAATGAATGGATCTGTGATTTGTTCAGTTCCAATAGCAGCTCACTTGGTTTACTTTAATGAGATTAATTAGATAAATTGGACACTGTATGTACACACTTTACAAAAGTAAACACTGCGTGTCTTTATTTTTATGTATTCATATGTTAATTAAGATTTATTTTAGACATCTACGTGTATTTTGATGATGACATCTTGATAGAATGTTGTAACTAGCAAAGTTTTAGTACATCAATGTTGTGTGGCACAAATTACAAATACACACAAAAAAACACAAGGAATGTTCAGACCAAGACAAGACCAATCAAAATAGTGTTGTGACAGACAGAAGACATAGTCAAAATAATATTAAGACAGAGAGGCTGAAATGCTGACTCAAATAAATGTTGATAAGACCAATAAAATAGTGCTGAGACAGAGATGAGAGAATCTCAAAATAATGATGAGACAGAGGCAAGGCTGAGACAAAACAATGTTCAATCAGAGACAAGGTTAATTGTTGGGACAGAGACAAGGCTAAGTCAAAATTATCTTCAGGTAATGTGGTGTTTGAGACAAAATGATGTTGAGTAAAAGTCAAAATAAGACAGAGTTTATGACAAGGCTGAGCCAAATAATGTTGGGGCTGAAATAACAATGTGACACAGACAAGAGAAACTTAAAATAATGTTGAGGGAGAGACAGAGTCAGAGTGGCATTAAGACAGACAAGACAAAGTCCCTTCATTTACAGTCTTGAGAATCAGACAGTACAGAAAGTGCCACAACACAAAGTTGTGTCTAATAAGTGAAGGCAGTGAGGTCACTCTATACACTTTCCTCCACTGCTTCATTCCTCTAATGTCATGTTAGCCATGGAGTAACGTGGTCTCTTCATCATAGCTCTAATAGTTTTTCCCAAGCTCAGTCAGCCTGTTAATGATGGATGCCAGAGCCACAACACAAATCCTGACCTCTTTTTTGCAGTTCTGCAAAAAAAAAAAATCTCAGCGTCAGATATTTTTAGCTGGACTGGATTCAGCCTTTTGCAAGTGGCCTAGTTGCTGCACTACTAACAGGCCCTGGTCTCTCTAGGTGTGAGCTCGTGCTCGCTGACCCCCCCTAGAGGAGGACCTGCTCTAACACAGGCCACCTTTCTCCAGCACCACTTACTATTCAGAGAGACCGAGTGGAGCATGCAGGAGGATAACAAAGAGAACAAGTGAGGAAGTGAGGAGTGAAGTCAGGCTGGAAAGAGAAAAATACAGAGAGGGAGGGAGCTAGTTTTGAGAGAGAGAGAGAGAGAGATTTAATTATATATTTTGTTTCTCTCATTTTTTTAAGACTAAAAAAAGACAAAGTTGAGCAAGGACAAACTAATGTCATAGACTGGGGCACTGACAATTTCCCTTCTTGCAGGCATGCATGTGATCCCTCTGTCAGTCAGCGTCTGCTGCCATGACAATCATCTGTCTGCCAGGGCCTCGGGACAGGCTGCAGCCAGCTGCCCTTGTAAACACCACTCAGCGCTGACACTAACGACTGTGGAGCAAACGCGAGTGGACACACCGTCTCAGGAAAAACGCACTCTGTTAAAATTCTCACAAGAGGGAAGAAAACTCAACATGTTTGTGTTACAGTGACGAGTAAATCAGGGAGCTTGGTCAAAGTTTGATGGCTTCACTGCAGTTGACAAGTAATAGCTTGATTGTTGAGTTCAGGCTTCTTTGTCATTATTTTTTTAATATATTTTTTTTTATTTAATGAAATGACAAAGCACCTACAGACACACGGGCTATAACTTTGGGTGGACCATTGTGATTCAAGCAGAAGGTCGGGTTCAAGCAATATAAAATAGTGTGTTAATACCACACCATGCACACAAACTTAGAATTTTGTTATCATATTTAACACTACTACTACTACTACTACTACTACTACTACTACTACTTATAATAATAATACCACTACTACTATTATTACTATTACTACAACTACAACTACTACTACTACTAATAATAATACCACTATTACTACTACTACTAATAATACCACTACTACTATTATTACTATTACTACAACTACAACTACTACTAATACTACTACTACTACTACTAATAATAATAATACCACTACTACTACTACTACTACTACTACTAATAATAATAATAATACCACTATTACTACTAATAATAATAATACCACTACTACTATTATTACTATTACTACAACTACTACTACTACTAATACTACTACTACTACTAATAATAATAATAATACCACTACTACTATTATTACTATTACTACTATTATTACTATTACTACTACTGCTACTACTACTACTACTACTAATAATAATGATTATTATTATAATTATAATAAAATAATAATAATATTTTATGGATATACTTTGGCTAGTAACTTTATACTTTGGATGATTTGTATTTGATACAGTATTACAGTAGTAGTGGTGTGTATATATACAGTACAGTCAGTGTGAGAGAGTACTATTGAAGATTATTTCAGCGAAAAGGATGGATGTGTTTACCTTAACTTTTTTCTATTACCATATTTTCAGGACTATAAGCCGGTACTTTTTTTCCACGCTTTAAACCATTATTTTCAGGTGCAGTTTTTTCTTCTTATATATGTTATTTTCCACGGTGCGGCTTATTGTCCGGAAAATACCGTATTCCAGTGTCAGACACAGGCGAGGTGTACCTTTTGTCATCTGTTGTCTCAAAAAAACATATGAAAAGTCATTTCAATTATGAGTGTCAGAGCACACATCTGAAGTGAAAAGAAAAAAAAAAACACATTCAGTAATCTACAGGGGTTAGACAATGAAACTGAAACACCTGGTTTTAGACCACAATAATTCATTAGTACGGTGTACTAGGGCCTCCCTTTGCGGCCAATACAGCGTCAATTCGTCTTGGCAATGACATTTTTTTGATACAATCTGGGTTAGCACCCAAACATCCCTTTCAGACAGCTTCCTCTTGCATCCACAGTTAATCCTGTTGGATGTGGTTTTTCCTTCTTGGTGGTGCTGACATTACTCTGGATACATTGGCTCTTGATACAGCACAAAGACTTGCTGTCTTGGTCACAGATGCGCCAGCAAGACGTGCACCAACAATTTGTCCTCTTTTGAACTCTGGTATGTCACCCAGAATGTAGTGTGCATTGCAATATTTTTAGCAAAACTGTGCTCTTATCTGCTAATTGAACCTTCACACTCTGCTCTTACTGATGCAATGTGCAATTAATGAAGATTGGCCACCAGGCTGGTCCATGAAACCTCAGACACTAAAATGACAGGTGTTTCAGTTTCATTGTCCAACCCCTGTACTTTAAGAAAGATAATGGTAAAGCATGGTAGCCTTATACTTCTCTGCCCAGTTGAGTAAAACAACTTAAGAGAAAACTTCTCTTAATTACCTTTAAAAATCATGTAAAGTTAAGATTGTTTCAGCAAAATGAATGGTTGCCTAAGGCTGTTCTTATGGAAATCATCATAAACTCATAAATGTTTCCATTAAGTATCAAATGTCCCTTAAGTACAAACCGTTAAGTGTTGTATAAAGTTCCTTAATGGTCAATTCCCTTTAAGGAACCCAAAACCTGTTTAAGGAACAAAAAACTTCAGCTCAACCCTCTGGAGTCAGCATTCACACCAGCGGGTGATATATATATATATATATATATATATATATATATATATATATATATATATAAATAGAGAGAGAGAGAGAGAGAGAGAGAGAGAGAGAGAGGGAGAGTCTTTAAATGAATATTATTATTAAGCAACAAAAATTCAGCTGTTCATATGGTAATGTAGCAGCTCTTACTGGGGAATTATGAGGAGAGAAAATGTGACAATACATATGACTGGGTTGTTCTCCTGTACATCACCAGGTACAGGAACTAAAAAATGAGAAAATATGGTGTGTGCAATATTTGACACCCTTCCATTTCAGGACAGGACCAGGCATACTCTAAATAAACCAAAAAACACAAAAAAAACAGGGAATAGAAAAGCTGTCACATTACAACCATACAAGACAAAGGCAGCAAACACCAAGAAACAGGTACTCAGGACAACCTGAAACACCTGGGGAGGATGACAAGAGGGCTGGGACAAACAGATGGCATAGGTGGGATCAGGTGGGGCTAGGGCAGAGACAGAAACCAAAACATCAACAATGAATCACACAGACATGACATGGGGATTGCAAACAAAGGAACAGAGACAAATACAGGAGCCAATCTGGGCTGAATGTGACACGGTTAATCATATGAAGAACAGACATTAGGAAATGTCGGCTGATGACAATTCCACAGTGTAATAAATTCCCTGAATGTCTGATAAAACTCAAAAATTCACATCTCTTTGCCATGAGCATGCTGGACAGTGTTCAACCTCACTCACAAGATATCACCTCACTGCTTATACAGGTGAGGTGTTGCCAAGCCATCCCCTGAGGTTACACCCTTCCATAATTAACATACATACTGATATCCTATGACTTTTTCATGTCAGAGTATTATTCATTTATTATGCCTGGTCCTGTTCTTGGCATTGCACAATGCAGAATGTCCCAGGTCTTCAGTCAGACAATTAGCAATGCATTCAGTGTGTTAAAACACAGAGGGCAGTAAACTGTGTAAGGCAGTGGTACTGCTGTACTGGACTCTGCGTTAGTGTGTGTTTAACAACTACTTAACTGCAGCCATAAGCAGGGACACATCTAACCCTGGTGGAGCCATAATTTAAGACAGCATTTGTTTTCTTCTCGCCTCAACTTTACACAATGAAAAAAAGATACAGGAGAAAAAAAAGATTGATTTATTTGCTTCAGTGTTCTTTGGGATGAAGCCGTCCTTTTTTCCCCTGAAACCAATTAGCAGGCTAGCACTTGTAGTGCAGAATGTAGGTCAGCATCGAGTAATAAAAAAGTATTGACTTTTCTCTGACTGTAAGCAGTGTGAAAGGGGTGCCGCGGCCTTGTCGTACATGAAAAGAGCTCCATTAATTTCACTTATTTCAAGAAGGACCCTGTCAAGTCCTAATGCGTCCAATGCACTTTTTGCAGTCCGACACTCTGACATCTCGCCAGGCCCCAGTTGAAACGAGTTTACATTATGTTAGCTAGTGAGAATTTGACGGCGTAATTCCCCACAGCAATGGCAGAGGGCTCTTTCATACACGGCTGCTTTTCAGTTCCTTCCAAAACTGTTGCCAGGATTTGCACTTGAGGTTCCACTAAAATGTGAACCCAAATGACTGGGTAGAGTATCTGTTCAATTTTTTAGGGATTGGCAAAAGAATGTAAGCAATGTGAGGTTCCCAAAAATGTGAAATTTTCTTTAAAAGGGCAAAAACATGGTATAAAATGCCAAATGCAGTGTATTAACATGCACATTTATAGCACCAAGCAGTGTCACATCACAGTAACCAAAAACTAACAGGTGGATAATGCTGGTGATGCTGCATCTGACACAACAGGTGTCAGAAGGACACAGTAACATAACCCAGACCCAGCATTTGAGCACAGGAACCTCACACCAACTATGAATCCTGCAGGCTGAAATGTCATGATTTGAGGCTGTTTTGTTGCAGCAGAGCCTGGAGATCTCTACATCAGAGAAACCATTATGAATTTTTTATTGTACCTGTTGTTTTAAAACCAACGTATTGTAAAAAATAGAACAAACATTCAGAGATATCTTTAGACTGACTTTAGACTGACAACCTATGAGGACATTTGTATTCTCCTAAAGCTGTTATGATAAAATCTGGCTGTGAAAGTTCCTCTTATTTTGATAACTTCATCAGAAACAAGATGTCTTAATCAGATGTTTCCTATTACTGTCTAATAGTCTCTGACATCAACTAGAAAAAAGATTTCCCACTCCTCCATGTGGACTTCTTTCAGGTATGTGAGGTTTCAGCATCAGTCTTTGCACAGACTGTCTTATATGTTTCTCAAGTCCTGTCTGGTACAATGAAATTTTCATAGTGGTTTCTTTGATGTAGATATCTTCAGGCTCTGTTGCAGCAAAACAGCCCCAAATCATAACATTTTAACCTGCATGCTTCATAGTTGGTATGAGGTTCCTGTGCTCAAATGCTGTGTTTGGGTTTTGTTACTGTGTCCAATTAAATCAACTTTGGATTCTCCTGTCCACAGCACATTGTTCCAGAAGTCTTTTTCTTTGTCTAGCTGTTGTCTGGTAAACTTTAATCTTATCCTGAAGCTTTTTTTGACAGCAAGAGTTTCCTCCTTGCACACCTCCCATGAAAATTCAACTTGTTTGGTATCTTTCTGATGGAAGATGCTGCACTTTGACATCAACTGTGGCAAAAGCTACCTGTAGAACCTATGATGAAATTTTGGATTTTAGAGACTTTACACATCTTACAGTCTGCACTTGGGCTAAACTTGCTGGGATGGCCTTACCTGGCCCATGCTGGCAGTTGTTTTAAATGTTCTCCACTTGTTAATTATTTTCCAAACATTGGAATGGCTGATTTCTAATCATTTATTACATGAATTCCTTCCCAAACTCATTTGCATCTACAACCTTCATTCTGAAGACCTCAGATAGCATTTTGGATCTCACATTGGTAATCCCACTCACTTCAACAGTCAAGGGCAAACCAAACTAATGTCTGAGGTTTACATAAGACACCATCCTCCAAAGCATGGTTTAATCATTTGCAGCTGAAATACTGCACTGGATTCTAATATTAGGCATTTTAAGTAGTAATAAATGTGAACATGTCCTAATGAACTCCTTATAATAAAATTGCAATTCTAATGATAACATTTTGTAAATCATTTTACAAAGACATTTCTTCAGTTTTATATGTTTAGTTATATTACCTTCACCTCTCAATATAGTTAAATGAAGAACAAACTGTCCAAATGTTTAAATATGCTAAAGGCAAAGGTTTTTCTGGGGTGTCCTTTTTCACATGTACAGTAAAATTTAATTATTAGAAATTCACAGTGATGTCTGTACCCACAGTGATCTCTGTCCCTTTTTTAAATGTACATACCGCCACACTTGTTCAGAAGAGGGGAACTGGGAAACCTACACAGGTCTCCAAAGATAAGGAAAATATTTGTTGAAAATTCCATATTCTTGAAGCATAAGTTGGGAGGCAGTTGCACGGTAAAGGGTATCTACAGGCAAAAAAACAATCAGGGCTAGATTGATAAAAAAGAAACCCTTTATGGTATATGGTAATCAGTCCAACCCCAAGATGGCAATGCATAATAATTCAGCTTTATTCAGATGCTTGATGAAATATGCATTCCACATACCAAAGTCCTATTTTATCATCACACTTATTTATTTTTTTATTTCTCCCATGTGCAGAAGCGACGTGAGTCTGAGGTGGGTAAAAGGAAATAGCGCAGGAAATAAAAACAAACACAATAAGGTTCTCAGCAAGGGGTCTGCTGAAACATGCTGTTTCCACCGTGTGTGCATTGCAGAAAACAAACCAACCTATGAAAGAGCTTTAATTGTATTATGATCTTTATATGGGAATATTAAAATATCATTAGAGACAGATATTGATGATGGCTTCAAAGTATTATAGTCAGTGATACAAGATCAGAAAAGAGTGTCCTATCATAGAGTGAGAAGTCCTCTCAGTTTGAGTACTTGCTCGTGTGTAGGTTGACAAATCAGATCAGATTTCTTCTTGTTTGCATTTAGTCTAGTTCATGTTCACAGAGCTGAGCCATAAAATCCATGTCTCCATTACTCATGCAGTCATGTGAAAAATTTAGGACACTCCATATTTAAAGATATGGTCTTCATTTAAATAAATTGCCCTGATAGCTGGTATTTCCTCCAATGGCTGAAATAATGTCAATTATCAGTTTCCTATAACCATTTACTAGTCTCTGATATCAACTGGAAGAAAGATTGTCCCACACCTCCATTTCAGTGTCAGTCTTTCTGCAGACTGCCTTTTTTCATAGTGGTTTCTATGATGCAGAGCTCTCCAGGCCCTAATACAGAAAAGCAGCCCCAAGCCAAGGCAGTTCCAGCTTTATGCTTCTCAGTTGGTATGAAGTTGTTCTCAAATGCTGTGTTTGGTTTTTGCCAAACATGTCTTCTGTTACTCTGCCCAAATAATACAACTTTGGATTCATCTGTCCAAAGCATATTTTTCCAGAACTCCTGCTCTTTTTTCTAGATGCTCTCTGGCAAACTTTAGTTTCCTCCTTGCAAGCCTCCCATGAAAATCAGTTGCATCTGAAGGTAAAAGCTACACTTTGACATCAACTGTCAATCCTAAAATGCCCTGTGATATCATTTTAGGATAATTGGAGACTTCTTTACGCCTCTTAGAGTCGTCCCTACTAAATTATTTCCAGACAGTGGAACTGGCTGATTTGTCATTGTTTTGAGATCTTTTTAAATCATGTATCAACCTGAGGTGTAATATAGAAACACAGAAGAGTTGGCTCAACATTACAGTGCAGATGATATAATGACCAGCTGATAGCAAAAACAATGCTAGCAAAACAGTGTCTATGAAAAACAAAATATTAAAGTTAAATTTAGAATAATAGCTGAATCTTATTATTAATCTTAATATTATTTTGTTAAAAATCCATTTTTGCAGTTAAAATTTTTTTGACATAATGTAAGAATCTAACTTACTGTCAGACAGTCAATCTATCAGTAGTAATATATTCATGTGTACCAAATGTCTCATAATAGTTACACAATAGGAGTTAGTCATATCTCCAATTAATCCTCTCACACTAAAAAAGACTATTTTTAGACTATTCATCTAATCACACTCTTTCAGCGCAGTTTAATGCTTTCATTTGTCAACGTACGTCTCCTCGATTCCCCAATAACTTCAGTTCAGAATTTAACTGGCCCATGTTCCTCCCTGCTGGTGCTCCTCCTTGCAGAAACCCAGCTAATTTTTCATTGTCACCTTCAGCCAAGTCTTAACATGATTATGTGGAGAAACTTTTGCTAATGTCCTTTTTGAATATATCAGTCATATACAAATGGTGTGAAAATACACCAGGACATAATAATGGTATAATGGCAAATGCTTGGCTTGAAACATCCAGAAAAGTGTTTTCATGTAGCAGACCATGGTTCATTTGATCCAGATTAAGACCACCTCTTTTGAAAATGATGATTATGCTACTTTCCAAAGGTGAGATGGTCCAGTATATTCCACAATTATCTTTAAACACACACACAGACACACACACACACACACACACACACACACACACACACACACACACACACACACACACACAGAGATCCAATCACTGCTTTAAGATTAACTGACAAATACCACAATAATGCACTTTTGTGTAATCATGTGCTATCTCGCTGTTGTGCATGAAAGGTAATCCCTCTGCCTCAGTTGAAGAGGCCCCAATGCACGTCATTCAAATGAGGTTTCTGCTGGGCTGCAATGAGCTGCTGGCATTACAACACACACACACACTATTGTCCTTGGAAGCCCTGTTATTGTGCCTTAATTAATTTAATCAATCCCCCGAGTAATACAGACTGTCTGTGAATGTTATGAACTATATATTTTGCACAAGCAAAGGCCTGAACTTTCATCGCTAGAGTAATGTCATTTGTTTCAGAGCAGTTTCACTATCGGCGTCCACATATTTTTAATCATTTGGGCAGTTAACTTAATTTGTCACTTAATTCACTGACTGTAGAAATTATTTTGGTTTCTTTCTATAGAAATAAAATCAAAATTATCCACCATATTATCAACATTTGTAATGTTGTAATTAGGGCTGCAGAATACTTGATTATTTTAGTAATCAAGTATTCTACTGACTATGCCATCGATTAAACAAGTAATCAGATAAGTAATAGTTCTGCTTTATTAAAGACAGTGAATAAATACAAATGTATTATCATTTTTTTATCTGAATAAGATTTCAGTTATAAAGTTCTACATAAAAGCTTCTTTAATGGTGTTCCGACATAACAGCACTGCTTAACTGATATAATGTAACTATAGCACAGGATTATAATAGAATTATAATAGAATTATAATATAATAGAAGTTGTGTCTTGCTCCTGGGCTCCTCTCACAGTATAATTAGCATTTTGAGCCAACCCAAAAGCACACACTTTTCACATGCATTTCTCTATGAGCTGAAGGATACAGAAGTGGCACTGGAAGTGAAAGAAGCATGTGGGCAGAGGAGGTAGAGTAATATAAGACTTTACAGGATTAACTGATGGAATAATCAATAGAACACTTAATTACCAAATATAATATAACCCTAATAGCCCTAATATAACATGGCTTACATAGTTATACATAATGTTTTCCTGCCCACTAACGTTACACAGTGTAGTTTCTGGCATGCTGAGCCCAGAGTAGCAACAATAGAGACACTATTCTTCATATCATGGCAGAGCCTACTTTAAATAAACTGCACCTATTTCATTTCTTTGTTTTTCCTAACTTTTTCCACATGACTGTATGTATGAAATACAAGGAACTGTATCAACTAATACTCAACATTAAAGTCCTTGTTAAATAATTAAATCAGACAGTCAATGTACTTGGACGTCTCTAGTTTTCACAGTACAAGGACATACAAGAAAAGGACATGACTGGACGTGTGTGTTTGGGTTTATTGTGTTCTTCTTTATATTTTATTGTGTGGAGGGTGAGGCATATTGTTAACCATCCCTGTTTCTTTTTTGCCAATGGACCCTTCAGATTGCATCTGCATCTTTTCCATGTGTTTCCTCCCAAGTAATAGAATGTGCATTTGCATTTTGCTCTTTGCTGACTTCTAGTCCATACAATGGAATATGAAGGCTGTCATGTCTGGGTGTTTGAAGGCTGAGACTTGGAGCTGGTGTGGAGAATGTAAGGCAAAGAAAAGCTGAGAGACAGCAGTATATTGGTGCACTGGAGCGTAACTATTAAAGAGAGGCCTGGCTGCGAGGGTGAATTTCTGACACGTGCTTAATGCAAAGATGCTTTTGAAGGGGGTTATTTTTGATTTCCATACTTACCGTAGAAGAGCTGGTCATATAATCTGATTTTTTTGTTTTTAGATTTTCTAAGCACAGACAGACTTTCTATTTAAACAGTACTTGACTAAAAACAATATTTTCAGTGATAGTTAAATGCAGTCTGCGCTCAGGTGTAATCTTGGTTAAGAAAGCCTGGACATGTTTTTCTATTCCAGAATTAGGCTTTGAAACTTTCCTGATGTGTTTTCCATTGAAGGACCTCAGTTACTGTTTGCATTGTATACTTTTTCCAGTTCTGATCAGTTTTTGTGCAAATTTATTTGCTGATTTCCAGGAAAACAAATTTAATACAAAGTATAAAATGTGCCATAATTTCTGCCAGATTGTATGATTTCTTCCCTAATATGTTAAATTTACATTGTATATGCATATAATAATAATAATAATAATAATAATAATAATAATAATAATAATAATATCATCGTAGGTACTCTGAAAAAAGTCATAATTCTACATTCACTGTAATTATAGAACTATAAATGGACACTTTGCAGGTATTATGTGGGTGGGGGGGGGGTATTTTCAGCACTGCAGTGACACTGACATGGTGGTGGTATGTGTGTGTTGTGCTGCTACTAGTGTATCAGACATAGAAGTACTGCTGTAGTGCTCAGTGTCACTGCTGGCCTGGGAATAGACCACCAATTAGAAATATCTAGCCAACAGCATCCTGTGGACTGCTACAGTGCTTCACAGCTCAGTGATGGTCCCCGGCCCACAGGTTGAGAAACCTTGGTATAACAGACCCAAAATCTTAAGGACAGCTTTTTAGATGCTGTAAAGAAATTAAGAAATATTAATTCACACATTAATATTTTTTCTTACAAAATAACGTGGAAAATAGCATTACTTGATGTAGGATGTGTGAGGAAACTATTAAAATGCCATTGTTTTTGACTGTGCTTCAAAAACCCACCAATTTACATCAAACACGGACCGTTTTAAATCATAATTTATCTTGTGTTTATTTGACACTACTTGTATGCAGAATGATAAAAAAGAAAATGCTGACATAATGGAAGAAAGTGTGGAGTTAATTGATACATATAGAACATAAAAAGTAAGCGGCACGTCAAGAGAATTGTTTATAACATGGCAAATGAAGGGGCTGGGAAATTTTATCACCCTATAAAATGGTTATAGTGAATCACCCAGAGCCTCTTGGTCACTAATGTAGTCTGGTCTGATGTTCGCGGGTACGTGTGTGCGTATGTAGGGTTGAAACCTGGACATCTACTATCTGGGAGTTGGAACAGGCTGTCCTACTTTTTATTTTTCTTATTTATGGCTCATAATGAATATCATTCTCTTTTAAACATGGCTCGTACATCATGCAGATCATTTTGATGCATTATGCTGCCGATGATTAACAAGAGAAGGCAGTAACAAAGCATCATTTTAGGCTAAATATTCCTGTTGCCACCAGGCCTTCTAGCGCAATAATTTAAAAAAAAAAAAAGACATTGCTTGAGTCCTGCTTAGAGGTGGTGGCGGGGGGGGGTTGAAAAAGCAATTACTGAAGCAACATTAAAAAAAACGGAGAGAGAGAGAATGAGAGAGAGAGGAAGGGGGAAAAATGTAGGACTAGGCAGCACACAGCGCCTTCACCAGCAAGATATATCAGTTTAAAACCGTGATTGATGAAAGTCTAATGCAAGGCGATGGCGAGGCTTTTTGCGGCTAGGCATGGCCACTGCCTGCACTTCATTAGATGCTGTAATTAGCCCTGGTGCTTCAATTTGTTAGAACTGGTGGTGATAATGCAAACATCAAAACACAAGTCTCTGGCTATGCAAAGGGCAAACGTACGGCCCCGCAAAGGGCCATCCTCATCTAACGGATGTTAACTAATGCACTAATTACAGAGTATGCGTCAGCCTTCATCTTCCCCAGCTGGACTTTCACTACGCATCAGTAGAAACTACCATCATCTCAATAGGCCTTGTGCAGCATACCACAGTCACTCAAGCTTTTATTACACTTGTAAAGTGTAATTATTAGACATGCAATTTTCCTGCAAGGAAAAATGTATACATTTATTATTTAAAATATAAATTTATATTTATTACTACTTAAAATGCCTAAAATTATAATCAGGTGCAGCACATCAGCTGCAAGTTATCATTAGAAAGGACTTTGGAGCAGGCTGTCTTATTTAAACCTCAAGAGTTTGCTTTGCTTTTGATTGTTGAATGAGTGGGATCACCATGGTAAGTCTGCGGCCTACAACAAAGAAGGTAGCAGATACAGATGAGTGTGAGAAGGAGTTTAAAGTGATCTTAAAACAATTAAAAATTAGCCATTCCACTGAGCAGAAAATAATTTACAACTTGAGAACATTTAAAACAACTGCCAAGACGGCCAGGTCAGACTGTCCTAGCAAGATCAGCCCATGAGCAGACCATAAAATGCCTCTAACATTCCTAAAATGTCATCACAGGCCCTACAAGTAGCTATTGCCACAGTTGATATCAAAGTGCAGGATCTACAATCAGAAAAAGACCAAACAAGTTTGATTTCAGTAGGTGTGCAAGGAGGAAGTCCTTGCTTTAAAAAAACCCAAAACAAACAAAAAAAACAACAACAAAGAACAGGGGTTCTGGAACAATGTGCTTTAGAAAGATAATTTGTGCAAAGTATTTTTTTGGGCAAAGCAACAGAAGATCTATTTGTCGCATCAGCATTTGAGCACAAAAACCTAATACAAAATGTGAAGCATGGAGGTGCAAGTGTTCTGGTTTGGGGTATAGAAACCACTATGAAATCGTTACTGTATCAGAAGGGCCTTGAAGAAAATATAAAACTGATGCTGAAACATCACATAACGGAAAGAATTCTGCATTGAGGAGTTGGAAATTCCAGAGACTGTAGACAGTTACAGGAAACATCTAATTGCCTTGTAAATTGGGAGCAGCCGTGGCCTGGTGGTTAAGGAACCAGGTTGCCAGTTCGAATCCCTGAACTGGCAGAACATGACTGAAGTGCCCTTGAACAAGGCACTGAACTCCCCAGCAGTCCCCCGGGGCGCTGAGGATAAGGCTGCCCACCACTCTGGGCACGTGTGTTCATTGCCACCTGGTGTGTGAATTGACTAGTGTGTATGTGTGTATTGCTGTGTGTGGATGGGTAAAATGTGGAGGTCTAATTCCCATGTGTGCACAACACAGTGAGTATAATTACTTACTATATCTAAACGTCAAATAATTTTCACATGACTATACAGGAAAAACCAAGTAATCACAATTGTGGTAGACTTCATGGCATCAACTTACTTTTATGTTTACAAACTGAGATAAATCATTGTGTGCTGCTCTCGAGTTGAGACATGTTGCACATAAGAAATAACAGGTCTCAAGGTGTCGTTCCAAGGAGGAGTGGAGGATGAATGTAAACGAAGAAATGTAGGGGAAGGATAAAAGAGAATGGTTATAATTTAATCACAACTGCACCTGAAAATCACCATATCCATCATTATCTTCTTCTGAGTCAATGCAATGAGGAAAAAAAGAATGAGGGGATGTGGAAATTCATTAGAAAGGCAGGTTTGTGTGGCGCATTTCTCACCACTAACCGCCAATAGTAGGAAAACACAGCACATTCATCAAGCCACAGACAAATGACACTGTGTTACTAGTTAGACAGTGTAATAAGCGCCATTTAATTTCCTCTTTAGAATCAATTTATGTTTCAGAGTATGGGATTGTCATCAGAGGATGAAGCTTTTCATCTGAGAATTAGGGAGGTAGATTTCTTTCCTTTCAAATTGCTTAGTGGTGTCTGATAAAGATAAGCTTATTGGTCACAAGGTCACTGAACCTAAATGCTAAAGCAAATTTTCCACAGAGTTGGGAAGCCTTGTGAAAACCAACTGAAATCATAACAATAATGGAACACTTCAGTAAAAAAAGTAAAAAACTGCAGTTAATTCACACTGCTATGATATAGGTGTTGTTATGTGGTTGCAATGCACATGTTGCTATAGTACAGGTGTTGCATATTAAGTCAAATCAAAATTGATCTGTATAGCCCTTTTTACAAATGATGTCACAGTGCAGCTCTACAGAAATCAAAAATAAGAAGGTGAACAACATTCAACACATGAAACAAAGGATAAAGGCATAAAGCCTCCAATGAGTAAACCAAAGTTGCAAGGAAGAACTTCCTCAGAGCAGGAAGAAAAAATATTCGGAGGAAACAGGCTCACAAATTGGAGATCCCCCTCCTCGGGTCAAACTTCTTATACACAGGGTCAACTACTTATTTGATAAATAGCTACCAGGCAACACCTTAGTGTAAGTGCTGCTATTGCATATGTGTTGGTTGCTAAACTGGTGCTAAGTGGTTACTAAGCATGTGTTGCTATGGTACAGGTATTGGTTACTAAGGTGTTGCTTAGTAGTTGCTATGGTTGCTAAGGTGTTACTAAGTAGTTGTTAAGGTATAAATGTTGATTGCCAAATGATTACAAAGATGCTGCCATTGTATAAGTGTTGATTGTTAAGGTGTTGCATGGTGGTTCCTAAGGTACTGTTATGGTATAATTGGTGGTTGCTAGGTTGTTGCTATGGAAAGGGGCTCATTATGAAGATATTAATATGAGGTTGCCATGGTATACCAGGTACTCCGAGGTGTGTTCCAATTGACTGCTAGATGTTGTTAAAAAATTAATGGCTGTTGTTGACAATGTATGAATATCTACAAAACTGGTGAACCGTCACCAGTACAGCTGGTATTTGAGACCTGGAGAAAGCTTAAACAAAGACCATCTTTTGACTGCATTACTTGTTTAGTAATAACCGTATACACACACACACACACACACACACACACACACACACACACACACACACACACACACACACACACACACACACACACACACACACGCACACATTATGATGAAAGAGTGAAGAATGGAGACAGACAGAATTTCATCAAGCAGAGCTTTGTTGAGGGTTGGAGGGTAAGCTGCTCAAAGAGAAGACATCTCTCTACATGCTGTGTGAGCTGCTTGCCTTAATTATAGAGAGTGAGGAGCCTTTAGTTAAGCCCTTTTGAAATGTAATTTAATATTACTTGATGTCAGTATTTAGACACTGTAGTTTGCATACTTAAATCTGAATTAATTTTTCATTATTTTTCTCCATGTTATTCCTCATTAAACCCCTAGTGTTGCAGCTTCTCCACCATCATGTGATTTCGTCAGTGGCCTGATAAGTGATTGTGTCATATAAAGCAAATAAGGCCAAGATCACAGATGTGGGAAGATGCTTTAAGCCGACAAATACTGTATGTGTCAGTACTTTTTGTCATAAATTGATCTTAAAGCAATCTTTAAAGCAAAATTATGCTCTTCATTTTACCTGAAAATAAAGCACAAAAGCTTAATCAGTCTGTCAACCTTTATGTTTACTTGGAAATACAATGAATGTAACCCCATTTTCAATGCAGTCAAGCATTTACAGCTAAAAAGAATTGAAAGTAAATTGATATTGAATTAATGAAGTTAAACTAAACTGAAAGAACAACACAAAATAGCAATACAAACTGCTTAGATCAGGGATAAGTTACCCCGATCCTGGACTGTCAGCTTCCTGCTCTAAAAGACCTAATAAACCTGCCAATTAACAGGTGAGTTGAATCAGATGTGCTTGAGCGGGAGGAGAAGAAACTGTACAGGAGTTTGCCTACCCTAAAAACAATTAAAAGAATATGATTTAATAATTAAGGTGAAAATTTTAAATAATGCCAAAACAATTAATACAATTTCAATATAAAAGAATAAATGAGTGAACTAAAAACAAAAACATGTAAATTATTTAATCACATCAGCTCACTGGTGCACTGGATTTTCCCAGTTCAGTAAAAACTGTAGGAACCAGACAGACAATCCAGTCCCTAGAGTAGGTCTCATAATTTTATGTTATTTATAGAGAACATAGATGAGTGAAATTATGAATAAAGTTAGGAAGTACAGTTCCTGCAGAAACTGAGTGTGATACTGCATCTGAGCAGTGTTTTATCAAAAATAATGGTAATGGTCTTGTTTTTGTTTTATTTATTTATTTATTTATTTGTTTTCATTAGATTGTGGAAAACCACAGTCCACAATCACTGGATCGCGTGAATTGAACTGCAATTCCACACTGAACTGACATCATAAAACAGCACAATGTAACACAAACAGCAAGGCAGTCATAGCAGACATTGCAGTAGCAGTAATGTAAGCAAAAAGCATTATTCATATTTCAAATAATTAACTTTCTAACCCAGTAAGATCCAATGATATTTGTGTAACACAGGGCAAGTATGCTAATGGCAAGGTGTGATGTTTTGAATTTCGGCTGATTTTTCCCACAGAAAGACCCCTTTATTGTGAATGTCTTATAAAGCCATTACAATTACAACAAGGAAAATGCAAATAGAAATACAGAAATCAAAAGAAATACTGCATTCTAAATTATGAAGTAACACTGTAGAAACTGAGTTACTGTCAGGTATCTGTCACGTCCCTGTGGTCTGTGTTTTTGTTTACCATCCCATGTGCTTTAGAGCACATGTCATGTCTCCTCCCGTTCCCAGCTGTGTTCCATTTGTAACCCTGCCCCGTCGTTATCATGTCCCAGCCGTGTCTTATGTGATTGTGTATATAAGTCCCTTGTCTTTTTTTTAGTACTTGTCGGTCTTTGTGGTTATGTGGCTTTGTGACTTTGTGTTTTCTCGTCGTGTTTATTTGTATCCTGTTAATAAATACAACCCAGTGTGTACGTCCGCAACTACCTGTGTCTGGAAACGTTACAGTTACAAAGTATTGTTAGGGCTGGCTTTGGAGTATGCCTTCAGATTGGTAAGAAAAGCTTTTACTAATCTAGAGTAAACCAAACTAATGTATGAAGTTTGAATAAGAGTCTCCTCCAAAGTCCTCTCTAACAATATTTTAATCATTCGCAGCTGAAGTGTGGCACCTGATTCTACGTAGTAATACACATGGGGGTGACCTCACAAATACATGCTTTTAGTTCAGTTATATCTCTAAAATAATATACCTCTCAATATAATTAAATGAAGTCAAAGGTGTTCAGGGGGGTGTCTTAACTTTTTCTCATGTAATTTTCACACTAAAATTGTATTTAAAATCAATATATGAAGTACTGCAATTAATTCATCACAAAGAGAGGCTCTATGTATGTGTGTCTGTCAGTAGGACAAGAGACCTCTCTGGGTTGGGCATAACCCACAAGGGTGGGGGGTCTTCCCACTATGTATGGATCAGTGATAATCCTCAATGTGACATCCTCAGCTGCATCAATTATGCTAATCACACACACGCTCGTTACGCTGATCCTTCATTACTGTCAAACGGCAGCAGGACTGGGTTCACACCCCTGCAATATGAACCTGGCTCAAACAGAATGGGAGGGTCCCCGTGTGGTGCCAGGATGAGTTGAGCTTTTTTAGAGTGCTGTGACATGATCAGCTTAGACAGAGGAAAGCCTCATTCGAAATCAGCACCTTCACTGTGTCCCCTGGACACATTCGGTAAATGATCTTTAAATTATGATTGCTGAAAAATGATGCATGAGTTGCATGTTTATTAATAATGCCACTTCCAAAAGTACCAGAACCAGACCAATTCCTTTGTTTTGGCAATACCCTGAAGTCATTTGGATCTGAAAATTAATATGAGATGGTAGATCAAAATTTCAGTTATCTCTACCTCATATTTATATCTAGGTGTGTTACACACATGTGCAGCATGTGACTGATGTTTGTTGATGCCAAGAGCCCAGTTGTGCCCAGTTAGATCTGATTATTAATGCAATAGTTCTAAATGTCGACTTTACTATATCCTGTCATCATCACCTTCATCTCTCTATACATGACACTGATGGGTATGCATTGATTGGTATTGGTGTTGTGCCAAATTCTGCCTTCCTGGCATAATCTGACTCTCTTCAGTAGCATGGGTGTCACACAGCAAAATGAACATGGCAGAAAACCCTCAGATTACTTTAGTTTCAGTATATAAATAAGAGTCAAACTACAGTTACAGTAGAAACTGGAATTGAAAGAGCTGTCTTGTGAAGGGGAGTCAGATTTCGGTACAATGCCAGCTCTTCTCATCTTTGACTTGTGACAGTTATCTACCTCAACTTCGAATAATTAATCTCAAAGGCCAAACCATCCAAAAGAATTTTGACACTGCAAACAAACCACACAATTGTTCTGGACCAGACCACCTTTTTTGGTCAGACAAATGTTGGTCCTTTGGTCTCGAACATGATCAACTGCACTTTTCACACCTGCTAATTTGGTTCGGGCCAAACTGAAAGGTCCGATATTGAAAACCAATATGATGACCAGAGGATTGTCTGTGGCAGAAAAGCAAGTCATTTTGAAGCTTGAGAAAACATGTCAGTCTGGATTATTGCACAAGTATTAGACATAGCCAGTACAATAAATGTTCTCAAAAAAACAATCAGACATGAAACAGGAAAAGAAAAGGTAGAAGAAAAAAAACAAAAAAAAACGCAGAGACAGCAGCATCAGCCTCCAGAGGGCATGGGTGAAGGTGTTAGAACTATAGACCACAAGATGCACACCACCTACCATTAGTAGTAATAATCAGACGGTCAGACTCCAAGTTGCAAAAGAAGTACAGAGATAATGGATTGAAAACCTCTACAAGAGGTGTTTGCAAGCTGTGATAGCTGCCAAAGGGGGCGCTACTAGGTACTAACCATGCAGGGTGCCAAAACTTTTGCTGTGTGTGCTTTTGCTTTTTTTGTATATTAAAAAAGTACAAGATGACAACAAAAAATGTTTTTGCTTAAAATAAAAAGGGAATGTGTCATATTTAACTTCATGCATTCATCTTCAAAATGCTTACTTGTTCACAGTAACAATCATTTTGATCTGGGCTGCCTAAATCTTGCATGCCACTTTATAGTATGTGTATAAGAATGGTACAATACAGTGTCTAACATACAGTGTAGCTGAACGTATTTGACACTAAGTGTGTTCATCTAAACACTGTCAGCTGTAGGCTCTTATATTTACTTTGTTCCAGGAAGAGGGATTTCTGGGCAATTGCACTGGATGCAGAGGGCAGTGCCTGCTGGTAAGAACCAATAAAGAACTCTCATCCATGAACGGCCTTCAGCAAAGACACAGTCAATTACCTAATGCGAGGGCCTTGGGGTGGTTGGTTGACTGTCTTCCCCTCATTTCCTTGTGTGTTTTTATTAAAGTGCCTTCAGATTTGACAAATTTGTGACATGGATTTGTAATGGGGTGCATGCTTTTCCCAGCTGAGTCATGGCATGTTGGGCACATATGGAATCTACAAGAGAGCTAAATATGAATTCATGCTGCCTGTGTGGTGATACTACTATGAGTGTACCTTTTTCCCTTTAAGTTGGTCCTTGGTCTTCTCTCTGAAGTGCGTATTCCCATAATCCATTTGCTGATATGGAGAGGCTGTGTGGAGCAGAGCTTCATACTTTTTGTCTTGGTTGGCCTTTGAGAAGGGCAGAAACCTATATAAACAAGGGAAGAGTAAACACCAAAAAAGGAATCCTTATTAACACATCTCTGGGTAGTCTTTAGTCTGTAAACATGTTACCACAAGGTAATGGAATCTGACCACTTTTCATAGCTATGATCATTATACATTATTGGAAAATTCTCTTTTGGCAGGCTCATGAACTACAGTCCTGTGAGAGATGGAAGCCAATAAACTGAACAAACGTAATTTTCCTGTGAGGAAAAAGTTAGGACACCCCCATAATGATTACTACTGAAAATGCCTCCAACTAGAATCAGTTGCAGCACACCAGCTGCAAATGATTAGAGAGGAGTTTGGATGAGCCTGTCTTATTTAAACCTCAGGCATTAATTTGGTTTGCTCTTGGTTGTTGAAGTGACTGGGATCAACATTTTGAGTTCCAAAGTGCTCTATGAGGCCCTCAGAAAGAAGGTTGTAGATGCAACCTGTCTGCGAAGGGATTTACCAACAAGTATAATCAGAATCAGAAATACTTTATTAATTTCCCAAATTGGAAAATCAGTAAATAATTGCAATAGATCAGACACTCCACTGTCTGGAAAATAATTTACAAGGGGAGAACATTTAAACCAAATGCCAACATGGCCTGATCAGGCCGTCCTAGCAAGTACAGCCCAAGAGCAGAAGACGTCCTAAAATGTAATCACGGGATATACAGGTAGCTTTTTCCACAGTTAATGTCAAAGTGCAGCATCTACCATCAGAAAGAGTTCACAATGAAACTGTACAAAGACTGATGCTGAAACATAACATAGCTGAAAAAATTAAATGCCCATATGTTTAAATATATGACAGTCAAAGGAACTTTTGATGACTGTATAGCTACCTGAGCAATATTGTATTTCTACCATGATTTTAATAACTGGGATAAATAAACAATTTAAATGGAAACTTGACTGTCCCTTGTATACTGCTTGTAATGCTGGAGTAATGCTGGAGTTGCCAATTCACACATAAATTGCACTTCTGTATGTACTGTGCAAAATTACAGACCAAATAGTATTTTGGGTGGTAAAGCACATGAACAAGGGCCATACTCCTCTGCACCCAATGCAGTTTGGATTTTGTGCTAACCATTCAGCAGAAAGAGCAAACTGTAATCTTAGTGTAAAGTCAAAACTAGATGAAGACAGAGTAATTGGTGCAGTATTCCTGAATTTAAGGCGGAATTTTGACACTGTAAATCACAAAGTACTTCTGTCTAAATTATCTAATTTTAACGTTTCTATTGATGCTATTAAATGGATTAATTCATATTTATCAAATATCAAAGTGTGTGTATTGGTAAAACTCAGTCAACATAACTCTAATACAGATGTCCCGCAAGGATCAGTATTAGTCCCTGTTTTGTTTAGCTTGTACATTAATTACCTGTTGTCAGTTTGTCCATCTGTCAACATACAGATGTATACTGATGACACCATTATTTATGTACATGCTAAAAACAAACAGCAAGCTGCCAGGGAGTCGACTACAGCTATGATTCTGATTGGAAACTAGTTCATGTTTAAACCTGAATATATATACAATTGTTAGTATGTTTTTCTCACAGGAATTGTCAGAAACATCTCAAGCTGATGTTCTGATTAAGGGAGAAAAGCTTAAGAAAATGTCTGCTTTAAAATATCTTGGAACAATTTTAGATTCAAACGTCATCTTTTTAACTTGCTTTTTAAACTACAAATATTATTAAATTAAACCTAGCTACCTTCAGGCACATAAGACCATATTTAACGAAAGAGGCAGCCAAACTTTTTTATACAAGCTATGATTGACTCTCATATAACATACTGCTTCACACGCTGGTCACAAGTTTGTCAATATTGAAACCTATTGAGTCTCCTTATAACCAGGCACTAAAAACACTGGAAGCCTATTAGTTATCATCACTGAGTACAATCGTATAACTTACGTATAACTTACTTAGCTTCAATAGTTTAAAACATCTCTTAGATGTCTGTCTCATTTTTAAGATGTTATATGGACTGGCTCCATATATATGTATGACTCCATATATATATACAGTATATATGGACTCCACCAGGAATCGTGGTGATTGTGGTAGGAGGGCCTTAGTCATGGAGGTGATCAAGAACACAGTGGCCACTCTGACAGAGCTCCAAAGTTGATGTGGAGAGAGGAGAACCTTACAGAAGGACAACCATTTCTGCAGGACTCCATCAATCAGGCACGCATGGTAGAGTGGCCAGACAGAAGCCACTTCTCAGTAAAAGGCAAATGACAGCCCATCTGGAGTTTGCCAAAAAGCACATAAAGTTCTCTCAGACCATGAGATACAAAAAGATTGAACTGATTGCCAAACATCATGTCTGGAGGAAATCAGGCACAGCTCATCACCTATCCAATACCATCCCTACAGTGAAGCATGGTGGTGGCAGCATCATGCTGTGGGGATGTTGTTCTGCAGCAGGAACTGGGAGACTAGTCAGGGACAAGGGAAAGATGACTGCAGCATGGTACAGAGACATCCTTGATGATAACTTGTCCAGAGTGCAGTGGATGACAAATTGTGATGAAGATTTATCTACCAACGGGACAACTACCCTAAGCACACAGCTAAGATAACAAAGGAGTGGCTTTGGGACAATGTGAATGTTGGTGAACGTCTTCAAGTGGCCCAGCCAGAGCTCAGGCTTGAACCCCATTGAACATCTCTGGAGATATCTAAAAAAGGTTGTTCACTGATGTTCCCTATCCAATTGATGGAGTTTGAGAGGTTCTGCAAAGAAGAATGGGAGGAACGTCCGAAAAACAGGTTTGCCAAGTTTGTAGCGTCATGATCAAAAAGACTTGATGCTGTAATTGCTGCCAAAAGTGCTTAACAAGGTATTTAGCAAAGGCTGTGAATACTTATGTATGTTATATTTTTGTTTTATTTATTTATTTTTCTTATTATTGGCAAAGATTTCAAACAGACTTCTCACTTTGTCATTGTGGGGTATTGTGTGTAGAATTTTGGGTGAAAAAATGAATTGAATCTATTTTAAAATATAGCTGTAACATAAGTATTTTTTAAACTTTAACACCTGATATTCTTTGCCTCTTTGCAAGTAGGAACAAACACTAGAATACCTGCAGCTAAAATGATCATAAAAATGATGTAATTTTTGTAAAAATAAATAAAAATAAATTACATTTTAAATAAATAAAAAATAATTGTGAATTCAAATTTAAAATATTATTTAATATTTGTATTCAAGCACGTTGCTCAAGAGTAGCAGCTAAAAGCATGTAAATATTTAATGGGATTTATAAAAAAATTTTTTTTTATTAAATTCTAAATAAAATAAAAAAAGTTATATATAGAGCTGAATTTGGGAGGAAAGAAACATATTTCATATGGCCCTAAATGCTGTTATGCCATTTCCAGAAGAAAGAGTAGTTCCATGGAATTGCTTCAAGGAACCCTTTTATTCTAAGGGTGAAAATTCCTGCTGTCGGCATGTTTGAATATGTATCACAGTAGGAATTTAATCTGAGCTTGTAGCGATGCCCTCTGGTCTTAGCTAGCACATCAACTCCTGCCTAATGTTTCAAGTCTTCCATTGCACTGCCTACATAACACTTATGAACGTCTGTTCGTTCCTCCCTTGGAACCATGACGTGTTCCAGGTCCAAATCGGAATTTCTTGTCGGCTGTTTCAGAGTCGTTCGTGTGTTTGTTGGGCACTTGTTCAATGCAAATGGCTGTTACTTAGGAAAAATGCCAGATGTTAATTACAGCGAGGTTGATTTTGTAAATTGCACCCAAGACACGTTGCCTGGAGGAAGATTTATCCACTGCAGTACAAGAGGTGTCTGAATGAGCCCGGTTAAACGTCCTCTGGGCATTGGCTTGGCTCATCACAAAACAAACAAACAACCAACAGTCCTGGCACTTTCTGCAAGCTCAATCTGCAATAAAAGGCCTTTTTTATTCCCGCTGCTTGTCATATTCATCACTTTTTTATGATGATTTGACCACAAGCGCAGGTGGGAATGCGTACGTTTGCAATCAAAGCAGAGCCGTATGGAAAGTGTACTAATAATAGTTCCATCTGGCATGAGAGAGTTTATACAGAGCCATACAGATACTGAATGTGCCAACATAGCGTTGTCTTTGAGTGCAGAAAAAAAACACCCCCCCCCTCCAAAAAACAAAACAAAAACAAAAACAAAATAACAACATAAAAACAGAAAGAGCAAATGTGCTGGAAGCACTTTCTAAAAAGTTAAGCTTCCAATAAATCTGACATATGATTACTTCTTAGCTGCCTTTATTTGCTGTGGTTAATCGCAAATGGGCAACAAAACAACAACAAAATAAGCAACAAAAAAAAAAAAAAACAAGAAAAAACTTCACTTGACATGACAATTAATTCAGCAGCAGCAAAAAGTGAAACACCTAAATAAGAGTCTGTATCCTTGTGCCACTCTTCTCCCTGTGTGCTTAAAGAAAACAAACTGAAAAATGAGGCCATTATTTACTGGATAGGTGGAGGATAATACCAACAGACTAATAAATATGCAGAAATAACTGAGAAATTGTTGATGGGGTAGGCGGGGGGACAAAAAGAAGTTACCATCAAAAGCAGTGCTAGCCCTTTAAATAATGGGCCAGTTTCACATATACGCGTCCTTCCCCACTAGAGATGCCGGCCTCTCCTGCAAGACAGATTACAGTGCAAGCCATGCTAATGTGCACGTGGGACGGACATCGCAAAGCAAAAATTAATGTGGCCCCAATGTCCCTGAATACACAATGCTTCTGCTGCTAGCCGGCTGTTTCACTTACTGCTTTCATTGCCTCTGAATTGCATTTTAATAGGCTAGTTTTTATTCATTCAAAGCCATTAAGACAAGTTTGACTTCTCGCAGGGGATCCTTTGGCAGTGTGGACCAGTGCCCAGTGACAACACACCAGGCAGTCACCAAATGGGGAATGTGCATGCGTGCGTGTGTGTGTGTTCATGAGAGAAAGTGGGAGTTTTTTTTTTTATTCTCTCTTTCTCATTTATGACTCTGCATTAAGAGCAGGAGGCATGATAAGCAAACTCCTGCTCATAAAAAACAGGGGTGGGTAACGTGATGATATATCATTATGGTATATCACGGGCATTGTGAGTAAAACACTAAAGAACTGCATAAACCTGTAAACAATAACTCTCAATAACAATAACACTGCAGTGTGTTTACACTGCATAAACGTCCTAACAGAAAGCAGCTGATTAATTCAAACCCAAAGGTAAATAAGGAGAACTAAAACAAATGAACCAAAAATATTACACTTGCTTGTTTATAATCCAATATTGCATATCTGTGAGTAGCAAAAGTATGTGAACCTTTGTGTTCAGTATCTGGTCTTTTTCTGGTATTGTGCAGCAATAAGTTTTAAATTAATTTTCTGTATAAATCAGCTTCAGCTCTGTTATGGTGGGCTTCCAACAATGAACTGCTTGCTTCAAGACCTTCCACAACATTTCTATTGGATAAAGATCAGGACATTGACTGGGCCATTCCAACACATTCTTTAACCATTCTTTGATAGAACAACTTGTATGCTTAGGGCTGTTGTCTTGCTGCACTCCCATTCTCTTGAGATTCAGCTCATGTATGGGTGTTCTGATGTTTTCCTTCTTAGTTTCAGATTTTTACAGACGCCGTCCTGGCCCATGCAGATAAACCATGAAACTACCACCACCATATTTCACAGATGAAATGTGTTTTTGGGAGTTGGGAGGAAACAGAAGTACCAACCTTCTCACAGAACAAAAACCCCTCCCCCTGAAACCACCTGCTGCACCACAGTTTTGCCAATTGGACATATTTGTCCAATATGTTAAATTTAGAGCCTTTTTGTACACTAAATGTCCAAATATTTATGTACATCCCTTCTAATGAAGGCATTTAGCTTCTTGCACCCATTCCCGACACAGACAGCTTGCCTAGTCCGTGCAGAGGAGTACCTCCAATAGAATTAAATTCGACTCTCTGTAGCACATAAACAAACATGAACCTTTTGGCACCATGCCTAATGCCAGGTGTGGGTTAGAGATGTATAAAGCCCCCCCTCCAGCACTAAGCTCTAGAGCAGTGGAACTGTGTTCTCTGGAATGATGGTGCTCTATCCATTACCTTTGAGAGTGGGACTACTGCGACCTAGATGGGTGCCCCTAAATTGCCATTAACACACCACCACCATGTCAGTTTCACTGCAGTGTAGAGAATGACCCACCATCCACATAATACCAGCTCTGTGGTGGTCCTGTGGCCATTGAACAACAGGCTGAAACAAGTATATAGAGTAACAGATGGACTACAGTCTGTAATTGTAGAACTATAAAGTGTTCCTTTATGGTCAGAGGACCTGAAAAAAAATGGACAGGAATGTAGAACCAAGGATGTGGTCATAATGTTATTGTTGATCTTTGCTAAATGGCAATATACAATGTACAATACATGATGAAAAAAATCATCCTATAATTAAACACTGAAATTTTGATATTTGATATTCATTTCTTCTTTATACACTCAAGCTGTCTTCATGCCCAAGCTTCATTTCATGCCCCTTTTATGGGGGTTGAGGGCAGCAAAATAAAGGAGGAGCTGAGAGCAGGGACCAGAGCAGAGCAAAGGAGCAGAAAAAAAGGTTTTCTGCAGGAATGAAATGGAAGAGTTATATTAGTTAAACCTCACCCATATCATGCTCTGTTTATATCCCAATATAGATATAAATACTGATATATTGCCCAGCTTTGGTCTAGAATGAATCATGAAGTCTTCAAGACTCAAACTGACCAATTTCAAAATGGCTAAAGAATCAAAAGTATAAACTTTACAGTCCAAGCACTTACAACCACTGATGAATCATGAGCCAATTTAAACGTCTACCCCACAGCGAAGTCTCCCAGCATGTTTAATTCATCGTAATCCACTCCAGTCTTATCTACATGAGAGGCAGAATAGACTTCATTTAGGGGGAGAAATTAAGCTGATGATTGAGAAAAAGAAGTGGCAACTTTTAGGTGGCTCTTTGAAACATTCCAGTGGAAATGGGTGAGAAAAGAGTGAGTCGACTGCCAGATCAAACACGGTCTAATCGTGCTTTGCCATGCACTGAAGATGCCACATGTATAATACGATTTGCACAGTAACTACCTCTCCTATTACAGCCTGTTTGGAGCGGCCTGTGTTAATGGGGTTAGCTAATTTACTGTTTAAAGTTGGCGCAAAAAAGGGGGCCGTCCTGATTAATAAACACTGCACAGTACGCTTGTAATTGAAATAAATGGAAGGCCTTTCAAACTGAGATGCTACTGTTAGACTAATATTGTTTAAAAAATGTTATTATGATAATCCGCTGTAATAATTATATTCTGGAGAGGAGATCTAATAGTGTTTAGGCGAGGATGATATGCAGTGGAGGATCTGAGTGTGGTGGGATATTAATAGCCAACGAGGCGGCGTTTTATCCAAAAGTGCTGGTTGTTCTCATGCTAACTTGTTTAGATGCAACCCCTTCCGAGTGCTTACCATCTGCTCTGAGGCTTGAGAGGATAATAATGGATGCATTAACCCAGGGTATAAAATCTTTTTTGCTTCAAAGACAACAAGGATTGCATTTAGAGTCTTAATTTGTGAAATGTGAATATCAAATAATGCGATGGACCATTTTCAAGTCTTATCATGCTAACTAGGCCCACACTGATGTGGGAATTGTGTATCAGTGCAGATATTTATAAGATTATATATAGTTTATTGTGGGATAACTGTAGCCTGAAAAATACAGGGTCTGTATGATATCCTGCAGCACATTTGCCCATAGATTGTGCAGCTGGGCCTGTAGGTCCTACTCACTCATAGGTTGCCAAAGCTGGCAGTTCTCAATTGTCAATAAACATGATTAGCAGACAGGCCAAGGAAGCGCAATCTGTTGGAGGAATTCCTGGGAAACCCTTGGTGTGCGTGGACGAGCATTATCCTGCTGAAAAATGCCAGTTAGAAGCCCTGCAAGACCATCAGACCAGCAGTTGGGGAAGTTTGTTTCACCACGAGGCCTCCACACTCAAACCTGTCCGATCCCAAACAGAAACCTGGGATTCATCACTAAAGACGATGCGTGCAACAGCCTGATAGGAGGTGGGTGCTAAAATACTCCTTCAGCCACAGTGTGATGGTTAGCTGGGGGGGCTATAGTAACACCAGCAGTTGGGGAAGTTTGTTTCACCACAAGGCCTCCACACTCAAACCTGTCTGATCCCAAACAGAAACCTGGGATTCATCACTAAAGATCATATAGCTCCAGTCCATAACAGTCTAGGTTTCACGGCACCACTTTAAATAAAGGTGCCAGTAGCTTGATCAGGACACATCCTTTCAGCAGTTTGTTGAAAGGACAAACTTGCTTTTCTCTGTCCAATGATCTGCCCCCTCTCAAAATCAACTGGTCAACATTTCTTTCAGTGTGTTGTAGAGGCATGTCCTAGCAGTCAATGATCTCTAACCGAGAGGTACACTACATAAAAGTAGCCTTATTTCAGGTACTGTGTCTACTCAGACCACAGCTGTAATCATTTATATATCTGCCTGACACAGAACTTGCCAAATGTTGAAGTTTTTGTTACATACATTTGAGTGTATTTTTGTTTATATCACTGCTTATTTTTGCTATTACAAAAGAGAAAACACTGTAGAAATTTTAAACCCATTATGCACAGGTGATATTGTAAATGTGATTTAAGTTGCATTGAAAGTAACAATTTTCCCATTCACCCAACACATAAATGCTTTGCATTATAGCTATATGTACATGTTTTCTGTGTGTGTGTCTCTGTGTTTGTGTGTGACTTACGGGTGGTCGATGAGGCGAGTCCTCCACTCCTGGCTCCGGAGCTCCTCTCTGGCCTTCTCCAGGGCCATGATGGATGTGGCCACGCGCAGGCTGGGCTCCAGGGGCCGGTAGCGCTGCTGCTGCACCTCCACAGCTGGCCGGAAGGGCCCCTGACAGGTACAGGGAGGGATAAGGTAAATGTTTTATTGCCCACGCCTGCCCGCCTTTTTATTGATGAGGCCCTCGGGCAGCCAACTGGCCCCCCGGCACCTGCAAACTCTACTGCCATTCTGGCTCAGTTGCTAGAGCTCTGCAGCGATGTCGATGTGTGCAACAACAGCCTGATAGGAGGCGGGTGCTAAAATACAACTTCAGACACTTTAAAGACACATCTGATGGCTAAAACTAAGCTGCCAAACTGGTCACAGTGTGATGGTTAGCTGGGGGGGCTATGGTAATAGGTGTTTCAAAGGGGAAGTTTCAATGCTGCATTTTTCTATGTAACTGTTTCAGCATTTCAGAGTGGTTTGAAGATGACCATATATCCATGATATCGACAACATATACAGGGGTTGGACAATGAAACTGAAACACCTGGTTTTAGACCACAATAATTTATTAGTACGGTGTACTAGGGCCTCCTTTTGCAGCCAATACAGCACCAATTCATCTTGGGAATGACATTTTTTGGATACAATCCAGGTTAGCACCGAACATCCCTTTCAGACAGCTTCCTCTTGCGTCCACAGTTAATCCTATTGGATGTGGTTCGTCCATCTTGGTGGTATGCTGACATTACTCTGGATACCGTGGTTCTTGATACATCACAAAGACTTGCTGTCTTGGTCACAGATGCGCCAGTAAGACGTGCACCAACAATTTGTCCTCTTTTGAACTCTGGTATGTCACCCAGAATGTTGTGTACATTGCAATATTTTGAGCAAAACCATGCTCTTACCTGCTAATTGAACCTTCACACTCTGCTCTTACTGGTGCAATGTGTAATTAATGAAGATTGGCCACCAGGCTGGTCCAATTTAGCCATGAAACCTCCCACACTAAAATTTCATTTACTTCCTAAAATGATTGAATCTATAGGTCTTGAAATTTTTATATGTATGTTTATTAAGGTAAAAGAGTTAATTCTAATAAGAACAACTCTAATTCACAGAGCATTTTCCATCTTAGCTGTTAATTGATGCAGAGATTGTGCAGACTAAGCTTTGTATACCAAAAGCATGATAGTTGGCTGTAATTTAAGGTTCTGATTTTGAGTTCTAATCCCTTGTCTTATAGACCGCACGTCAATTTCTGATCGGTCTTTCACAATTTTTAAGATGATGCAAGTATGTTTGGAACATTATAATAAATAATATTGTAATTTTAAGACCACTTTCCTCTTGATATTATGATAATAATATAGTACAATCATGCAATAACACTATTTTAAAGACCAGTTCACTTCAAATTATTAAGATATCCTAAATAATTAAAACATATTTTTAAACAAACAAACATACGGACTCATTAAAATGATCATTATAATGATCTCCTTGCTAAGAAAAAAAGGTTGCTATTGAGGTCATGTCCATTTTATTATATGATAACACAGGCCTAGTTCCAACTAAAATTTGTGGGTTTTTTTATTGTAATGCTACTAAATTTCACCTCAAAATCTTTTAGATTTTCAGTAGTATATAGGTTTTAGGTTTACTGAAGTATTAAAATTGATAGTCATCATACTGAATACATTTGTTTAATTTTTGTTGTTGAAAAATGCAATTGAACAATGAAAAAATGCAATTTTTTTCAAAGCAAAAACAAAACCTATCAATAGAAAGTCAATGAATGGTGAAAAATCAGCAGATTAATCAAATATAATTAGCTGAACGCAAAATAGTCTGAAAGACCTCTACTTTGTGCATGGCTTTATTTATTTATTATTGTTTTTCTTTTTACCTTACCTAAGGGTTTGTTCAGCTAAAACAACCTTTTGTTTTAATTCTTTCAAGGTTCAAAATTAATTAAAAAGAAGAAAAAGACATTCACACACTGTGATACTGTAAAACTATTAATTTCAGTTATTAACAGTTATTAATCTGGTCTTTATTTAAAATTATATCCTAAATTTCTTTATGTTTTTTTAAGATGACTCCAAAGTATGGTATTTTGCATCCTTTTTTAAATGCTCAAATTGTTTTTTTATCACATAAGAACAGCAGTAATAATGGAATCTCAGTGAAAAGAAAAAAAAATAATAATTTCAGTATTTGGTGGTGTGTATAGACACTATGGACTGTTATAGGTTAATGTCTCTGATTTGAGTTTGACAATATCTGATATTTTTCATGTACATGTCTGTCAATTCTAATACTTAAGTATGTGTTAAATATAGAACAAGGGAACACAACTACCTGGATTAGCATTTCTGAGGAGTGCAGTATCTAAAATATTGCCCAAATGTCAAATGTCTATTTGATGCTGAAAAATGTACAAGATATTTTCAGATGCGGATATGATGCCAGTAGCAGGTTTAATGCCTAGAACATATTTTTGTGTAAACATGTCAATCAATCAATCAATCAAAGTTTATTTGTATAGCGCTTTTTAAAACAAAGCAGGAATAAAGCAGGATTTACAGAAATCTGGGTCCAAACCTCAAGTGAGCAGGTAACAGTGGCAAGGAAAAACTCCCTCAGGCTAGGAGGAAGAAACCTTGAGAGGAACCAAGGCTCACGAGAGGAACCCATCCTCCTCAGGTCGACACTTGAGAGCACAGATATTGGCACATACATGGGCATAAAAGTTGTAGAACAGAAGAGAAGTGTAGCTTGCAGTAAATGTGATGAAAATGTAAATGGGTAATGAGTTATATGGGAATGGAAATGTGAGTAGGATGCAAGCTTAATGTTAGCATGGAAGTCCATGCAGGTTAAGTATTCTAATCTGGCAGTAAAGTCTCAGCTGTGGGATGAGTAGACATCATTCGAATAAAGCTTCACGGGAGGGCATCCACCAATATCAGCCAGGCAGCAGGGGCAGCTCAGGACATGGGGGGAGAGAGGGTGGAAAATTTTGTGATCCCAGAAAGTCTGTAGAATCCGTAGAGGAAGTGTTAATAAAAAGAGAAAGGTTTTTAGTTGAGATTTGAAGAAAGAGAGTGTGACTGAGTCCCGAACAGTAGCAGAAAGGTTATTCCAGAGTTTGGGGGCTTAAAAAGAGAACGCTCATCCCCCTACAGTGTTCTTTTTAATTCTGGGGACTGCCAGTAGGCTCGCATCTTGAGAACGCAGTGTACTTGACGGATTGTATGGTTTTAGAAGGTCTTTTAGATATTGTGGGGCTAAGCCATTGAGCGACTTGTAGGTTAGGAGCAATATTTTATATGCGAATGCTAGGGCTGCATAAAAAAAATTTAATAGAATTTTTGAAAAATATTAATTTCATATGGCCATATAGGTTTCACCAGATATCACAAAGTGTCAATGATACAACAAGATATCAATAGTGCACACTGTTTTTCCCAGAAACTGAAAATGAACAGTGACAATATTACTATTGCAAAAAGGTTTTGCATTTTTTTATTTTACATTACACAAGATATTGTATGTCCTGTGATGTGACTATAGCATTGTGCTAACAATGCTGAAACAAATATTGTGCATCCCACAGGTATAGTACGAACTTGTATAAAGGACTCTAAACTCAAAATAGCATGACGTTACATTCTGAAGAGCAGATGGTCAGCAATCCTGCTGAGAGCTTTTGTAGTGTCCAGCTCCCTGCTGACCAGAAAAAAGCGCCTCACAGTGCAGCTACATGCATGTTGTAGAATGCAGGGCTTTTTTAGTTGTTGCTTTTTTGTTTCTTAATGTGACCTTCAGACATTGTTGCTTTTAATTCATGCTGGTGCAAATGCTCCCTGCCCTTGATACTATCGAGCCCAGATCAGCACCCGGCACTGACCAATCCCCTCGCTTCCCCAAATGGCACACATAATCAATCTATCACTCCGCGATGCTTATCACTAGGGTGGGGTGGGGGGGTTATGGGTGGTAAGTGAAAAAAGAGAGAGTGAGAGAAAAGGAAGGCTTGTGGTGGCGGTGGTGGTATGTCTGTGTGTATGTGTGTGTGTGTGTGTGTGTGTGGGGGGGTCCCATGGTCTTTGTTAGGGTAAAATGTAGATAAATAATGCATCTTCATCAATTGCACAATGTCTGAAAGGAGTGGCTTTTTTGCCTCTTAATAATGACTTCCCACTAAACGGGCCCAGCTGGAGCCAAACCTGCCCAGGGTGAAGAACTCAGGCTCTAATAAAAAGAAATGACTCACGCCTCATTTCTGCTCACTTATGTTTTACATTAATAGAAACCAATAATAGGAACCAGTTACCATAAAAGTCACGGACCGTAAATAACACAAATGGCAAATACGTATCATCAAATTCCCTCTTGCAGCTGGACAAGATGACATGCTAGATTTGGAAGTACTTAAAGAAATTCTTTATCGGGGAGTGTTTTTAAACGCCTCTGTATTCCCTCGCTGAGAGCCCCCTTGATGAGATTCACTGAATAAAGAAGGAACCCGAGTTGACAGGCGCACTTATCGCATGTTATCTGTCTGTCTAAACGCTTTGGTGCTATCCAGGGGAGAAGGGAGGTGTGCTTAATGACGTTCTTCTTCCTCACGGGCGAGTTTTCAAAAACAATTTCATATGAGCTGTAAATCTCCACTTTAATTGTTGTTATCTTGGAATCACTTTTGATAATTGTCACTACACTCTGCACACTTTTGCTTTATTAGCGTAGTTGCGGGAGGGGAATTGGCAAACAGGGTGCTCACTTGCGCACATCTGCATATGCAGTGTGGGTAGTTTAAGTATGCATTTCAATCACATGTGGCAAGAGTGGAGGAGGCATGCAAAGTGCACTAGGCTGTGCACTAGCGCTGCAGATGCTCAAAAGCCTTGTGTAAAATACATGACTTAACAGATTATCAAAGACTTGGTATCTCACACAAAACAACTGGGGATCACAGATTTCAGTCTGAAAACATGTCAGAAATCATCCCTTGTATTACCTAGAGGATTAAGAATGGAAGTACAACAGCTTGCTGCAGTCATTATTTGTGCTGAATCATTGTGTAAAAAACGATGTGTAAAAAATTCTATATTATGATCAGTGACTTAATTTGAACAGCCTAACAACATCCAATGAAAACTGACCACAGAAAGTGAACACAGGAAGTAGATGAAGAAAAACCACGAGTTCATGTTTAATTGTACATTCTACCATAAATGATGCAACAGCTTCATTCTTGTGCTAGTATGTCGGACACAGCAGTGCCATTTAATACGGAATAGAAATTCTTATATCAATCTCTGCCTTTTACAAAAGGTAGCCTTTACTGTACTGTAGTGTACCAGTGCAGTCCTAGGTGCCATAGTGGCCTCCCTCACTACACACCTTTCCATTGTATTCAACAAAATGCCTCAATCTGTTGTAAACTAGTTAAGTAAATAATTTTCATCTAGTACAGCATCAACAACATTTTCAAAAAATGTTTTATATCAGGCTTGGTGTCAAGTACCTGTCCTGTTCATCTGCTGTCTCATCTTTGTTTTGTTTATTTCCCCTCCTGCTTCAGAGCACATGTCCTGTCTCTGCCCTTTCCCAGCTGTGTCTCTTTTGTAATCATGTCCAGGAGTCTGGTATTACATCTTGTTATTTTAAGTACTTCTGTTTCAGTCCGTCCTGGTCCGTTTTGTCGTCTACGTGTCTTGTCATCCTGTTTGAGATAGTGTATTATGTTATTCAGTTTGATTTGTTTTGTTTCTGTTAGAATCGTGTCTGTTTACTAAATACACAACCCTGCAAGTACTTCCGCCTCAACCAGTCTGTTAAGTTCTGGTTTATCAGTTTATTGCTGCACAGGGAGTTGACGGTAAGATCAGCCATCAGTCATCGTGTCTTGGGGATTAGACAGCTTGCACTGATCATGAGCAGTACAACACAATGTCTAAACACAACATAAACCTGTAATATGTCCATAAATTCCCATTTATTCCCATATTACACACATAATATGATATACAGCTGCAGTTCATTAGTTTGCTGTTTACTTTAGAAAGCGAAGGAGCAGAGTTTGGGGTGAATGCCATGTGCTGTCGTTTACTGGATGATGTAGGGCATTCTGAATGAAACAATTTAACCACTTGAAGTTCCCTTGATATCATGTGATTACTGTATAGGGAACACTAAGGCACTGTTTAAGGACCCTATGGAATGGAATACAGCTTAGAGTTTCCAGGCAGGTGTCTTTATACTACCATCAGTTGAGACAAACTCACTGCAGGTGATCTCCATTTCACTAATTGTGAGACGACCAGCACCAGCCACCTGGATCTCTGCTGAATTAAACCTGTCACTTTAACAGGGAGTTGAAATTTATAATAAAATTTTATTTTATTCAATTCACATGGCTTAGTAGAAAGCTGTTTTCTTACATTAAAGAATTTTTTGTAAATTCTGAAAAAATAAAAGCCGAATGATAATGACCATGATTCCATTCATGAAGCAATAAAAGAGGCAAACATCCAAGAGGGTGAACACTGTTTTTTCTACTAATTAGACATAGGGTTATGGGAATGGTCAAGGCAATCAGAGTTTTGCTAGCACTTCACCTGTGGTGTTTTGCGTATGGGTGGTAGTCTGTCCTTGTTGTTCTTCTTGTCCTTGTTGTGCAGGACGATGGAAGGCTGTTGATTTCTAGGCAACATTTCTTTAGGAGCAGATTGTGTCAGGACTGGCTTAACTCTCCTTAACCTCAGCTCCATCTCGTCCGGCTTTGAGCGGAATGGCGAGTTGAACACACCTGGGCACTAGAAAGGACACACATACTTTCACAATCAAGAAAATCCTCCAGATTCTAGGAGCTTGAATTGAGACTCTAGGACTTTTGATTTCCAAATGAAATGTAAAATTTAGTTTCATCTAAAAATAGGACTTTGGAGCTATGAGCAACAGAGTTCTTTTTCTCCATAGCCCAGGTAAGATGTATCTGACACTGTCTCTACTTCGGGAGGGGCTTGATATCAGGAATGTTGCAGTTTGAGCCCTTTTTCCTGTTGCTCCTGCACCTCTTACCCCCACTTCTTCCCCATCCAGTCAACTTTCAATTATATGCTTTGATATACCACTTTAAGAACAACCATAACCTTCTGTAGCTTCCCCTCTTTTTGGAGGGTGTAGTTGATGGTTAGAATTCAATATTTTATATATTTGGAGATACTGGTAATGGTCAACGATAAATGATTAAAAACTTGATTTCAGCAATATTTATTGAGCTACCCATACAGAAGTAGTGTATTTTAGTGTATAAATAGTGTATTTTAGCATGGCTTCAGATATAACGCAACACGCTAGACATCTCAGAGTTTTATCTAATGCTGTCCTGAGATAATCCATTCCATGCATCTTCCTGCAGTTTTGATGTCACATGCATAGCCAAGCATGAAACTTCTAACATTTGCATCTCTCAAAATGTCATTATCTCAAAATGTCATGTGATTATTATTGGGTGCAATTATTTTTTTTGATAATAAGTGCATTACATTTGAATAATAAATGCAACATATATGATGTTATTCTAAATAAACAAATGATAACCAAATGGAATCTAATAAATGTATAATAAATTAATACATATCTAATAAAATAAAATTATATAAATCTTTCCACAATATTGTTTTATATTTAGTATTTTATATGCATATGTAAGTTTGGGATTATTTGCATAGTGAGAAGCAAATTAAGCTCTATATTCTCAGATTGGACACTGGAAGAATCTCTCTTAGCAAATTAAAAGCATGCCAAAAGAACATAATCTGCAACAACAGCAGGTGTGTACACACTAAATGCTCACCAGTTTGACAGTGTATATGGTAGTTGAACCTGTGAAAATTTCTGTTAAGTTTATGTTTTGTCCTAATGCAGAAAAATGGATCAATTGTACTTAGTGGCAATGCTGAATAAATAAAGGCAAACACTAAAGAACACTTCATGACATCTACTGAATTTGACCTTCAGGACTGAGGAAGCATCCATACTATCCACACTACACTACTGTCTTTTACGTTTCTCCAGACTATCCATGCCTTTCCTCAACAGTGCCCTCCTCTTTTTCCATTACTCGCCTTGTTATCGGCCCACCTCCCATCGCGTGTCTTGTCACAGGTACCCATGCAAAACCTGCTCTAAACCTGCACTCAGTGTTGGTGAGAAAATGAACCCACTTTTAATCACTCAACCTCAGCGAAACAATTACACTTGTCACCTCCTGTGTGCGGACATATATCTATCACATTAACACCTGTCAAGTCTCCCAGTTAGTACGAATGTTCTCGAGCTTGCTTGTGGAGCGAGTGAACTCCTGGATGGTGCAATCCTGACTGACTGGCTCAGAGGATTGTTTAAGCAGAGCTGCTAATCATCCTAATACATTAAACCTCTAATGAGGCTTCATTGAGGCATTTTCTCCCGATGTAACTGCAGCTTGAGGTGCGGCATCATAGGGGGTACACGGCAAAGTCCCTGCTTGCCGGAGACTTACAGGAAAAGAGCAATGATGTTGACCCTCGTACCGGGGAACTACATCTATGTCAGCACAGCCACTTTTGTCCGGCAGAATTTTCTCTGGTTAACGATGAACCGTGGGAGACCCATCCATTTCCTTGAGACAAGGTCAGACTATGGGAACAGAAGTTGCCTAGCGCGCACACACACACACGCAGAGTGAGAGTGTGTTAAGACAGTGAGCGGGAGATAGAAAGAGAGAGAGAGACAGAGCGTGTGTCTTATGAAGATAGTTATGCCTTTCCTGCTTTGAGGGGTGGGTTTGAGACCCAGGTTTGAGGTACACAGTTTAAACCCTTGACCTTTTCTGTAGCCGTTATCTGCGCTGAATAATGTGCATGTCCATATGTGCTTTGAGCGCATTGTGTTTACAAATGCCATCCTTTTACAGCTTCCACAGCAGAAACAAAACACAGATACGTGTGCAGACAAAGATGAAATTGAAAAAAAAAAATAAAAAATTGAACATAATTTGATATAGTATGCAAACAAAATCATGTACCTCTAGTCTATAAAGCTCATATATAGTGGTGCCTAAAATTTTGTGAACCCTTTGGAATTGTCTATATTTCGGCATAAATAAAACTTCATCAGTTTCACATAAGTCCTAAAACTGGATGTGTAATAATGGAGGATATTCAAGGTTATTATTACCCTCCCCGGGAGTGCTCGACAAACAAAGTAACCAAAGCTTCTAAACTTGTAGTCATACAGCAAGACAACAATCTAAGAACACAAGTTGAACCAAAGAATGATTAAATGGCCCAACCTTAATCCAACAGAAATGTGGAAGAACCTAAAACAAGCAGGAAAACCTTTTTGATGTTTTTGATGAACAAAGACAACAAGGACAACTTTGGACAAGTGCTTATTTAACAAAAAAAAAACAAAAAAAAACAAACAAACAAACAAACAAACAAAAAAAAAAGATGAAGAAAAAGAATAGTGAGATGCTTTATACTGTGGTACCATAAGCTGTGAAAAGTTACAAGTGGTGTTTTCAGAAAAGATTGCAGCTTGCATGAGGTACAACATAAAGCAGGGGGTCCACAGGACCAACAGTGGCCCCTCACTCTTGAAAAACTTGCTGCAACAACTCAATAACAACCAATTGAGCCAGTAAGAACAGAGGTCATTTACAAATATCTAAGTACACAAATTGAACCAAAGAATGATTAAAGAAGAATAAAGTTAATATTTTAGATTTATAGCTAAATATATAGTTCTGTAATTGCATTTTAATAGCACAGCCAAATGACTGTAATAACGCTACATATGCACAGTAGCAATAAGTAGCTGTATAAACACTATAACCATTGATGCTTTCCAAGCCGTTCAGACTCCACACTCTATCCAATTTGACCCACTATCATGCTGCTCCCCCACATCTGTTCTCCATTAGCCATTAGCCACTACGTATTATTTCTTGATTTCCAACCATCAACTGCAGACAGCTGGCAATGGTGTCCTCTTGCCCTGGCCATTGTGGCACGGCTGGCGTGTGAGACGCTGTGAACCGGGTGATAGCATGGGCATGGATGGCAGAGGCAGTAACAGAAACCAAGGGCCACGGAAAGGCGTAATGACCACAAAGGCATGAAGGAGACCCCTGCAAAATGAAATATCTGCCTGCCCACAACTGCTGCTGAATCAACAGCAACCAGTGCACTTCATCATCATTATCAAGACACGCCATTGCCAAAGGGACTTCTGAGGAAAAATTATATATATATATATATATGCCTGTTAGCATTGCCTGTCTCCTAAGTGCTGCAATGATTTGCTGAGTGAGTGTATATATATATATATATATATATATATATATATATATTTTTTTTTTTTTATATATATATATTTTTTTATTCCAGATGGAGCTGTTAACCTGTGGTACACACACAGTGTCCATATTTTGGCTGTAGTAGGAGTGGAAACTGTACCCATGTTAAAGTGAATACTGACGTTGGGCTGTTCCATGGTATGGATTTGACGTACACAGTGTCATGCAAAAGATAAAATCATCTCCGTAAGGAATTAAGTTTAAGATGACAAAGGCAGGTGTTTTAGGCAAAAACACAATTTTAATTTTCATATTTTACATCCTTACATCTTTTACTTTTGCTAAAAAGGCAAAGGGCCTAAAGCAACATTTTGGGCAACCTGCAAAGTTAGTACCTAGTAGCACCCCTTTGGCAAGTATCACATCATATAGATGTTTTTTATAGCCAATTAATTGTCTTTCTGTAACAAGGATAGTTCACCCAAGCTGAATTCAAACCCTGGCTGCCCTGATAGGAGGAAGGCGTGCTATGGAGTGAACTAACCTCTTTCATATGTTAGGACTCAAGTGTAGAACAGAAGAGAACTCAAAATTACATGAAGTGCTTCCCATGGGATTTGAACCAGGGTTATCGTGTTGATGGGCTAATAATGCTCTGCCGCTGCACCACAGCTGTAAAGGGACTTAGAACAGGTTGAAACTGAAAGCAGGTAGAAACTGAAACCCACAACCCGAAGAAAGATCTCATGGGGAAAGAACAGGCTGCCCCAAGGAATAAAATGAAAGAAAATAAACTAAACTCAAAAACTCAAAAGTAGTGTTTTGTAACTTGAAACAGGAAAATGGAGGATGAGGAGGAGGAGGAGGAGGAGGAGGACTTGCCCTGGAGCCAACCCCTACAGGAAGTCACACAAAGCCATGTAGGGAGAGTATGGAGCCTGATGAAGCACAGGGAAGTCTACATCAAATGGGAAGATTAGGCGGTTGCATTATTGTGATTGAGATGTTTGCGTCTCACAGCATCACAAAGTGTTTATTGGCCAAACACAACACACCTGTGCTTTGTCAGGCTCCTTACTGAAAGAGAGCACATTTCAATGCAGAGAGAACATCATGCAGTATGTAACAGACCAGCCGCACAGCATCTCAAAAGAGGCATTCCATTTCAGAACCACCATTAGATGTATGTGGCAACCCAAAGGGATATCTGAATATAATATGGTTTTTACGCCGGATGCCTTTCCAGATGCAACCCTCACCATTTATGGCTTGGGACCGGCACCAGAAGTACACAAAGTACACCCATGATATTATAATTTATTAATGTTAAAAATATTCAACGTGTTAAGTTTAGTTTGTCTATTTGTTTGAGCAGTTCTCCCAGACTGTCATCAATTCACTGTTCTTTCTTTACAAATTCAAACATGCAATTCAAGCATAATACAAATGTAGCTCTATTTGTAATTGAACTGAATTAAATAGAGAGACAATGAGTGAGAGAAAATGTGTGAGAAATAGAGACAGAGTCAGAGAAAAAGAGACAGAGTGAGAGGTGCTGACCTGTTTGGTGCTGATCATGAAATGAAGACGTTGAGCTTGAATGGAATTCTTCATTTCCTGTTTCTGCATCTCAATGCGCTCTCGTTCTTTTCTCTGTTTCTCAGCTAACTCATCCAACTCTCTCCTGAGAACAAAATAATGAACTCTTTTACACACAGTGGAGGAGTAAGAGTAAGAATGAGGAATTCAGTAAGGATGCTGATTAGTTCAGGTTGGAACAGAAAAAAATAGTTAATTAATAAAAAATTTAAGAAAAAAGAGTAAATAATAAACAAAAACACACAAACACACACACACACACACACACACACACACACACACACACACACACACACACACCAATATGAAGATATAAAACTGAAGACATTAGAAACGAAGAAACTGACGAAATGTCTATAAAAAATAATCTGTAAAATATTAGGAATAAAAATCCAATTTACTGGTATAAAGAAGGTCTAGGACACTCCCACATTTATTACTATTTAAAATGCATAAAATAAGAATCAGGTGCAGCAAATCAGCTACAAATGATTAGACCATCATTAGCAAGGACATTAGAGGAGTCTTATTTATGTAAAGTCTTGTTTATTGTGTCAGAGGGGGCTTGAGGAAATGTCAGATTACGTGTCCAATAACTGAATATGAATCATCATAGATAAAAGAATTCTGCATGGAGGATTGGGAAAATCTTTCAGTCAATGTGAGAGAATGGTATCTTATAGGAAATTGATGTTATTTCAGTCAAATGAGAAAATACCAGCTATTAGGGGTATGCTTTCTCCTCCCATGAAAATGAAAATATCATCTCTATAAAATGACATATCTATAAATTATATTTTATAAGTTATGTTTAAAAGACACTTCTTTAGTTTTGTGTTTAGTTATATTGCATATATATATATATATATATATATATAAGACATATATAATGACATGTCAGATAATATACATGTCAGATAATCATGACATGTCCTAACTTTTTCACAACATACCTACAACTTCATTATCAACTACTGAATTTGCACATTTGCATCATTTGACACAGAATTACATTCACTGCACTGCTACTTCCACACACAATCATTAGCCTTTTAATATTACACTGACCTGAGGACAAGCTGTAAAAATGAATGGTAGCAGAAAGCACACACATGGTACATACAATAACAAAACATTCAGTTGAGGTGTTTCTACTGCAGTGAAATAAGGAGCAATCCCTCTTCAGACTCCACCCCAGGCTCACACTTTTCAATTACAAAAGCACAAAAGACTATATTAATATTCCCTTTTATGTACGGTTATAGAACTGGCTATATTGACATTTAAAAATCACCACTTTTGCAGAGGTGCACCCACCTTCCCCCAAACCTCCTCGGCACAAGATTAAATTACAAAATGAAATATGTAGACTAGAATGGCCTGGGGTCTGCCACCCAGCCTGCTGGAAATAGCTTCAGTAGAAAGACTTCATCTCTTAGCTTCCTTTGTTATTTGCAACATTAGCAATTTTGGGTGTATATTATTAATTATAATTCATTATACAATGATTCTTTTAACAATGTAACTCTCAAAGTTGGGAGTAATGCTTGTGTCTTGCTATACTCTTAAAATATAATTACAGTGCACCTGGAAATTATTCAAAGTGTTCCACATTTTGTTATGTTACAGCCTTATTTCAAAATGGATTCAATAACTTTTTCTGTAAAAATTCTACACACAATACCCTACAATGACAAAGTAAGAAAGGTTTATTGGACATTTTTGGAAATGTATGGAAATCTTGTTAGAAACTGATAATGTAGTGTTTTTAACCAAA
>CM067513.1:24608168-24748168 GCA_034509495.1 Acestrorhynchus altus
AATTTCAAATAGTCATCAAATGTCAACTGCTTGTCCATGCTTAGTCTGAACCTTATAGGCAGCACTAATTGACTTGTCGCTAATGATGTTTGAGTTATACAGCATTAAAAAATTATAGAACAATTAAAGTACCTTACAATCTATTTTGTACCACAGTAGTAGCCAGTGGAAGAATTTAAAAACTGTGTGATGTGTTTCCTTCTTTTGCATCAAATGAGATAATGAGAATCCTGGCAGCAGTCCTTTTAGAAGACTGTTAGACTAAATATATATATATATATATATATATATATACACATATATACATATATATGCATGTGTGTGTGTGTGTGTGTGTGTGTGTGTGTGTGTGTTGTTCATTGTAATATTCTTCAGATCACGCACACCTTAGCGTTAGCATTTGGAAAAAGCTCGTCAACACACTGACCTGTGTGTACCCAACTTCTCAGCATGACTTGCATAAACCTCTTCTATCTAAGTTCAAATACAGTATGTTACTGTAAAGGGAGACCTTTTCAAACTTCAGTGCTTCATGCACTTTAGAAAAGTGACTCATAGGTGAGACACCCCATTAAAAGCCAACAGCATGGCACTGCGTGTGTGTGTGTGTGTGTGTGTGTGTGTGTGTGTGTGTGCTGTTGGTGGGGACTGGAGTTAGTGATCCAAGGAGCACTTAACAAATTTACATTTAATTTTAGGCAAACCCTTAAGATATTTTCCCGCAAAATATATTGGCCACATTAAAATGTGACTTCAAGTTTGTATCAAAGGTAAAAGATGGTATCTTTTTTGCCCTCAAAGCATGCATGTTTTATTAATGTAAGGGCTCGCTGAATTCAGGGCCTAATTTTTTAATTTCATAACATTATTTGCTTGTAACCCAGGGGCAGAGATGATTATACATGGCATGCCACTAATGCGCATGTTTTACACACAGAATTTAATTTATAAAATTAACTTCTCTGTGCAGAAACCCACCAAATTTAATCTCTGTAAGCCTGCTGCATAGTTCTATAAGAGTTCATGTAAAAACATAACAATACAGTACTAGAAACTGACCAAATTTATCAGACACAGCTAAAAAAAATCCTGCATATATAAACTGCAAGTAAAAAAATAAACAGGTTACAAAACAGGAGGAAAAATAAATGACTACATTAAGGTGAGAGCATATGAGGTAACACCGTGGTTAGGCAGACCCAAACAGAATCAAGTAAATTTACTTTTCAATTCAGTTCTATTTGTGTGAGAAGTCGTCTCCTACCTGACTTGCTCATTTTTCTTCATCATGGCTTCGAAGTACCTTTTCCGTTCGTAGAAATTGTGAACATACTTTCTACTGTAGTATCCTCTCCATCTCTGCTGAATCTGTACAAAAAGAGAATGTTAGAAAACACAAGTGAATTCATTTCGTACTGGAATGTTATTGATATATTGTCAGAAATGATATAATAAATCAGTTTCTTGTTTCTTGTCACATCACATTACACGGGTAGAAAGGTGAGTGAAAACGTCCCTTGAGGTAATAAGAAATGGATTTGCAAAAATACACACATAAAGAATACATAAAAATATATACAGAGTATATACATATTAACATATAACTTTACACACCAATCAGCCAGAACATTATAATACATCATCCTTGTTTGTACATTTACTGTCAGCTCCTCAAACCATACAGGAGCACTTTGTAGTTCTATAATTACAGACATTCATCTGTTTCTCTTGTTAAATTATTAGCCTCCTTTCCCCCTGATCTTCAATGGTCAGGGCCCCGCAGGACCAACACAGCAGGTATTATTTGTGTGGTGGGTCATTCTCAGCACTGCAGTGACACTGACATGGTGCTGGTGTGTTAGTGTGTGTTGGGGATCAGACACAGCAGGGCTTCTGGAGTCTTTAAACCTCTCAGTATCAGTACTGGACTGAGAACAGTCCACCAAACAGAAATGTCCAGCAAACAGCATCCTGTGGACAGCAGGTCCACAGTACTGATGAAGGACTAGAGGATGATCAACAGAAACAGTGCAGAAACAGATGAGCTCCTGTTTCTGATTTTACATCTACAACGTGGAACAGCTAGGTATGAGTGCCTAATAGAGTGGACAGAGTTTTATAGTTAAAACAATGTGGTCATTAGCATCATTAGTATCATTGATTTTGCACCCAGTGACTAAAAGTAACTACATAACGCCTAATCCTTTGACTTTGGCTTGTGGTTGCTGTCAAAAAAAAAAAAGAAATGAGCAGATTGGCTATCATTATTAGAACTCGAGCTCTGTGGTCCTGGACAGATGTCCTTCAACCTAATTAGAAGATTAAAACTATAGCAGGGGGAAAATAATAAGGCAAAAACAAAACAAAATGAGAATTGCCATTGATCAGCAGTCAATAGATAATTCTAAATAAAGTAATTGTGGGCTTGGAATCCAAGTTCTCTATGACCTTTCAGACAGGTAAAATCAATGATGCATATTGCTCAATTAGATCTAATACAAATCTGTGCACCCTTGTAAACACTGGTTTCTATTAACGGGCTAACATATTGGCCTCTGGTAAAGAGTGTGATAAAGACAGAAGGAACAAAGATGGATTTTAAAGTGGTGGCACTAAAGAGTGCAAGTATTGTCGTCTCCTACTTTCATAAACCTTATTAATACACATTTATGTTGTCCTTATTGGTAAATTCCAAAGTTATTAATAGATTAAAGTAAAATTGCATGTAAGTAAATCTGCGAATTCAACAGCTTTCAGACTGCTGCCTCTGGTTCTAACTACAAACACAGCTTGAGCACAGTTAGAACCTCGATAAAAAAAAAAAAAAAAAAACAATCAAACGCTACAGCCAGGTGCACCAGCTGAATAGGAGTCAGATCGTAGGTTGGCATAAAGTCTATTCTAAACCCCACACAGTAAACATGCCTTTTTTTAACTAGCGTTGTGCAGAGGCCTATGGTAGTAAGTACCTGAATTAAAACAACTTTGCAATGATTTTTATCTATCACACAGGCAGAATTCAGCACAACACCAGGAAACGCAAAACTCACCATACTGACAATCTGCGTAGGTAATGATGACAGGATGTTCTTTAGTGTTTTGCTGAACTGCAGTGTAAAACCAGAACTAACCACATCAGAAGAATACAATATAACAAAATCAATTCTTGGATCATTCTTTTAAGTTTATAAATGCCCTTAATTACTCATTTCTATAAATGTATTTACATGTTTACTGTATTTATTGTAGTTATTGTAGTGTTTTGCACTTTATGTCGTCTCATTGTATTGCTGCTCCATGTTGCACCTTGGTTCCGGAGGAATGCAACTTCATTGTACTCGGTTGTAATGACAATAAAAAAGCCTTGACCTTGACCTTGTATGTATAATAATGTAATAACAGTGTAACATAAAATCTATACTATACTGGTGTATGTACTATGTAGTACTACAATGTGGAGTATTTTGATGACCAAAATTAAGGCAGTTGGAGATTATATATGAGGGCTTCAGCAATTACCACTAAATGATGAAAGAAATCCAGTAAAGTTTAAGAAACACCATTTGATATTTTCTGTATATCCAGTCTAGGCTTGAAATTCATGCCTCCATTTTCTCAATTGCCCCTTATTTCTCCCTTATAAATTTTTACATTCCAGGTTCTTCCCGGACATAACACTCTATCTTTTACAAGAGCTATAAAACACTCTTGAGCTGTTGAGCTGCTTCTGTTGCCGCCTAAGTGGCGACAGGACCTTCGCTCTTACAGACTATGACCTCTGAGAAGAGGTCAAGCTCCATAGCTCCAATTAGACTCATGTATCAGAAGAGGAAAGCGAGCACCGGTGTGGGGCCTGGATCAGATGATGAAATGCTCACATGAGTGTTTACTCGTTCCTGAATACTGCCGGTCCAAACATCACAGTAATGGTATTCCTCAACAGTAAAATGCTGCTCTTCAGTAAACTATGAAATTTTGTAAGACTTGTAAAAAGTTTCACTTCAGGGAAAAATGCTCTGCGGGACTGTAAATCTACTGTTTCAGTGCATATCTCTACCTCTATAAAAGTGCCAAAGTATCACTCAAACAGAAACCTTTATGATTTATAGGTCCTGAAATACAACATGCTGTTAAAACTCTAGGACATTTTAGTTTTGAACTTTTTTAAGGAGGCATCATTAGCTACATGGAAAAGAAGAGAAAAGGCTTAAGTTGCCATGAATGTACACACACCGTTTACAATATAACCTGTAATCTGTTAATGGAAATTCCACAGATTTCTGCTTTCATACTAAGTGACTAGGAATAAAATATATATAGTGGTATGCAAAGGTCTGGTCACCCCTGGTTAAGATGATGTCATTGTGAACAGGTATGCAAGTTTACTTATTATACTGTATATATAATGAAGAACATTCATATGAATGTACTCTTACCTCTTGCCATACAAGAAAACTTTCTATAATTACAGACTGTCCGACTGTTTCTCTGCATACTTTGCCTTATCTCACTCTGATCTTCAATGATCAGGATCCCACAGGACCACTACAGAGCAGGTATTATGTGGGTGGTGGGTCGTTCTCAGCACTGCAGTGAAACTGACCTGGTAGTGGTGTGGGAGTGTGTGTTGTGCTGGTATGAGCTGATCAGACTCAACTGCATCACTCACTGTCCACTCTATTACACATTCAGAAGCTTATCTCTTTCTGCTTCTGTCGGTCTGAGTCAGGCCTCTTGCATTCAGCAAAGCGATTTTCATTCACCAGCCATCGGTCCCTGTCTATCAGGTTTGTCTTTCAGCCACAATTCTGAAAATGTATTCAGACTGGAATTTCTGCCACTGCTGGTTGACCTATAAGTGTCGCTTCCATACACCTGCAAATACAGCTAGTTGCTTCACACTATGGACTTTGACATGCCCAAATGCAATTGTTGCTTTTAGCCAATCATTAACATCTGATTTATGACCCCTTTTCCACACACTGAACGAGTCATTCACTGTATTGTACCACCTCTTTCAACCTATGGATCCCACCACACAAAGGCCAATCATGATTATTACGTTATTGACTAACAATTAAAACAGTGCTTTATCTTCTTTTTGGTTTGAGGATTTAAATATAATTAATTTTATTTAATGTATTTAATATAATTTATATAATTTATATAATTTATTTCTGGGACAGTATATCATCCAAACAAAAAACAGATATCAAACAACCCACAGATATGTATAGCCTGATCATTCTTGCGCAACGCCACCTGCAGCCTGAAATACTACCACCGCACACACACACATACATACATATATATATATATATTCTGTATATACAAATGTTTGAGAAAAAATATATCGACTGGCAGAAGGACATCTATAAATGAATTCACTTACGTGTACAATTTGTCTGGTGAAGCACGGCTTTACATCATGTAACCAAGTTAACAAAGCTGTGTAAATGACTGTCATGTCTAAGGTGTAATACAGTTATACTGCATCATGCGGATCAGCTGTGCCTTGAGTCTTGCTTATCAAATGGCAATTGCAAATTTCATCCATTTTTTTCATTACAAACTTGAGATCAAGGGACTTCTCACTCACTAGATTGTGGAAGAAATATTTACCTTGACAGCCATCTTGTTGTAGAAATGTATCTTCATGAGTAAATATGCTGTCTGTGAGGAGAGAGAAACAAACAGCATTGCAATACAGTCAGTGAACCAATGCCTTCTGATCCATGCACGAAGGGAAAACTTGCTTTATACATAATACATAATGAGGCAGCGAGAGACCTGGGATGGAGAGGGAAGTCAGACTTTGTATTGAAGGGACATAGCCACTCTTAATACATAATGCAGACGTGGCCAGGGAAAATCTATTGTAGTCAAGCTGGGAGCTAATGGAGATATATGACAATATGCTTGACACTGAGTTTGATAATCAATGGAGCCCCACCAGGAATAACCTGACTAACCGTAGTGGAGAATGTTCACAACATGCAATGAACTAACTGCTGTGGACTTTACAGAAAGCACTTCAGAGAACTTTCAAACAGTACCCACAAGTACTGGGAACACCACATAAGACCTGCCTGATGTTTTGGAGATATTCAGAGCCAGTTCTCAAGCCATTATATCTATATTTCTGTAAATGACATCAAAACAGAAGGTTTTTGTAGCTGAGCTTCCAAACATGGACTGCATGGAATGGACAGAGCATGGTACATTTTTGTACCAGTGTTTACCAACTACATCAACACCCTCTCCAACAAAAAACGTGATGAAAGTTTAGTTTTTCTCATTATAGGTCCTTAAAAGATTTATGAGTTGAAATCTGAATGTACCAACATGGGTATCAGCTCAAAACAAAAAATTGCTAAAACAATGCCCTCTTTTAACTGATAGATGAAATAATGGCATTCTGTAGCAAATCAATATGGATCATCAAATTACAAAGCTACTCCACGTGTAAGTCGTGGCATGCCTGTAACTGCTGAATGTTAATGAGTGTAATCATAACATAATCAATATTACACGGCTCTGCAGCTTACCTTTAGCCTTTCCCTGAAGTGCTGTCGTGCTGTGAAACCCCGCCATGTTTTCTGTATCACAGTCGCCTTGCTGTGGATATAGCTGCAATAGGAAGATATGGTATTTCCTAGTTAATCACATGCCATTATTAAATGTACTGTGCAGGAGATTAACTACTCCACAGTCAAACCTGAGATAAGACCATTTTAGGGAACATTTAGAAACCTTTCTCTTGAGAGCCCCCAAATGGCTGGCACTTCGTGGACAACTCTACATTTGCATTCATCATGAAAAGCTCCCCTCTAAATGCATGTCTATGGCGATTTTGAACTCAGGAAGGCCATCAGTTTCAAAAAGATCATTTATAACCCCAGAAAATCAATGCGAAGATGGGGAGGGTGGTAACCCAGGAGCTGCACTTAAGGAGCTCAGATTGTGCCTAATTAACCACTTAACATACTGATCAATTAACTAAAGTAATCTAAATTAACCTACTGTCTGGAAGTTTGTCTGCTGAACGCACAGAAATATATTGAGGTTACACTGTGGGAGCACCAAGTGTTCATACTAATTTCTATTTCTAAAGACTAAAATACGCATGATTTAGTGTTCAGAGGCCACATAAAATTGAGCTCAGGGCTGGAATTGCCCTCAGCACTTTAGGCTCATGTAAAGACTACAATGGATACCAATAGTCTCACAACCCCCTTCTTTAGTTTATATTCATTACTGTATACAGTCATGTAAAAAAGTTAGGACACTGAATAAATGTCATTTTAAAATCATTTGCAAAATATAATTAACAGATATTTTGTTTCCTTGTGAGGAAAAATATTTTCTTTCCTCCTTTTGCTGAAATAATGTCAATTATGATACAATATAATACGATGCAATACAGATTTCATAGTGGTTTCTATGATGGAGAGCTCTCCCGGCCCTGCTGCAGCAAAGCAGCCCCAAACCACAACATTTTCACCTCCACGTTTCACAGTAGGTATGAGGTGCCTAAATAATGCAACTGTCCAAAGCACATTGTCCTGCTCTTTGTCTAGGTGTTCTCTGGTAAACTTTAGTCTTGTCCTGATGTTTCCTCCTTGCTCACCTCCCATAAAAAGCCTGACCTGGACATGTTGGCAGTTACTACCAGTGTTCTTGAGATGATTTTAATCCCTTCCCAGACTCATCTGTATCTCCAACCTTCCTTCTGAAAGCCTCAGACAGCTTTTTGGATCTACACATGGTGATTCCACTCACTTCAACAATCAAGGGCAAACCAAGCTAATGTCTGAGGTTTAAACAAGACAGCCTTCTCCAAAGTCCTCTCTACTGATGGTCTAATCATTTGCAGCTGATGTCCCGCACCTGTTTCTAATTTTAAGAAGCAACAAATGTGGGGTGTTCAACATTTGCCTCACAAGAAAAATGCATTTCGATTCAAGATGTGATGTCTTAAAGACATGTCTTCACTTTTCTGTGTTAAGTTATATCTTCTCCATCTCTCAATATAGTTAACATGAAGATCAAATGTAAAAAAAATACAATGGCTTTCATTGGATGTCCTAATATTTTGACTGCACACTGATCATCAACATTATATTATATAGGCCCCCTTCATGTTACAAAGACTTTTTAAGCCAGTTTTAACTTTTTCAGTTATTTGTGGTGCAGTAGAAGGGAGCGTTCACTTCTCATGCACAACTCTAAACATTAGGCATTACAATTCGGACCTTGTTAAAGCAATTTTTTTTTTCCTGCTTCAACACAGATATAACTTTGTGAACTGGTTGCCTAATATGGAGATCCAACCCTCTGACAATCAGTGTTATTCTCTTCAGTTTGTGTGGATGGTTTTACTCTTACGGATGGTTCATTCTTAGATTATTAAAGTTATGATCGGTCTCACCTTAGGTAAGCCCGGAGTCTACAGCCCCTAAACCAGCTTTGGATTTTGACTGCTGCTTCATTCTCCTGCGGTCTGAATCCATCAGCAAACCTGTGACATAAGAAATGGACTTTTTAAATGATCAGCGAATTCTAAACAACATGTAATGCTTTCTCATCTCAGAGAAACGATGTATTCATGGAAGTTCACTCCTATTAGACTCCACCTTCACCCTGGGGTGCTAAAAACACAACATCATTCTCTTAAAATCTATATTTTATGGGCTTCTTGTTTACTTTACCTGTTTCTGTCGAAGTGCTCCTCTTTTATTTTATCAACCAGTCTGTTCAGTCTCTCCAGTCTAGCCATGTTAGTTTTGTTGGGGACCATGACAACGGGAAACCACTCCCCCGAGGGGTGTGGTTTCATTCGTGTCTGGGGGCTTTGCCTACCGTCGCTAATCTGCAAAAAAACACCAACAAACAGCGCCAGTGAAGTTTGATTAGAGCGTCCGCACATAGACGTACAGACCTAGACACCACGTGGTGTCCAGCCAGGCACGTCAACAGCGCCGCCATGATGGGGCGGTCAACACGCCTGCCTGCATTCAGCGCCTCTACAAAGCAAAGATACTCTTCACAAATAAACTACTTCACAAACATTGCTCTCGGGGAGTGGGCTGGGACTGAATAACGTAGAGAAGACAGTGTTGAAGCTCGTGTTTCGGTGTTGATCTCTGCTTTGAACCTGGTGTATTTATGTTAGATAATGTTTATATCAGATGTTCGTGACTTCAGTCGAGGCTTAAAACTCATTTGTTCAGTGTAGCTTTTGGTTATTAATGTCTCAGTTTAGTTACAGGCTGCAGGTCCAGGGGTTCATGGACACTGGGATAAACTGGGATGTTGGTGCTGCTGTCTGACTCCTTCACGCGGTCACTCCATCACGCGGTTTGTGATGGAGTGGTTGGAAACAGATGTGTGGGGGTTCAGTGTCCCCTAAATAACTGTGTATAAGTAGTTTGACCAGGAGAGGATGGGTCCCCACTTGTGAGCCTGGTTCTTCCCAAGGTTTCTTCCTCCAGCTCCGAGTGAGTTTTTCCTCTGTTGTCCTTTGGCTTGGTCACTCGGAGGTCTGTTTCATATCATTTGTTCATGTGTTGTTCATTTCTGACAGAATGTTGTTCATTCTGTGCAAAAGTTATGGTACCCCCCATTTTGGCCAAATGTTTTTTGACTGTTCCAGCTATAAAACATTTGTGTTACTGCTGCTGAGCATTGATTGGCTGGCGTTACTGCTGCAGAGCACTGATTACTGGTGTTACAAACCTGTTCATAACAAAATGTGCAAAAAGTGTGGTGTATCTTGAATTATATGTATTGTTGAATTTTTGTTTGTTTCTTACCTTGTGTTTTAAGAACAATTAGATGTAGTTCTACACAATTAAGCTATAGTGATAAGCTCAACTGTCTAATAATGTGCCGCCTTAATCCTGAGGATCAAAACCCTTGAACCAGAAACAGCGTCAAGTTATATAGTCCGTTCATGATGTCATCAATGACAGCGTAATACCAGCCAATCAGTGCTCAGCAGCAGTAACACCAGTCTATTGTTGCTGACCAGTAGTAACACAAGCCAATAAGTGCTCAAAAGCAGTAACGCCAGCCAATCAGTGCGCTGCAACAGTAACACCAGCCAATCAGTGCGCTGCAGCAGTAACACCAGCGAATCCGTGCTCAGCAGCAGTAACACCAGCCAATAACAGTTACTAAAACAGTTGTGTGCCATCTCAATTCATGTCAAATCAACTGAATTTATCACAGGTGTCCAGTCAAGCTGTAGAAACATCTGAAAGATGATCAGTGGAAACATGATGCACCTGAGCTCAATTTTGAGTGTCATGGAGTGTCATGGCTGCTATGACATGTACATGTTATAGCAGCAACACTAACACCAGCCAGGCAGTGCTGAGCAACAGTAATACCAGCCAATAAGTACTCAGCACCAGTAACACCAGCCAATTAATTATCAGCATTAGTAAAACCAGCCAATAAGTGCTTTGCAGCAGTAACACCAGCCAATCAGTGCTATGCAGCAGTGACACCAGCCAATCATTGCTCTGCAGCAGTAACGCCAAACAATTTTTTAATATCAACTATTAAACTTTGCACCATTTGGGTTCAGCACAGATGTTGACAGACTCAAAAAAACCTTTGTCAATAACTTTTGCACAGAAGCTGGCTGCATATGACATATGACACTCAACAAGATCTATAACATCGCCAAATTCTGTGTTTTTATTTAAAAAAAAGTAGATTTTTGGACAAAAGTTTCTGGACATCAGTGTATTTCTATAGGTTTGGCCACATTTTTATTCGTTCACTCAAGCATTTAACGAAAAGCTGCATAGAAGCAATCCATTTGGGTTCAGTACAAACAAGTTTGAACGGAGTTGACCTCTTAAAAATTATGGCCAGAGTTCGGATGACAAAAAACGGATGGAATCATAATAAGGACAAGTAGAATACAATTTAAAAACAATAGTGGTCTACAGCAATCCCACTAATAATAATAATAATAATAATAATAATAATAATAATAATAATAATAAACTTAAGAAGGACAATAGTGTGATTTGCATTACAGTAGTAATTATAATGATAAATTATTAGAATGATAAAAAAAAATATATATATATATATATATATATATATATATATATATATATATATATATATATATTTTTTTTTTTTTTTTTTTTTTTTTTTTAATCAAACATAGATCAAAAACACTCTTGGCTTTCTCTCAATGAGCTTCAAGAGGTAGTCATCTGAAATGTTTTTCCAACAGTCTTGAAGGAGTTCCCAGAGACGGCTCATTGAGAGAATGCCAAGAGTGTGCAAAGCAGTAATCAGAGCAAAGAGTGGCTATTTTGAAGAAACTAGAATATAAAACATGTTTTCAGTTATTTCACCTTTTTTAAGCACAAATCTCCACGTGTTCATTCATAGTTTGTTTTGATGCCTTCAGTGAGAATCTACTATGTAAATAGTGTATATGTGTATATATATATATATATATATATATACACACACAATACAGGCCAAAAGTTTGGACACACCTCATTCACACACCAATGCGTTTTCTGTATATACAGTGCCTCCAAGTAGTTTTCAACCTGGAGTTAACCTGGCATTATGACATTTGGACTGTAGATCAGCCTGGATATGTGAAATGCACTGCAGTAAAAAAGAATGTTATTTCTTTGTTTATTGTTTTTTAAAATCATGAAAAGTTTATTCAGCATGTCAATTATTATTCAACCCCTTAAACCACCAGAATGTTTGGTTCTCTCAAGTATTAAAAAGTAATTGAGGCACAAAGAACAATGAGCTTCACATGTTTGGATTAATTATCTGTTTTTCCCGCCTTTTCTGACTATTTAAGCCCCTCCCCAAACTTGTGAACAGCACTCATACATGGTCAACATGGGAAAGACTAAGGAGCATTCCAAAGCCATCAGAGACAAAATCATGGAGGGTCACAAGGCTGGCAAGGGGTACAAAACCCTTTCCAAAGAGTTGGGCCTACCTGTCTCCACCATTGGGAGTATCATCCAGAAGTGGAAGGCTTATGGAACTACTGTGAACCTTTCCGTGGACTGGACAGCCTTTCAAAGTTTCCTCCCATGCTGAGGCCAGGCTTGTCCAAACAGTCAAGGCTGACCCAAGGACAACAAGGAGGGAGCTCCGGGATGATCTCATGGCGGTGGGGACATTGGTTTCAGTCAATACCATAAGTAACGTACTCCACCGCAATGCTCTCTGTTCCAGGCGAGCCCATAAGGTACCTTTACTTTCAAAGCGTCATGTCAAGACTCGTCTTTGGTGCCAACCACACCCGTGACGTTTGGCGACAAGATGGCACTGCATACGACCCCAAGAATACTATCCCTACAGTCAGGCATGGTGGTGGCAGTATCATGCTGTGGGGCTGCTTCTCAGCCAAGGGGCCTGGCCATCTGGTCTGCATCCACGGGAAGATGGATAGCACAGCCTACCTGGAGATTCTGTCCAAAAACCTCCATTCCTCCATCAAGGATCTTAAGATGGGTCATCATTTCATCTTTCAACAAGACAACGACCCCAAGCACACAGCAAAGAAAACCGAGGCCTGGTTCAAGAGGGAAAAGATCAAGGTGTTGCAGTGGCCTAGTCAGTCTCCTGACCTTAACCCAATTGAAAACTTGTGGAAAGAGCTCAAGATTAAAGCCCACATGAGACACCCAAAGAACCTAGACAACTTGGAGAAGATCTGCATGGAGGAGTGGGCCAAGATTACTCCAGAGACCTGTGCCGCTGATCAGGTCTTACAAAAAACGATTAATAGCTGTAATTGCAAACAAGGGTTTTTCCACAAAATATTGAACCTAGGGGTTGAATAATAATTGACCCAAATATTTATGTTTAAAATGTATTATAATTTAAATCAAATCAAATCAAAATTTATTTGTCTTATTTATAGCGCTCTTCACAACTGAAGTTTCACAAAAATAAAATTAATAAATAAATAAATAAATAAATAAATAAAAAAGGTTAAAACAGGAAGAAAGTATAAATGACAGATCCCCTAGTGAGCAAGCCAAATGGCAACAGTGGCAAGGAAAAACTCCCTCAGCTGGAGGAAGAAACGTTGGGAGGAACCAGGCTCACAAGGGGAGGACCCATCCTCCTCTGGTCAAACTACTTATACATAGTTCGGGGACACTGGATCACTACATCTCTGTTCTATTACTCGGTTATTGAAGTAATGTTAATCCTCTGGTGGACATAATATTAACAGTAGATTTCTACAGTTGGTGATGGTGGGTGAGCAGCTAGTCCATGGCAGGGTGGGAAACTATTCCAGGTCCAGTAGTTGGAAGGTGTAGAGCCAATGTAGACATGTATCAGGGGAGCTTGGAGTCCTTCTCAGATGGGGCAGAAGAGCTTGAGGTTAGGACCTAATCAGCTCTGGCTGGTGGGTCATCATGAACTCTGAAAAAATACAGAGATTAATTAGTTTGAAATTTAAAAAGTGAACAGAGAATGTAAACATTACCAGAGTGTGGCGAGTGACTCCGTCAGATCTGACTATAACAGCGTAACTAAGGGTTATAGTAACTGCTATAGTACCTCTTTTACCTATAGGCCAGCTACCCTACTTACAGTTATTCTAACTGAAGTAGGTGAAAAACAGTTTTTCCATGTCCGCTCAGCTAGTTAGTTAGCCACTTAAATGGCAAAAAAATATTATACTTAATAAAATACTGCTTCTCCCCAGTGTGTGTTGGTTGAGTTCTGAGTGGGGTTGTTAAAAGTGCTGATTGTAAATCAATCTTGGTTCTTTTGAAAGACACTGTATAAGTGTACCTTTATTCATTGATTACTCAAATATTTAGTAATGCTTAATGACATCTTAGTGTTAATTATTAGTTGAGACATTACTTAACCATTCATTCATGTTTATTGCTGTTTTTGATATTGATTTAAATACCCTTAATGTGTTACTGAATTCTCTAACAAACTGAAGATGGAAACATGAATGTGAAAGTCACATTTTCAGCCACTTTTTAATACTGAAAATTGTGTCAAATTAAATTCTGATGTTTGTGATTCACCAAGTGTTTTCTCAATCTTTAAGTGTGTTGTACTCAGTAAACTGTTCAGATCCACTGATATCTCTGGAAAATGTAAGTATTTGGACATTACACCCAACATCAGCTCCATTGGAACACTGCTGAACATCCCTGTTCTTTAAGGCTCACAGCTCTGCACATTTTCCTTGCTTTGACACATGTTTTAAACTATGTAAAGACTTGTTTATTATAGTTCATTAGATGGGTCAGATGTACTGGGAACAAACATCAAATTATGCTGGACAGTGGGATCCAAGAAAAGCGGTTGGGAACAATGTGTTAAGATTTTCCAACAGTATTAAAGTACCACAAAAACCATTGTTGTGCTTTATAATGTTCTGAACTAATGCCCTATCTTCAGTGCCATTGGGTATTTTTCCAATCCTTATGTCCCTAGCCCGTTTTTGGGTGATAACAGCTCCTCTAAGTTGGTTGTAAATACAAATTCTGTGGTGTTTGACAATTTAGTGGCATAAAATAAAAATACCCTGCTGATGTATAGCCATTTGAAGCCTATGGTCCACCAGGCAGTCTATTATGTTGTATCATTGACAATCAATAATCAGTTTAATTATATATGTAGCAGAGATGTTAGTGTGTGTCGCACTGGTATGAGTAGATCAGACACAGCAGTGGTGCTCGAGTTTAGATTTTGATTTCAGTGTTGTCTAAGCACGCCCTTCATCACATTCCTAATGCTGACATCATTAGATGTTTATAAGAATCAGGATTTGTAAAACAAAATGTGAATAGGCAGTACGTCCTGGAAGTAATCCAAGTTTTGACACATGAACGCAGGCCACCTTCAAACTGCCACCTCCTTATCACAGAGTATACAGAACTCTTTATGAATTTCTTCCAGCCATCCTTCCAGAAGTCCTGTCTGTACTGGGGGAGTGCATGAGGGGGATCCAGCGACAGATCACCAATTTGCTGTCCCTTTGCAAGGGAGTGAGGTGCTAGAAATACGAGCTGGGCTGTGACCCTTTGGCCATGTGGCCCATCCATCCGTACTAGGCGCTGGGCCTGCCATCGCAGTAATGGCCTGCGAAGCTGTGTTTTGACAAGTCAGACGGCTGTAAGCCATCAGTCGGGCAGTGTGGAGATAAGGTGCTACCTGGAGATTTTTACACATTACCAGGAGACCCAGTTTCAGTCAAAGCCACAGGAACCTGTGGTGGTTTGGGTTAGTGAGGTCATTCTAATATAAAATGCAGGATAATCTAAAAAAAAAAATTCCCTCACTGGTTTTGTTTTTCTCAAATACAACACCAGAATTACCAAATTAAAGCCTCAGATGCACTTTTTATGAACACTGAAAGCAAAAGCTTTCTTAAAAAAAAAAAAAATAGAGCCCTTGTGCTTGCACACAGGAGAATTTGTCCTCCGTGTGTAACCCATACACAGTAATTGTCAAAAACGGTGAACTTAACAAATGTAGGAGGAAGTGGAACTACACGCAGGGGTTTTAATGACTTCAGACACGATAACAGATACAGGTAACTAAAAACAAGGATACACGATAACCATAACTAGACATAACCAGATAACAAACCAGTAGACTCGCAAGGACTGACTGAAACCAGGGATCATATACACAGGTGGAACATACAACTCAGCTGGGACATGATTCTGAAGGGGCAGGGTTACAAATCAGACACAGCTGGGAATGGGCAGAGACAAGACCAAAACAAGACACCCGTGAAATAAACAACAACAGAGACAAGACCAGAGATGAACAGGACAGATATGTGACAGTGATACACACACATACAGACTAGTGATTTCACACATTAAGGGGCATTGAGCACACATGCCCAATGATTATTACTGTTCTAGTGATGCTAATTTATGATGCCAGACAGGCAGGACAGAGCTGTGCAATTTGGTGCAACCAGCAGCTCCACTGTAACCCTGTGGTTTTTTTTTTGTTTTGTTTTGTTTTTTTTTTTCTTAAAAAATTGGGTCTGAAACTTGTGTCAAGTTTCTTTGAGTTTAAAACAATCTGCATGTTTTTGTAATCTCTGACCAAACACATTCCTCTGTACTGGCTCTGAGGATGGCCTCTCAACATTACCATGCCCTTTGTTTTTATAGATAGATAGATAGATAGATAGATAGATAGATAGATAGATAGATAGATAGATAGATAGATAGATAGATAGATAGATAGAGAGATAGAGCTTGATTAATTTCAGAGGGGAAGTCACATATTATAGCAGCCCAATCCACAACAAACAGCAAAAAGAGCACAGAACTCAAGCCTTATTAAGAATAGAATAAATGAGATATATTAAAATACAATAAAATAAAACTACAACTAATGAGCTACAGAACAAATAGTGTGCTGTAATGAGTATTAAGTATATAATATGTAATTTCATAAACATGTAGGTAACAGTAGTAACAATACAATACAAATGTAGGCTCATTTGTTGTGTACTGAATCTGTTGTGTACTGACCAAAGATAGCCTTTGTTGCATAGTGTCTTTGTCTACAAAATTCTTCCAGCTGCCATGTGCATGACCCAGCGACTGAACCTGTGGGCAAAGTTGGCATTTTTTCATTATCTCCACAATTACATCATATTGTCTGCTGAAGCCAGGAGAATGTTGTCTCCACAAGGAGAACTCTGAAGCCTTTAGCAGTTTTCTCTATATTTAAGTTTGCATGGTTGCATAAATTACACATATGCTTTTACTCATACATACATACACAAAAAAGGCTTAATAATTAAAAAAATGTCTAGGTGTGTTGGCCTAGAATGACCCCTCAGCATGCTAGCCTGATGCACATTTGATGATGCATGGTTTCTTAAAGGAAAAACAAATAAATTAATATAATAATAATAATAATAATAATAATAATAATAATAATAATAATAATAATAATAATAATAATAAATCAATCCAAAATATTTAAATGAAAAAATAAAATAAAATGGAATTTGGGAAAAATAAACAGATTCCATAGAGCCCTACGGGTTAATATTGGATAGTAACTGACTGAGCGATATTTATTTAATAAAATGTAATATTATTTAATAGATATATTAAGTAGATGTGCCATGAGAACATTGTGAGTATTCCTTTTGCATCAAGCATCAAAAAAGTATTCAAAATTTACATTGCACAAGATTGACTATCGCATATTCATACATGATGCTGAAATGATATATTGTGCAGCCCTAATAGAAATGCACTAATAACATATTGCAGAAGAAACTTAACTTAATTGAGACAACACAGCCCTGAACCTCTGATGCAGACAATTAATGAATCAGAGATGTAGAACTTTCTTAATCGAGGAAAGAATGATGACACTCTTCATGAAACAGAAAAAGCAAAAAATAATCTACAAGTACATGATGTGAAGCATAAGCAGATGGATTGCCAACATGGGGTCTGACAGCAATAGACATATAAGGCTGCATTTCTCAGGCACTACATCAGTGAAGGCTATCCCAAAATAAGGATCCTTCTTATACGGCCAAGACATGTAGCCTATGTTCTAAATGATTTGGCACCCTCTTTTTGAAATGTTGCCATTGCATCATTGGTGGGCAGTCAGTGCACTTGGAGACTCCACTCTGATGCTGTGGCTAACAGATGCTTGTGCTGGCCAGCAATGGGTATGATGTAAGAAGAGAGCACCATCTACCCAAACAAAGAGAGCTGAATTTCTACAGTTCTAACCCTAACCCTAACCCTAACCCGAGCTGAAAATTGTGGAAAAGAAAACCTCAGGAGCAGAGTTTGTTTGAAATTACTAGTTTCTCATGTACTTAAATCCAAGAGTAGGACTTGAGTTCTCTCACGTTTTGCACTATAAATGCATGAGGCAGAATTTTTCTGGTGATGTCACAAAAATTCCAGATTGATCCATTTGTGAGACCAAGAAGGAGTCTTCATAGGACATTCCTACCAAGGTCCTTCCTCAGCTGCACTCTAGGCTTTGGAACACTGACAGAGAGAGCTTTCAGACAGAAATAAAGAATTGCATATTTTTTAAATTGTTGTCTGATGTTAGTAATGCATCTTTATGGCCCATTCATGTGAGGAACATTGGGACAATTTCATTTTTTAAGCCATTGATCAGGCCCAAATTCTCACATTTTCAGTGTTCTGTTATGCTTTCTAGTTATAAACAAGGGAAGGAAAAGTCAAAATCCTCTCCAGGAACCTGAGGCTGAACCTGACATACCCACCTCTGGACCATGTCATAGAAAGAGGTTAATTTATTTTTTCGCAGACAACACTCAAAATTCACCATGCATTTTTAACTTGAGTAATGTAGTGATATGAAGAAGTCAGAACCAAAAAGTGGTTTATACTAAAAGACCTTGTGTCACAGAAGTACAGCAGATGCTTTTAACATTAGCAGCGTGCTGTAGCGCTCTACTGCCCGAAGGAAGCTGTTTAATTTCATGAAATATCGTACTCTACACATGTACCTTTGCATCATCAATCTCTTAGCCTTTTTTTGTCCCACCACTATGGGAGTGCATAATTGAAATGATGGTCATTATTCCCTCTTGCTTTTTTCCTCACCTCACCTTCCCTTTCCGTCTTTGTTTCCCCCTAATGGATAAAAAGCGTGACTGTTCTGGTGGAAGTGAAAATCATATTTTTATTAGCTGGCCCTTATCTGGGGGGGAAAAGGTAATGAATTGAGGATTGTGTAAGGTGGTTTAATCTGCCCGTGTTTCATCATTATTTGTGGCGTGGTTGCGTGGAGACAGCGGTAATCCATTAAGAAGGGGGATGATCCTGCGAGGGGCCTTGATGAAGTCGAGGCTCCTCTGCCCCACGCGGAAGGGCATTTAGTGCTGCCGGCCCCCACTGCCACCGCGCCAGATCCATCACCGGTGGGCTCCAGCTTATCCCTTCATCATTCCAGTTTCCGTTCAATGCCTCCTCCACTTTTTTCGGACCAGGCCAAGCAAAGTCACTCATATTATGCAGCTGCTTCCCTGTGTGTGTGCAGTGTTGCTCTGGTCTCTGCAGTGAAGCAATTAAGACGTGGCTCTGCCTGTACTGCCTGTACTTCTGTCATGCGTGTTCATTATAATCTTGTACCGGCGTCGCTTATCACACAATGCACAGTTATTTGTGTCCTCCTGCCACTTATTATTCATCAGAAACTAACTCCAGCTATTCTCTCCCCCTGACTGTTTTGCATTTCCCCTCTTTTCTTTCTCCTTCTTCTTTCCTACAGTAATACTGGCTGGAGGGCTGCTGTGTTTCATGTCCTGAAGAAAGGCTTAGCCCACGTTTGATTGAGGTCTCCTCCCATTCCATTGAAACGTACCACACCATATCACGTATAAAGCTAAAGAAAGCTGATCTGGGAGCCCATTTGATGAAGGCAAATATTAAAAATGAATCATTTGTGTGTCCTATTATTCTGGGTCTTCAACTGCTTCTTGTGGTTCAGTTTCATGGGACCTAAAACACTCTCTTACACTCTTTAGTTAATGCAAACTGGAATGCTTGCTGTCTAAATTCAGAGCAACAAAAGGAACCACCAAAACATGCTGTGAGCAGAAGTCACTGCTTCTAGGCCCATCCACCCTAGCTAGAACTTGTTCTGTTTTTTTGTGTTACAGCGGTATGAGACTTTTACTCTTTTACAATCTCAGTAATATCACGGTTTTATCCTGTAAATCATAAACTGTTCCTCTTCTTATTATGAGTAATATTTGACACAGTGGTCCTTAAATGAATAACACAAGTTATTTTTTGGTTGCACAAAATCTTCACTGTCACTAACATCTGAAATAATGTTATAATGGAAGTATACAGAAAGTCTTCCTTTCTAAATACAACACATAAATAAGAAAACTGCACATGAGATAGAGCTCATACCACAGTCCTTCATCTGTTTTATTCGTGTTTTATATTTTATTTATTTATTTATTTATTTATTTATTTATTTATTTATTAGCTAAACGGCAAGTTGATTGAATATTCAGTTGCCTTTTTAAAAATACCAGATAAACATACAAAACAAACAAACACAAAAATAAACAAATTATTTTCGAAACTGTGGACATCATGGGGATGTTGCACATCCTGAATAAACGTACCATCCAGGTTGAAAACCAAATAGGTAGCAAACCAAACAAGCCATTCCCATGCCTTATTAAGTTAAGGCTTAGACTTGTTTTTTATTTGTGTAGCATGTCACCTTAGAGGCTCTGTACAGTTTTATCCCAGCTCACACAAAATAACATTGCTCTTGTTTAATTATTAATTGTATTATTATTATTATTATTATTATTATTAATAATAATAATAATAATAATAATAATAATAATAATAATAATAATAATAATAATAATAATAATACAAAGCATCAGAAAGTGCTTTAAACAGAAAATACAAATACAAAAGAAGATACAAATAGTTGACACAAGAATAAAGACAATAATATATAAAATAAATGATAATGTATATAATTAATAACTGGGTTAAAAAGTGATTATTTTAAAATATGTGCTGAACTTAAACATAAAAGGAGCAAAATTATAGAAATAATAAGATTAAACTTTCTTTAAAATGTGTTTTGTATTTTTATGGTTTCAGAACACAAACATAAATAAAAACTAATCACAATCTTGATGGAGGAATCCAGAATAGCTTCAACATATTCAGCTCCATTTTGAGTGCACTATACTGTGAATGTTGGACTTGTTAATGTAGCAGACTTAGTTCTTAAACACACTGAACCCGCTGATGCAGTGTTTATGTTCCAGTCAAGGTTATATTTGAAGACAGCTCATAATGTGGTGGTGGTTGAGGAACAGCTGGGCTACAAACACACATGCACGCACGCACACACACACACACACACACACACACACACAGAGCAGACCCGTGACCTAGAGAGGGAGCTGTTTAACCCTGTTGCACACCAAGACAGGTAAGTGGTACGAAGTATGTGTGTGTGTGTTTATGTGTGTGTGTGTGCGTGTGTGTGTGGTGTGTGTGTGTGTGTGAGGGCGTGTGGGTGTGTGTGCGTGCGTGCATGCATAGGGGGGCTTGGTGGTCTTGATCTGGATGTATTGAACCATAGCCTGGTTCATTTGCAGTGTGAAAAGTGCAAATGGTTCAGACATTTGGACCAATTATGAGAAGCCAAGACAGGCTATTTTCACAAATCAAACAATAGAAGATGAAACAGAACCAGCAGTGTCCTGTATCTACTGTAACCCTAGATTAATCCTTATTTATAAACAGAAACTAAAAGAATCTGAGGGTAATTCATTCCACTGGGCACACCAACGGAGACAGATATGTCAAGTATAGGGAGATGCAGCCCATGTAGGTGATGATGACAGTACAAAGTAAAATTCTTTAGTGCATCACTTACTGCAATGTGAAACCAGAACTAACCAGAATGCAATATAGCAAAAACACATACCATGGTTTGGACCTTGTGTGAAAACCCCCTTAGAGAATATGCTGATATATTACCAGCACAATGTATACGCATAAGAAACACAGTATGCTGTACATTTAAACAGTAACCTTTAATTGTTTTTATTATATAATTTGAACAAAACTGTACTCTGTATAGTTTAGAGAAGTGTGCAGTGACACCAAACCATTTCCACATAAACAACCCACTCTCATTCTTTTTTTCCAATTAAATCACACACAGATGGTAACCTGCATGAAAGATGCAATGTTTCAATATGGTCTTTTTATTTTCTTGTACAAAATATATGTTGCTATATTGATATTTACAATATACTGCCCAGCCCTACTCTCAAGTGGATCTGATCTACTCATCAGATAGTTTTGCAGATTCCAGATATATCTGGAATGCATGTAGGTTGAGTGTCACACATTCAAATGTGAGGAAACTGAAACTCATGTTCTGCTTTTCATTGAAATATAATTAAACACACGGTATTAAATAGAAGAATTTAATATAGATGCCCTTTCATTATTGTCCGTAATACATTATACCCCACTGTATATACACTGATCAACCATAACATTCCTTGTTTCTACATTCACTGTCCATTTATTAGGTCTTCTTACCATACAGGAGCACTTTGTAGTTCTATAATTACAGAATATTTGTCCATATGGGTTCCTGACCATTGAAGAACACAGAGAAAAGTGTGCATGAAACAGATGGACTACAGTCTGTAATTACAGAACCACAAAGTGCTCCTGTATGATAAGAGGAGCTGCTAAAATGAAGAGTGAATATAGAAACAAGGAGTTGGTCATGTCATGGTTGATCAGTGTATACTAGCACGTATAATTTTTTACTGTATATATCATTATATTCATTTATTAGAAGATGTAAAATAAACTCTTGCAAATGAGACCATTGCCTATTTTAACCAAAGGGCATTTAAACCTATACATTACATTTTATTAGTCGTTTTAGCTTTATACTTGCTCTCTCTGCATTTGTGGATTAGAAAGCTGCTTGTGTGATGGAAGCTTATTTAGTCTGAAAGTGGCTGTAATTGTGTCGAATTGAACCTAATCTAGGCAATCCCCAGCCTGTCCAGCAATTCATCTTCTATCGGAGAGATGGAGGGTAAGGGAGGAGGGAAGTGTGCGTCTGATAAAGACCTTGACCTATAACCTCCAGCCCTATTCTCTTTTTTTCTGGCCATTTTTGTAGTCACGGTTCAGCCTGTTCCATCCAGGGCCCGATCCCATTCCTACCTCTTGGTCTGCTTCATTGCACGCTTGAGCCTGCCACAGGATTTGTTGCCTATTTACTTGGCCTTATTGCAATGGCTCCGTCCACTTTTATAGGACCTATTACTACAGATAGATTCGTTTTCATGGAGCATGATGACATGGCACTCCGCATAGTTGTTTTAAAAGACTGTTTGACACAGAAAAAGTTTAACTATCAAATCAGCCAAGTAAGTAAGGCACAGGGGCCGGTGCTTTTGGATCTAAATGGATTTTTGTTCTGCTCGAGACTACTGAGTATTTTGTCATCATTTGGAGGCTGGACTGTTGGTGTTTTGGTGGTTCTTTTGGCTGGCTTTTATGCATTGTCCAATTTAAAAGCCTGTTTCAATAGAAATAGCCAACAGCCTTAATTAGTAGGTTGAGAAAATGTCAATATTTGTAGACTGCTATATTTTTACTTTTGTCATTAACTTGTGTATATACTGTATATGGTTGTATAGCTGTAGCAGTGTGGTTATGTTATGAAGTCAGCAGTGTAAATATATGATTTGAAGCTACAATAACTAGCATGTGGAGATGGGGCTTAGTCAGAAGTGAGCAGGGGAAACAGCAGATAGTCTGTGGCTTCTTTGATTTAACATAAAAGCATTAACATTTGAAAGGTTGCTGCCCACTATTATATAATAGAGGGTGAAATCCTCTTTGGCTGTTTCTCAGTATGCTTAAAGTTCCTGGATGTTTTTTTTTATCTGCCCAAAAAAACAAGGATGCATCGATTTCCATTGACTCACTGACCAAGTGAAACACAGCATTCAGTGCTGACGGAGGTCAGACCCACATTGAAACATTTTTAAATTCACAAAACGTACAAAATACAACAGTTCAATCACAATAAAAAGAGGTGAGAAATGAGAAGTAAGTCAAATCGTAGTTAATTTGATACAAACAGCGATTGTTTCATCCTGTTTCATGTACCCTCCTGTGGAACCTGGTATGCACAGTCCTCTGTTTTTGGGTTCTGGTGAGTTTGTTCTTGCAAGGTAACTTGTGAAGAAAATTCCTCCCATGGACACAATACATTCTTCATGTTCTTGGTATTTAGAAACTTACATTTTTACCACCTAGTGGTGCACTAGCATATTTTTTTTGTTGGACAAATCACATGTTTTAACAAAGTGCTACAAGGAAAAAAATAGATAAATGACAAAAAACAATAATCAATTTTGACTGAGGTGCCCTAACTTATGCGTGCTATTTTACATAGTGTATTTCAACTAACATCTCTCTCACTTTTTTCTGTCTGTCTGTCTGTCTGTCTCTCTCTCTCTCTCTCTCTCTCTCTCTCTCTCTCTCTCTCTCTCTCTCTCTGTCTCCTTTATTCTCGCCTCTCCTTTTTCTTAATCATTATTGCTATGAGATCATTCTCTGAATTACTATCATTTAAAGAGTCAACCACTGCCAAGTCATTAAGCAGCAAAGGTCACACATGTTCCTAAAGGATTATCCTTGTTAAGGATTCGGAAAACACTAAATATTTCTAATCTAGTGTTATTTGCTGCATGGCTGGTTAAAAGCTACTTTAAGCCTCATAAAATTAAAAGGGAGCATTCTCTCAGCTGTGGCGGCAGTGTTGCGTTTGGATGGAGAGGTGGGAGCCAAAATACTGCTGCTGAATTAAATGTCAAAAAATCTTCTCAACCTGCAGATATATTGTTCACAGAGAGCGGTTTTGATTAATACATTTCATCTAAATCACCCAAAGTTCCTTGTCCTTTTGTCCATAAAATGCAATGGGACACAAATCAGTTTTACCGCGGCTGGATAACAATCGGAAAATAATGCATCTTTTGCAGCCGATAAATTGTTGCTTAAACCCTAACCAAAATCAATTCATCTGGGGCGGATTTATTAAAATCCTGGCTGTATATCTTCACCAATGTTTGTTCATCTGTTTTTTGATACATTTATATCACCTTTGTTATGGTCTAATGTTTTCCCTGTCACTGCAGCGTAAAATGGAAAAATCTATTTTGGGCCAATTTAATAATTAAAGAAGTGGAATCCCGGCGAGGTGGAGTAAATGGAATCGATAAAGATGGCAGTGTGCAGCTCCAGATAGCACCTTTTCCCCTTGAGTTTTTGATTAACCCATCCGACAGTGAACTTGACAGCAATATACCACAACCAGGTATGGGAGGTATTCCCTGAGGCCCTCTTTTTGTCTTTTCATAAACCTTTCTGGATATATTTGAAAGAGATTTTATTGGTAGATGGTGTGTGTGTGTGTGTGTGTGTGTGTGTGTGTGTGCAACTTGCTCATGCTGTTGCTGTGCATGTGTGTGTTTGAATGATTTTTTCCCCTGCCGAGACAGGCTTAAGGGCACTCTATTTTACAGGCCTAATAACTGCACTGAGTCCATTTAGAAATATTCTACACCATGTTACCAAATCGCTACCTGAGGGTATGAATTGATAGCCTTACTGAACACAGTCTCGCCACATAACGAGCACGGTGGATGCTCGAGCAATTAAAACACAGTGCAAACGACATCCTCTTAGCAAGCTTTTACCCACATGATACCTAAATCAGAATGTTGGCACTTGCTGCTGGGATTTTTCCCTTCACATTCCATGGAGCAAAATAATACTTCTCAGTCCATCTGCTCATCTGGGCTAATGATTCGGGCGTGCTTGAAGTACAGGAGTACATTGGGCTTGATTGTTGCACATTGTCTTATTTACTCTTGATCAATTACTAGGCCCAGCCAGACTGGGTCAGTCGAGAGTCAGACGACTTTGTGATTTATTTTAGGTGTTAAAAAATAATTTGTTTTGGATTGATTAACATTAATTAATTATGGTAATTATGCAGGATGAAAACAGATGTTCCCCTCTCGAAGACTAGACTTTAATTACTGCCTCTCGATTTCCCTAAAAACAACACCAAGTTCTTAATAACAGTTAAAATCTTGGCAGCATCTCAGATGCTGTCTGAAGGCACGTTCAGTTTGAAAATAACAAACATTAAGACGTGATACTCCCCTGACTGCTGTCAAAACGCATATATCTGGAACTTTCAACTTACATTGTATTCAATTATTTACTCATTTGTTCTACAGTAGTGACATCACATGTACAGTGTTCATCGTTTAATTTACAAATATTTATATTAATTAAAAATAGTTAACAGATGACAAAATGCAGAAAAATGTCTTTAAAAAGTAATTTGCAACTAATAGAAATGTCAGTCTTGCCCTGATGTGATTTGCACACCTCCCTTGTAAATCAAACTTCTTTGGTCAATTTCTGATGGTAGATGCTGCTTTGATATCAGTTGTACCAAGAACTACCTGTTTCATGATGACATTTTAGGATTGTTAGAGGCTTCTTTACACTTGCGGTTTGTTCTTGGGCTGAACTTACTGGAACAGATTGACATTGACACATTAACAGTTCTTTAAGGAACAGTATAACTGGGACCAAAACACTTTTTGTCACTATTTATTTATTTTTAAATAAAATCCTAATCTTTTGCCTTTTTTAGAATCAGTATGTGTACGCTCATGTTCACCTTCATCTTGTTTTAGTGGGGTGTCCTCCAGGATGATTGTGCGAGGCAACCCCTTTTCCTTAGTGAGTGCCTGTCATCACAGGCTGCCAGTCATTCGCTCCTCTTGTCTGTCAGGCTGTGATATGGTAATTCACCCTGGCCTTCTGCAATAACGACTAGTCTGCCGGGTGTGATTAAGCAGCCTGCTTCCCCGTGTGACCCCCTGAACCCTCACATGCCGCTGCCCTGACCTCCACGTGACTGCCTGGAGGGCCCTGGCGCTCCTCTCATCAACTCCCATATGATTTGTACGTGAACACTGAAGCGGAACTACTCAGTGGTTGCGATGCGTCCTGGTTCACAATATGCCCAAGTTATTATGTTGTTAATGTGTGAGAGTTAGGGTTATTTTTTTGATAAAGCATTTTTTATAACTGTAATCCTACTAATGAGATTTAGGGATTAAGTTGCAGTCTTCCAAACTGTACTCGACCACACTACTGGTCTTCTGTTTCTGGGCACAATGCACTTGAACAGCACCATGTAAATGGTAATATACAGGGACTCAGAACATTGCATGAATAATTGTTTTTGAAAGGATTTTTGTAATCGCGCTTGTATGAGGTTGAAACTATTACTTGATTTGTTTAGCTGATTTTTACATGTAAATATTATATTGCTTACTCTCCTTCCTTCTGAATATGGAGATATCTAAATGGACTTGGAGGGGAAAATTAATTTTACAGTTACAAAAATCATTGTTTTTCCCTCATATCACCCCCTCCATAGCATTTTGTCTATGAATTTTGACAGAAATATATTTAAAAAAAAATATATCAAAAATGTTTAACAGCAAACTGTAGAACTACAAAAAAACAGCCTGGTAGATCAGATCACAAACAGCTGTTGATTCTAGTGATTCTGCTAAAAGCAAAGACAGATTAAAATCTCTCCCTTGTGCTCATTTCAATGCTGCTGCCAATGACTGTTGACCACACTATCTAAAGTTTCTTAGCAACTGTAATGGATGGAAACATGGTGTATTTTGCTTTTTGGAAGTTTGGAATTGTTTGTAACAATTTTTTTGGATGGAAACATATTTTGGGAACATATTTTAACTCAATCCCTGTTGACAATTACATCATTGTCTATAATATGTATTTATGTTTATTTCTTTAGAAGTTAGTATTGCTTTTAGACATGCCGGTTTTTTGACCCCAGACGAGTCACAGCTTTATGTGATCTAAAGACTTTAAGCATCCCTTGATGTACTGGATTTCCCATCGAGCTAGAGCATGCTTCCTTGCCCCCGTGTCGAACCGCAGGTTAGAAAAGTCCCATCGGCCAGTCTATATCAGCTGACAGGAAATGTCACGGTGGAGAAGGTTGATGCAGAATTTGATCTAGAGCAAATTTCTATCTTGTCCCCCCCCCCCGCACACCTTCTTCCTCATGGCTCCCTCAGTAGCTTAACTGCATGGATTTGCTGCTGAAGTTTGAGCAGGTTTGAAATTAAAATGTATTGCTCATTCTCAATGTATTGATTCACGCCTCGCTGTGTCAATATTAACTTCAGCTAGTTTTCCAATATGAAGTAAAGATCTGGTGGTGGAGTCTCTCTCTCTCTCTCTCTCTCTCTCTCTCTCTCTCAGTGCTACAGTTTCATCCACTGTCTGTTCTCATCCAATGATTCACTGCACACTGCTGCAGGAATGCCATCATTTACTAAAACCATCACTTAGTCTTATTAACTGAGTTTTGGAAATGTAGAAAATGTTTCACTCATCCTCTGAACTGTATGATTTAATTTTCCTCGTTTATTTTAGGACTTTAGTTATTTTTTGTATTGTAACATGTACAGGGGGCTACAAATCAGAATATTTTTCCACAACAGTCCCTTTATTAGGGCAAGACACTACAGGCAGAAATTGTCATTGGCTGAAATGGTGGGTTTGTCAAAAAGTGGGCTTGTCAAAAGAATACTCCTATTAGCCAAAAGTGCTGTCAGTTACACAATGAGACATAGCCACATTTAATCTGTATGTTCTGGAGAATATTAAGAAGAACTTCATGTACTGCTGATAGATTATCCCATTTTGAGAAACAGATCTTTACTGTGAAATTAAGCAAATGACTGTTGGAAGGAGGGCCTAGCTGCTGTAAATCCTGTGATAGTTACTATAAGAGTTGTGTTGTCTTTTTACTCACAATCCCTATAATGATGTCAGGCTACATAGAGGGTGGGCTTCACTCTAAAGGCCTCAGCAATCTTCTTGTGGAGATGATGTTCATTTGGCTTCGGTGAACAATGCAGTTATGTGACATAAATGCAGGGAAAATGATCAGACATGGAGAGTACACAGCCAGCAAAATGAAACCACAGAGTCTGTAAACTTGTGAAAGTGCTTTTGGCTTTGTGCAACTCTCACAGTCTTTGTTTCTCTGAAAGTATGTTTTTTTCTTAAGTAGGCCTTAAGAGTCAGGGTGTTGTAGCACTTCTTCAGTTCTTTACTGACCTTTCAAGCTCCTGTTTGACACATTCCTCATCAGTGAAGTAAGAAATACTGTACTGAAGTATTGTAGTACAGTATAATGTAAAATATTGTGCAAGTACTAAATTACAGTTATAGTTGGTATTTTTTTAAACAGAACTTAACTGTATATTTGTACAACAGTAGGACACTATTAATTTAATCCCGCTGTAATCCTGCTGTAATCCTGACACTGTTGTTGTTATTATTGTTTTAACAGTATTAGTGTTTAAACAGTAAAGCATATTTTACTACATAACACCTCTTTATTTACATATCTAAATGAAACATTTCCTGAACTTCAAATGCAGTATAGAAGAATATCAGTAATCAACTGGTAACTTATTGTGATATGTTATTTAAAAAACGTACCCTATCACGAACAGGATACTCTCCTACTCTCTCTCTCCTACTCTCTCTACCGCTCTCTCACTCTCTCTGACTCTCCCTCTGTCCTCTCAGTGCAGTAGCCCTGTCAACCCTCTCCTCTCCCCCTTCCTCATTGTCAATACCCATCTAATTCTACTTTAACAACAGTAATTGGCTGATAGAGTCGAGGTATAGATTTGCTTTCCTGATGACTCCTTGACTTCTTTTTTCCATTGGTAATTCTAATAGAATTCCAAATCCTCGCCGCTGTGATCGCACCATGAGTAGGTCAACAGTTATGTCAAGGTCCTATTGGAAACTTCACATCCAACATCTTAATTTAGACTTATCTGCCCCCCCCTCCTTCTCTTCTTCAGCTAGCCACACATGAGCAATTGAGAGTGGCCTCCCCTCTCAAGCTGAGACACTCATTCCATCATTACCAAATTCATTTAATTCAGCGACATTCAATTTTTTGCATGTGAATTATTTGGCCGGGGCCATTATCAGAGCTGTTCCTGTCGGCAGCTGAAGGATTATAGATTTGATCTCCATACAGCTGGCACCTTCTGGGAGGGGACCAGGCGAGCTCCGCTCATTTGTTTTTATTTATAGGCTTTTGAATTGAATTTCTGATCAATGACGGAGGACAGCTCGCACTCGCGCGCTCCCTTTCAAACCCAAAAGGGGAGGAGAGAGAGAAAGAGTACAAGAGAGATAGAGAGCCCTGAGGAAGACAGAATTGATTATATCTTTGTGCAGGGGACTAAGTTTCGTAACAAAGCCGACACTGTGCCGTCCAAAAATAGCTGATCCACAGCTGGGCATAGGAGCAGTTACCTTGTGAAGAGAGTGAAGGGCGACCAGGGTTGTTCTGTGGGCTTGTCTGCACACTGCAGCCTATAGAACCTACTCCTTTGGGGGAGCTGAGTTCAGTGAATCATGCAGAATGCCACACTGGGTCGCTAACAGAGTGGCTTTAAAAATCACTAGCTCTTCATTTGCAAGGTCATTTACTTTTTGTTGGATACTGGCAGAATAGGTGTGATGGAGTAACTATTTGGAATTCACTGCCAGCATCAAAAGTGTAGAGATGTGAAGGGCTTCATAGTGTGCTTCTTATCTTGTGAACTTTTTCTTTCTCTTATTTCAACACGCCTATATTTTATTTGTAATACATGTATTACTTACAGATAATTAATAATTGATCTTGTTTTTTTTTTCTTTTTGAGGCTTCAAGGATTAAATGAGGCCTTTTATTAAGAACATCTCATGTTCTCATGAAGGGCAACACAGTTACAGCACAGTACAATGTAAACAAAGGTTTACATACTGAAGTAGAGAAATATAAGTTTAAATTGGAAACTCCACCCTGATAAACACTAACTTTCACTAGCCACTAACACTAGCCAGTCGATTTGAGTAGATTCAGCACTGCTTGGAATTTCCAAGGAGTTTACAATTTGCTCAAATCAATTGGCTACGAAAATAAGAAGGGTTGTTATTCCTAAGTGGCCAAAATTAGGGAACTGTTTGGTTTGATTATGCCATTTGTGTTAGGAACCTTTCCTGAGTTCAGTCTTGACTGTGAACGCAAAAGATCAGGGGAGCTTTTTCCAGAGCCAGAGCTATTTTAACTTTCCACCCATTCTGAGGTAAAAAAAAACCACAGGAATGCCATCAGGTGTAATATTTGTATATCAGTATACTTCTAAATGGAAACTAACTGTAAGAGAGGAATTCAGCAAGAGACTGAAGTTGCTAAAATTCAGAATGGCCAATGTACATACTTATTTCTGTGATTACTGTGTTACAGAGTAGTCAAACTAAACAAGTGCTCCATTTGGGAAAAGGTCTGTCTGTATGAGCTGTTTAATAAAACAAGTTTGATTTTCATCTGCAAGAAGTAAACCTTTGGTGTTAAACAATACTTCACGGCAAGACTAAAAGCAGACAGACCAGGACTTCTGAACTTTTGGACAAACAAAGTTGAATTATTTGGGGGGCACAGTAATAAAAGACATGTTTGGCATTTGGGCAAAGAACCTATGTATTGAGAACTTTTCTTGGAAAAAAAAACATAAGGAACTCTCATAACAAGGGTTATTCTACAATCAGAGCTTTACGTGTGCTGAGACCAGTGCACCCACTGAGACAAATGTAACCCCCCAAAAAAAGGGACAACAAATATAAGGCAACCTTCAATTTGTTTTTTTCTCATATTTATCTAATACAACAGATGCCCATACAAGGGTAGGAGAGAGAAAGCCAAGGGGGACTCTTATTAATTGTTTTTGTTGTTAAAATATGATTTTTAAAACCAATAAAAAACAGAAACACATAAAAAAAAATCAACATTATAGTGCATTTGTAGGCACGCTGAAACTCAATTTAGGGTGGCTTGAGCTCCTGTAAAAAGTGACTAGACACGCTTATGCTCTGTAATAATTTTTCTCATTATAATTGAAAGCCTGAGTAGACTAAATAAAATATGCTTGGCCCTTCAGGTTCTTCCCTGCACAAGTGATCATAACTAACTGTCTCCCACTGTATTTCATACCTTATTAGCCATAGGGGCCAAATATTCCTTCAGCTTATGATCTTGAAGATCTAACACACCTTGCCATTCTGCAATATGAACCAGTCATCTCCTCACTCTTATTATGATCCATCTACTTCCTGAATGCCGTAGCTCAATGAGCAATCTTAACCAGGTCCGGTAACAAGGTCAGCAGTGAGAACAGGCTCCACATAAGGCAACTTAATTTCCCTTTTTACAGTAGCTCTCTCTTCTTCCCCCTCGTTTTCGTTTTCCTGTGCTCTGCTGGTGCAGAGCAGCTCTTAGTAAGCATCACTTCATTAGGTCAGCCTGCAGGCGTGAAGGGTCCACTCATTACTGCACACGCCACAGCCGCCTCCCTCCCGAAAGCTGAAGGCAGCTAATGGGACAGCACCTAGACTCAAGGCCTCTGTAGAAGTCATTTTCCAATTCCTTAATAATTAATGTAGTTGGACGTTTGGAAAATGTTATTGGTCTTGAATCAGTGGGACAAAAAGGTGGTGTTGTTGGGTTTTTTTTTCCTCACGGAGTGCACCCTCTCCTTCTGCTTTTGTCTATCTCTCGCTCTCATATTTCTTTCTCTCCTTCTCTCTGCCTTGGCTTGAGGAAGATCACACTCAAATGGGGTGAAAAGGTAAATTAGGTTGTCATGCTAATTTAGTGTCAGGTGACTGTGTAATTGAATGCATAAGGGAGGCAGCATAGGCAACCTGAACTTGACCTAGCTAAAACGAGCTGACCTTGACCCTCCACCCCCTTCAACACACACACACACACACACACACACACACACACACACACACACACACACACACACACACTTGCACTGGTGCCTGACGCTTTATTCGCATGCTGCCCCTCAAGATCCACAAGCTAGAGGTCAGCAAATTAAGCCAATAAATCTCTTCGCCCTCTCTGTGGCTTTGAGCACCATTTACATTAATGCCTGGCGTTTGCAAACTTGAGTCGCTGACTTGTCTCTGAGAACAGTTCTATTTCTCAGCTTGTGTGTCTGTGTGCCTGCAGTGAGTAGTGGAGAGAGAGACATATAACTAAAATGTAGCACAGATTTATTTCGATAGTCAGGTTCAAGTAAGACTTTTCTCATTTTCTCACAGCAATGTCGTCCTTCTTTCTAAAGATTCACCCTGAATACTTTGATTCAGCGGCATCGGCAGCTGTAATCCCAGTCAAATGGATGTGTAGTCAGTCCCGCTAGCTCCACATGTTTTTGAATGAATGAATGAATGAAACATGCATTCAAATGTGTTCCTGACTATTCGAGTCATGGACTTCACAAGACCTCTGAAGGTTTTATGGTATCTGGCATCAGCATACCCATTAAGTCCGGTAAGCTGTGAGGTGGGACCTCCATGAGCATCAGTGAGCTTTGGGTCTCCATGAATCCGTGGCCAGTTCACCTGTTGTTCTTCCTCAGAACACTTTTGGTAAGTACTGACCACTGCATATCTGGAACACGATGGCTCAAAGTGGCTTAAAGTGTCTCAAATTCTTACACTTGTCCCTTTTTCCTTCTTCAACACACTAATATGCATCATCTAAAAATGTTGCACAAATAGTTTTACCCAGAAGGACGTGTGGGATTGCAATGCTACTGAGAAGGAAGATGAAGTTTACCAGGAACAATAAATTATAATAAAATAGGCTGATATGGGCAATATTTATCGCGCTACACGTACAAAAGTCTCTCAGTATGGCTTTGGGTATAACACAACAGGTCAGATGTCTCAGCATGGAGTTGTTGATGTTCCTAATGGTTTTTTGTGATAAATTAATATACTCACTCAGTTCATGCAGATTTTTGCAATGGGATGGACTGCTTTTATGCTATTATGCTAATAATGAATGAAATACAGCAGCAGTGTGCTAGAAAAGGACTCACTGCTTGGCTTTTGTAGTGCTTTAATGTAACATTACATTCCTGTGTAGTATGTGTATATTTATGTAGGCCAGCGTTCCTTTACCCTTGCCAAACAAACAGTTCTTGATAAAAGTGATTCGAGAACCATTTTCCAAAGTGCTTGTAACAGTTGTAGCCATGTTTATGCCAGAGCAGCTCCTGGCCTTTGCTTTGCGGAATGCCTTTTTAAATAATTCACAGCACAATCACACCTGTTTCCCTCCAATCAAAAGATGGATATCACAGGTCATCCATTCTTCCAGATAAAGGTGACCTCTTCCTTCCCTTGTAAGAAGTGTTGTGATCACCCCACTCATTCTCATGAAAACCTTCCCTCCATACCTTAGCTGAAAAAAGGCAACTTTAACTTTAACTGTGCTTTTTTTAGGTTACACTTTGCATCTAAAAGCTTAACGACCTTCCAGAAAGTAAAGTGGTGGATTTTTTGCTTTAAATGCAAGTTTCTCCAGCTGCGGCACAACAATGCAGTGTTGGGGGTCATTAGGAGAAAGAGAAAAGCAAAGGAGCGCATAGGACCGGTCGACAGCCGCCACGTTGGGTTTAATCAGAGACACAATGCCAGGACAGAAAGAGCGAGAGGACATCTAAGGGATAAGGACACAATGAGATGGCAGCGATTGAAAGTGGTGCGAAGTGTTCTGTGTGTGAAGGTGTGTATGTGTGTGTGTGTGTGTGTAGGTGTGTGTGTGTGTGTGTGTGTGTGTGTGTGTGTGTGTGTGTGTGTGTGGGAGAGAGAGAGAGAGAGAGAGAGAGAGAGAGAGAGAGAGAGAGAGAGAGAGAGCGCACAGGGAATTCATTAGCATGGTGGAAAAAGGAACATGTGAGGGCTTTGAAGGACATACATGATCTGTCTCTCTGTAGTGGGAGAAACTTCGACAAAGTAGACAACACATAATGCAGACTCTGTCATTCCTGTTTCTCAGCAGTACTGGAAACACCACAGTTTTGTTGATCATGACCCCTTTAATGTCACATTAACAAAACAGCATGTCAGTATTTCATTATATTGTTTTACTTTTTGTTACTGTGATACACAATATGCTTTTCTGAGTATATAGCAGATATCTTCAGGACAAGCAGATAAGAAGCTGAATGAATATATTTATAAATATACCAAATGTAGAATTATTCTGCTTGATACCAAGTGGTGCTATGTATTGAGCAGCAGCTTGATACACTAGACAATATTGTATCATATTATTAGTAAATGTCATAAATGTGATAAACAATGTGCTTCTATGGGGTGGACCATGCTTAAAAACTAGAAAATCTAATTTGTTTCACATTTTTAAAATAAATTAATAAATCAATAATTTGCCAATATATGTAACACGTGTATGTTTGAAAATGAACTGCTAAAAATTCTAAATGTGCCGTTTACTCCAGGTGACACAGTAGTGCGTGTGCCTCACAGTTCCTGCGGGCTGGGTTTGAGCCCCCCCCCCCCACTTTCTTTGAGGAGTTTGGTGTGCTCTCCTTGTGTCTGCATGGTTTGCCTCCAGGTACCACTACAAGTAACTTGCTAAATTGCCCCTATGTGTGTGTGGTACCCTTTACTGGACTGGTGCCTGACAATTCCAGCTAGGCTCTGGATCCACCATGATCCTATTCAGGCTGAAGCAGACAAGATGCTGACTGACTGCTTACTCCCTCGTCCAATAACACAATATACTGCACCAATCAGTTTAGCACCACCTCTTCTGACTGAAGTTATTAGGAGTGTTTCAGTAAGACAATATAGGGCAGTCGGGGTAATTTACATATAATGGCCTTAAAGGCATATTACCCAAATCGAGACTGTTCAGTTCTAACAGACAAAGAGATAAAGAAGTAAGAAATGGACTAGGAAAGAAAAACAAACTAGAGGAAATAGAATGAAATGGACCCTTCAATAAAGTGACACAGAGGTGAATAGTAATTGAGACAGTTTCTGTTTCCTCAGTCCATTTCTGTTTTCCCATGCAGTTCCATCGTACCTGTTTATCCTGGTACTGTGTACCAGCTGCCTGTAGCTATGGCACTGGGTGGAGATTAATGGAGCCATGTGGATGGAGTAGATTCACTTCGCCTGCCTGTCACACCAACTCTCTCTAGGCCAATTAATTATGATGGCCTAGTTATGATGTTTAATTGTGATGATTTATATTGTAAATAAACACGTTTGTGAGAAGCTTGATATGAGAAGCTTGTCCTGCATCTACACCCCCCACCCCACCCCTTTGTTGTTTGTTGTTTCTGTTTTGTTTATCTCCAAGAGACACGGGTCTAGAATATCTGCAGGAAAAATAAAGCACTTGCTCGTTTAGAAGGGCTGAGGGAGAAGAGGGAGGAGGGGGGACTTTGTTACAAATGATTTTAAGCCGCGCAGATTAGTGGCTGGAGGAGTCGTCACGTCGCCGGCTGTCAACGGCTGCACAATTGAAGGGGGTCTGGGCGGCTGGAGAGCAATGCGTCCGAGGCTCAGTGGAACGGTGTGTCGTGAATTGCAAATGGAACAGAGTTAATTTTCCACAGCGGCCTTGTCCTACTATTACACCGTGCTGGTCTAATTACCCAGCTCCAATCTAAATGGAAAGCTCTCTTTCCCTATGTAGGCCACAACTCTCTCCTTAAGTCACTTTTCACACAATGTCTGATCAGAATTTGAGGTTAATTAAAAGTCCCACCTTGTTACTCTTTTTTGGGCTTTCCATCTGAGCACTTTTTGAAGGAGTTTGTAGTTGGGGGGTCAGCAAAGACCTCTCACATTCTTTGTTAATTTAACCTCATGGCCCCTAGGCCAATTTTGTGGGATATTTTTGTAGTATTTTTTAAGTACATTTATTCACCGTTTACATTATTTATTATTTATAGGAGACACATGCCAGATGTTATTTTGAATAGCTCTTAATTTACTCAAATTGCTCTTCTTTTGAGATATAAATAAATAAAAGAATTTGACTATGTTTTGATAAAATAATTATTTAATGCCTAGAATTTTGTGTGTTTTTCTTGTAAGGACTACAAAACAGTTCACACCTCAGAAATCCTGTTGGAAATTGAGTGTTTTTGAGGTGAGAATGCAATAGTAAGTATATATAATATATATCCCAGATTAATTAATGAAAAATCTAATCAAAGTCTCTTTTATTTACAAATCATTTTCTGGGTGTGTAAATACAATGGAACTGGATGGTGTCTTGCACATGTTTATAAGGAGAGACGCTAAGCTAACATTGTTAAAGATATCTGAGTGAACAGCAAAGCACTTTTGTAAGTCGCTCTGGATAAGGGCATCTTCTAAATGCTGCATATGTAACAAACACTGGACTGTCACCAGTTCATCTCAGCAAATACATGCCAAAATCTTCATTTATTAAAATGTAGTAAAACATTTAGCATGCCTTATTTCTACATTTAAACAAACTCTGAAACAAAAAGTACTTCTTGTTTTGGGTAATTATATCCAGTGTTTTATTTGTCTAGCAACTTCTAAACTTAAGAAATGAGACCAAACATTTCCTGGCTGATTATGTATTCAATATGTGGATATATACATATGTAGTTATATAGAATATTAGAATATATTTAATCTGGTAAATAAAAATCTATTTATCTAGTTTGGCTGAAGGGGCGGCATTTTTAACAAGGCAAAATATTGCAATTTTTTTGCACTAAGCCAATTTTGCTGGATGTTTTGTTTGATGGACTTTTATTTATAGGAGATAGTCACATTAAATAACCAGATATTGTTATTTTCACATTTAGTTATTCTAATATGATACTCATATTCCTTTGAGATCCAAATACACAATTTGGATATTTGTAAAAATGTGACCATATTTTAATAATAATAAACAAAAAACATTTTGCCTATAGTTCTTTGGCAGGTAGCATGTTACTACTGTCAAACACTTCACAATTTTAAAATATTGTAGGAAGTTAGATTGACAAGGATACTTCTAGGTAATTAAGTTATTTACAATATTTGACTGTAGTCAAACTGAACTTACTTAATTACTTGTTTGATATTATTATTATTATTATTATTATTATTATTATTATTATTATTATTATTATTATTATAGTAGCAGCAGTAGTAGCAGTAGGCCTCAAGACTTTTATACTAACATTTTAAATCAGAGCTGCTGTAGTCATGAGGTCATAACCCCACCTCTTTCTTTCATCCCTTCAGTGTGTGATACTCAATTTCATTAATATTTTCTTACAACCCTACTATAAATGTTTTAATTATCAATTAAACCTTCTGTGTTTTTTATTTATAAAAATTAAAATCTATATTGTCAAATATGTGACTAATAATTGTTAAATATTTAAAAGCTAATTCTCTTGGTGTAGGTTGTATTAGATGTATAGTGTTGCTATGTTTCTGTCATTTTGACATTGAAACAAATGGTCAGAAAAATGTATTTATATTTGAATAGTGTTGCAATACGAAGGATTCTTTAAACTTAGTTTACAGTGTTCTTTACAGTTATTTAATGGATACAGTGTGGATATCTGTGAAATGGTTTAGATGGTAGTCTGTACAATGATTGTGTGGAGCTGTGAAATGGGAAGGGGACCAATGTGAGTGAGGTGGACAGTCCCCCTGGCCAGCATGCCGGACGGGGCAGGGGCGTGACCCCATCGGACGACCCCCATCCTCATCATTTCCACAGCCGGGTGACGCCGGCAATTACGGCCGCCAGTGCTGGCCATGTGCAGTCGCTCCAGCAAAAGGCCCCAGTGATGAATAGCAAATGGCCGGCGCCCCGGCGCACCACTCCAAACGCAAATAAATCTTGGCCATGTAATAATGACAGGAAGCAGGGAGAAGACTGGCAGCTATAACAAGGCAGCCGGTGTCACCCACTTACGCCGGCCTTTCCTGATCCATCATTGCCTGGCAGGCTGCGCGCTAAGGTGAGCTGGACATGCGGGCCCGAAAGAAGGATGTGTTGTTTGCACTGGAGCGTCCAGCCAGTCCCATCTGGCACACTGTAAATGGGATTTTTTTTCCTTCCTTCTCACCTCTCCACCCCTCCACTCATGGCTAGTTGTCTGACTGGAACTGTCTGTCATACCATAGGATGGTATCGTCCTCAGAGTGGGAGACCAAACCACCTGAAGCAGAGTGGACCCTATGTTACTAAAGACACATTCTTCTGCAGGCACTGTGTTTCAGGTGAATTTTCTAAGGGTGTAACAGTTTAATCGTTAATAAAGTTCATAATTCATGATTCAAGAATTTTATTCTCATATGCACAGTAAACCGGCAGTTACACTGTGCAAGGAAATTCATACTTTGATAGTTCTCAACATTCAAGCTATGAAATCAAGGGCATTAAAAAGAGTTTATCCTGCTTTTGTTGAAGTAACTGTGTAGTAGACTAAGGAAAATCCAAGGAAGGCTTTCTACTAGATTTTGAACATTGCTGAACTGAAGACAGAACTTTTCTTTTGTACTCAAATATACTATATGAATCAAAATACTTAATTATACTTCATATCATTTATAATTACACTTGGATACTAACAATGGAATTTTGCCAGTTGGTCATGTGTTTTAAAATACACAAATTCACATTCCCATTTGGTTAATACAGAAATGAACAAACATTATTTTCTAAGGTTAAAAATAAATGGGCAGTTTACTTAAATAGCACGACTGTCAATTTTCAAAAACTGTATGAAGGGTCAAATTCAGTCAATTTTTAGCTGTCACATATATTTTCTTTTCTATTTAAACAGTTTGGAAGCCTTCCTCCTATTTCAATCAGTTTGGGCTGTATGGTGATAGCAGTGGCCTCACAAATCAGTGAGTACAGCAGATCAGAAGCACCCCACCAATTTTGCAGTTTTGGAGACACTCCAAACCCATTGTCTGGGCACCACAATTTGGCCCTTCCCAAAGGTCTTCCCATTTATGTCTTCATGTGTGACCATTTTGTCCTGCAGCCAATGTGTCAAGTATGAGAATCAACTGTTCATGTACTGTGTAACCTACATCCCAACCTTGAGTTGTACCACCACTAAGCATCAAACTCTCCAAATATATGTACATAATAATACAAAATACATAATAACAATTTTCTACCATGTGCATGATTTTCACACACTATTTTGTTTATACATAAACATTCACAATGAACTCCCGTCAAATGGTGGTGCTGTTTAGCCAAATGCAGACAAACAAAATATAAGATAGAATACTCTGCTTTTACCTTTCCTTTACAAAATGACTGAAAAAATGAATTAAATTGAATTAAATTTCTATCTTATATCTTCCATTTCTATCTAATTGATTATTGGTTGTGAGAAATGTCCTTCAAGCAGAAACAAACAAACAAAAAAAATATTATTAATAAACAAATATTATAAATGTTATATGTTATAAATATTCACACTTAAATTTACAGTCATTGCATGTTTAATTACATACGTTCATTTTGAAAATTCTTCAACCCCATTGTCTCGGCATCACAATTTGGCCCTTTCCACACTATTTCGTATATATTGTATATTATGATTTGCTACAAGCTCCCATCCACTGGTAGTGCTATTTTTCCTGCTTGAAGGTTTTCTACTTTTCCAGTACAAAAGGACTAAAAAACTGCAGAATCTGTAAGAATTTCACTTTCTACACTGAGGGTATGTATAGGGCAAGGGTTAATTTGAATTTAGGTGCAGTTTTTTACTAAAGAAAATAAAAAGAAATAAATTAGTAAATAAAACTATATCCAAGTTTGCACTTCTGACAAAAAAACAAACAAAAAAAACAACAACAACAAAAAACAAACAAACAAAAAAAAACAAAGATCAAAATAACTATTATTTAATTATTTTTCCAGCAATAACTCGACTTTGAAGGGTTAAACTCTCTGGGCAGTTAATGTAATCTGTCCTTAATGGTAATGTACTCAATGCTAAATAATCTGCCTTTTCAGCTGCAGAAGTTGTCTTGTCGCTCCTCTTATCACTGAAACAGGCCTCACGTGCCTTAATCTAGGATGCACTTAGACTGTTGTGGTCAATAATGTGAGTAATAGACTCTCAAAGTTAGTGTAGCAGTTGCTATAACCTCCTGACATAGGGTCTCATCAGTGACCTGCTGATCCTGTGCTCGGACCCCAGCATGCCTCCTCTCCTAGTGGTACGACACACTATAATAAATCTTCGCCTCCCGCATGCAGATGGTTGCGTGGGTGAGAGGGCGTTGGAGCAGGGCCGCTCGATGGCCTCTCTCTCTCCTGCTCTTGGTCTCTCTTTTTCACCCTCCCTCACTCTTACTCTCTTGCTCTCTCTCTGGGCTTGGATGGGCCGTGTAAACAGGGATGTCAGTAGCTGCAGATCTCTCCAGTTGAAAAAGCAGGCAATTTGTTCCGACGCAGTCAGAGGCTTGTTCCGTGGCCTATTTTTGGAAGCCCCTTTGGTGGCCTTACCATACGTTTCCACATAATTTATGGTGGCACTGTAACATATGGACTTTTCATCATTGTCCGGCCCCAAACTCCCCCTTGAATGTTGGGTTCTCTGCTCTCTCTCTCTCTCTCTCTCTCTCTCTCTCTCTCTCTCTCTCTCTCTCTCTCTCTCTCTCTCTCTCACTCTCTCTCTGTCTCTCTAGTTTTTCTCTCCACTCTGTCCCCATCTCACTTTTCTCCTCCCAGCGTCTGTTCAAACTTCAACTATTCTAAATGAACATTTCCTGTAGGCTTATAGAATCTGTACCAATTATGTCGAGTCACATTAGGTTCTTAAAAAAAAAAAAAAAAAAACATCCTGTGAAACATTCTTTAGAGAACCAAACATGAACTGTAAAAAATAATGTGGCATCTTATTATTGTTTTTGTTTTTAAAATAACTTGAACTTCAGCTTCTCAGTCAGGTTAGCAATATAGATCATTCCCCACTACGCTAAATCTTGTTTCTGGACATAGCCTGAGCATTTCCTCTCTTGGGCTCTCTGTAATAGATGGCTCAGGGTTCAAAAACATATTTGTTATGTGTTTCCTTAAGGAAAAATAATGTAAAAAGTCCTAAGTCTGAATTGGGAAATAAAATATATTAAAAAAATTGATTTTTATAAAGCAGTCCAAATTCCTGAGGTGACATTAATAATAGACTGGGTATCAATATTGTAGTAAAATCAGTGTTTTTGAGCAGACAAAGATAGACTCTTACTCTGGTAGATGCGGTATGAAAATGAATGTGTGAATATTTTTTATGAATCACGCACCAAAAAGTCATTCAACTATTTGATTGTGTTGAGCATATTGTCTGTAGGAATGTTATGTGATAGATTGACAGAAAATTTGTTAAACATCAGATCATTATTTACAGGGCAGAATTTAAGACTGGTTATTGTTTTGGTAACTTTGTCTATGAAAACATGTACAAAATGATGAGTTTACAGAAGACGTTTGAGTGGCAGTGAACAATGCCATTTCTATTTCTATTGGTGTGTACATCCAGAGTTATTTACACAGTGTATAGATCAGCTACAGTCTTCAAACTATAGAGACAGCTAAAACCAGACAAAAATGGAGATAAAATACAGATGTTTTTCATTGGCAAGCACTGATAGTTAATTTATTTCTATTTCTAATTCCTTGTGTTCAGAACAACAAAGAAACAGATTATGTTTGAATAAAGTAAATTTAACATCAGGCTGACAATTTTTTTGCTATTTTCTTCACAGAAGTGATTTTTTCATTTGAATGTCTCAGGGAATAGTTTGACAGTGAAGACCACCAATATTGCACTAATTTAGAGGTATAAATTGTGTAAGGATCACAACCCATCAAAGTTGTTACTAGCATTAGTAAATTTATAACATCCTTGTTGGCCGTGTCTCTACACAAGCTAGCCGTGAAACACTCCAAGTGCAATATGCTCTTCACCTGCTGCCATGTTAACACAACCTGCTAATTAAGCAGTGCCCAGCACTCATGAGATCCATCAGTGGACTGTTGGCGAGCGATCTGCCAGCATTTACATGGCTGCTGCCTGAAACAACTCAGTCACTGACATGAAAGAAGGTGAATCACGCCTGGCACACCTGGCCTGGTGAAATACAGTCTGCTCTATTTGCCTTAAATAGAGATTCCCACTAATACCCATGAGGCATACTAATAGTTATATAATATAGTATATTAATTATGTATTTATGTGTGTGTGTGTGTGTGTGTGTGTGTGTGTGTGTGTGTGTGTGTGTGTGTGTGTGTTTGTGTGTTTATATATAGAAATATATCAACAAATACAGCCTATTTATCTAATTCATACACATACATTTGATTATAGCCCTAAATTCAGATATGAATTACAAAATATTAATTTGTAAATATTAAAATATGTTGAAGTTGTGTAAAATATTCATTTTCAATCTTCAATACAAGACTTATATTCTATTAACATAAAAAATAAATGAGCAAGGCAATGTGCTTTTTTCTTATTTACTGTAGCTGCACTCTGTTTGATAAATGCTGTTTGACATTATTTATAGTGTCCTCATGCTTGGTCAGCCCCCCTCTGCCTCAAAGGTTCTATATTACACTAATGGTCCATATAATTCCATATGTAAAGCATCTAACTAGTGTACTTATTCTTCCCATAAGAGAAGGCCCAGTAATAGGGCCGGTAGCTGTGGCTACAGTGTGAATACAGTGAGTTATGTATAGTGAATGGATGAGGCATGTTCCCGGTGCTGCTGCCTCCGTCACGCTAAAACCGTAAACTGCTCAGACAGCATGACAGTGTATCTTTGACTCATGTTCCTCACCGTTAAAAGCATGAGCTATTGAACAGAGCGTGAGGCTGCACGAATAAGGCTTTGATATCTGATGTGAAATTCAATAGGTGGGGAATAAAGGGGGGGGGGGGTCAGGTTACACAGGCACTTGCATTTTTTCCCCCAGTCCAAGGTCATAATGCAGTCACTGGTTTTGTTACACATTTTGTCATGTTCAGTCAGTTTCAGAGGCACAGGAATTGGGATTTTCCAAACTCTTGTTGGTTGTAAATGACTTTCTTTACTAATGTATGCATCATAATTATACCTGGTGTTATTCAGATGTTTTTCCTTGACCAATTACATATTTTTACATATATCTTTACTTTTTTAACTTAAAATTAAGCTCACGTCCTATAGAGATGCATACATCTGCACATTCAAAGCACAATTATTGTTTACTTGTATTGTATAATACAGTGCATAAAGGGTAAATGCATTAAAGTGGTATGTGTACATAATTTATGTTTGATTGTTTACAATATTCCAGAAATTGAAAATGAATTCTATTTTAAAATATGCAGAAACATGTTTCTTGGATTTGTTCATAAACTCTTATTTACATTTTTATAGATTGAACATTTTAATTGACCATAATAGAACATTTTATGTTGGTTATGGTTTTAATGAACAATCACTTGTTTGTGTATTTGTTTTGTGTATTTTTGCCCTCATAGTTCACTGATAATGATTCTACTGTAAAGTTGCTCAACTATTAAAGTTTAAAAGTTTCATTTTATTGGCGAGCTCTAGTTGTGACAAAACAGCACAAAACAAAATTAAATCAAACAGCAAAGCACAAAACAAAAGAACAAAAAAATAGCACAGCACAAAGCAACACAAATAGAAACAAAATAACACAAAACAAAGAACACAAAGCTAAACAAAACAACTCAACACAAAACTAAACAGCACATCACAATACAAACAAAAGAGCATCTAAAAAATCTAAACAAAACAAAACAGCACAAAATTAAAGAACACAAAACAAAATGTCACAAAATGAAACAAAACAAAACAGCACATAATGAACACAAAACTAAACAACATGAAACTATGCAAAACAGCACAAAACTAAACAAACACAAAACAAAGAACACAAACAAAACATCAGAAGTTGATATAATACAAAACAGCACAAAACACAAAAAATAGAAAATAGCACAAAACAACATAAAATAGTGCAACACAAATCAACACAAAACAGAACAGCACAGAACAAAAGAAAATAACACAAAACTATACAACAGAAAACAAAATAAACCACACAACATGAAACCAAATACACAAAACTAAACAGCACAAAATAAAACAACACCAAACAAAATAAAACAAAAAAAGAAACAAACAAAACCCAACACAAGCCAAATATAAAAACACAAAAGAACAAAAGCTGAAACAAAACAATCCAAAACAACGCAAAATGAAACAAAACAGCACAAAATAACATAAAACAGCACAGCATAATTCAACACAACACAAAACAGCACCACACAAAATCAACACAAAATAAAACAGCCCAGCCCAAAACTAAGCAAAACAGCACAAAACAAAACAGCACTGAACAAAACAAAACCAAGCAAAAGCACAATACAAAACAAAAGAGCACAATACAAAACCACATAGAACTAAAAAAAGCAGAACACAAAATACCACAAAACGAAACAAAACAGTACAAAACCAAACCAAACAAAACAAAGGAACACAAAATTAAAAAAAACAGCACAACACAAAACAAAACTAAGAAAAACAGCACAAAACGAAACTAAAACAAACACAAAGCAAAACAGAACAACACAAAACAGCACAGAACAAAACAAAACTAAAACAAAAGCACACAAAACAAAATTAAAACAAAAGAACACAAAACAGCACAAAATAAAACAACAAACAAAATGAAACAACAAAAACTAAATAAAACAACACAAACCAAACAAATGAAATAACACAAATGAAATAAATATAAAAACACAAAACAAAAATGAAAAAAGCACAAAACAATGACAAATGTTTTTGTGTTATCTGAAATTTTGCTTGTTCCAGTGTTTAATTTTTACTCTCCTTTAATCTCCTTTTAACTTCATCATTAGAGCTTGCCTGTGTTCATGTCCACTGTGATATCCTACGTTAAACACCTACCAGCTAAAATAACGAAGCCGTTGTATTGCTCATACTTCTGCTTCAGACTGGGGAAGGACGGATTACATCACCTCAGTCTTGGTGCTGTAAATCTGATCATTTTCATTTTTAGCCATATTTATCCGACTGAGAGAAAAACCCAACAGATTCATGTTCAGGGATGTTTCTGATTTTCTGTTTCCTTTACTTTTTTGTTCTTGTCGAGTGACATCTCTCCTCTGACTTTGAGCTGATCAAGGGTCTTTTGCATCATCAGTGAACAAGTCCCATTAAAACACTAAAAGTTGTGCATTGTTGTTTATGTCTCACAAAAGCAGAGGGAGTAGAAAGCGAGCCTCTGATAAATCCTCCCATTTCGCAGCGCTATTGATTATTTCTGGACAAAAGCTCCCTCGAGAACCTCTGCTGTGTCTTTACTGTCATTCATCCACATCAATATATCCGCTCCTTGTTTTTATGCCACCAATCAAAAGCAGGGGTCTTCTTGTGAAAGCTAACTGTGACGACAGCTCCCTTTCGCAGTCGTCCTGGTAAACAGGCCTGCCGTCTGCAGTTACAACCACCAGGCTCAAAGCAATCATTTATATGGGAAGAGAAGAGAGGGTTTGCTTTTATTTTGTGTGTGTGTGTGTGTGTGTGTGTGTGTGTGTGTGTGTGTGTGTGTGTGTGTGTGTGTGTGTGTGTGTGCATGTGTGTGTGTGTGTGTGTTTATGTGAGATGCAGATGCATGAAGTGATGTACAGAATGACAAAATAGTAGATTCACCTCATGATGTAGCCTCATTTGGCCACTGGTGAAAGATGGGAATGTGAGTGTGTGTGTGTGTGTGTGTGTGTGTGTGTGTGTGTGTGTGTGTGTGTGTGTGTGTGTGTGTGTGTGTGTGGTTGTGCATGCTAGAGTGTGACTTATGCTGCCCTCAGTTAGCCAGCAGAGGCCACTCACAGCATGTCATACAGCTGACAGTCAGACACTACATTCTGCTCTGTCTGAGCATTGGTGAACACACACACACACACACACACACACACACACACACACACACACACACTCCAAGATTCACTCCATCTTTGGAATGGTTCCACACTTGCTTTGACAACATCATGAAGAACTTTAGGCACTGTATTCTCTGCCTGATAGACGTGATTGGCATTCCTGTATTTTAACAGTATGTTGTATACAACCTGCTTCCAACACACACACACACACACACACACACACACACACACACACACACACACACACACACACACACACACACACACAAACGTTCTAAATGCTCCATATTTTATCCACATTCTCCTACTCCTCTGCGTCTGAGCATACCAGCACTGTCCCGGCAAGAAGACGCATCAATCACTTGCTCGTAAAAGCTGATAAATGATTTATCCATGAAAAAATATTAACTGCAGCGTGGACAATTGATCGGCTGATGATAAATGCGAGTCGCACAGATTATAGGAAAGAGGCGAAAAGCAGTAAATACATGTGTCAGTCCCGCCTGGTGAACGCCACTCTCACACACATTACACAGCTGTTGCAGGACCAGAGGGGACACGTGTTCTTATTCACTGTAATGTACACTACAAGGTCAGATTTTGCTTTTTGTCAACATCATATTGAATGTAATGTAATGATCAATGCTGGAGAAAGTGAACTCGAATCAGCATAATGATTAATTAAACATTTTACCTCAATTATGGTTTTAGGGAATTTAATATAGCTGTATAGTTCATACTGTAAACCTCATCTGCTCATTAAAACCTGCACATTCTTTCAAATGAAATAAACAAAGAGCACATATTTGTGAAGGGAAAACAAATTGAAGGAAACATGAACTGTGCTACTGAATTATTACATGTATACAAAAGAATATTTATAATACTATAATACTGGCTGTTCATATCTAATATCACTGGGAAAAAAAGACATTAAATGCAATAATAATAATAATAATAATAATAATAATAATAATAATAATAATGTAAAATATTGTTAAGAAATAATAATCAGTGCTCAGATCACAATTCCAATGGATTAAGAAACAAACAATGACACACTGGCAATTTTAATAACCAATAATATATTTTGCAAAAATAATTCAAATGGTACGTGTATTTGTTACATTTGTGAAATTTTTGTCTTCTTCCAGAAGGATTCTAGAGGCAGGAATGTTATAAATATTTTAATTTCTATTAGATTTTACAGTTTTATAATATTACAATAAATGTAATCAGTCTTTGTCAAAGATCCACTGCTGACCCGGGTTTTAAATAGACCCTCACTGACCCTGCTGTACATGGTAGGCAGGGAAGGAGCATACCCACCCAGTCACTAGGGCTGGACCAAACTGGACATGTTGGGGACAAAGGAGGGGGAAAATGACAAAACATCAGCGCCTGAAAGCAGAGAGAGCATGTGAGTCACATTGTAAAGACAAGTGGAATCTAGTGATTGGTCTGAACAGGAGTGACGTGGCATTTCAGTCCTCTGCTAGAACGTTCACTAATGCTTTCATTTCTCTTCATGGGAAAGAAATATAAAAGGAACAAACAAACAAAAAAAGATTTGTACTTGTACCAGTGTCTATCTGTGAGTCGGAGATGTGTTCTCCCTGTGTATGCATGGATTTCCTTCAGGTACACCACTTTCCTTCCACCTCCTTAAAACACATGGTAGGTGAAATTGTCATGCTCAGTTGCCCCCTGGGTGTGAGGGATTGAGTGAATGTGTGTGTCTGGTGCCTTGTTCAGAGGGTTTTCCTGCATTGTGCCCAGAGATTCGGCATAGGCTCATACCTTGTAGACCAGAAGGAAGTGGCTAAGAAGTACAATTAATCTTTTTATCAAATGTATTTATCCTAGTGAAGATTTGTGTTCATCATGATTCAATAGTTCAGCCTGTACTGATATAACAAATCCATTAAATGGGGCAGTCCTGTAGTGGGTTACTGAATTGAGCAGATGCCTAATTGTTCTCATGTAAACCTTTGAAATCATTGCAACAAATAATAGTGTATTGTAATGTGCATTATGTTAAAAGATGTTTTAATTTACAACATTCATAATTTAATTTTATATAATACAGCTATGTCTACGTGATACATTTTCAACAACCCAAAAATAAGAAGTCTCTTTTTTACAGCAGAGATCTCAATGACCTCTGGGCTCACTTGCAAAGGACTCCTGGGCTGTTTTCATGTCATCTTAAAGTAAAATTTGCTATTCCCAGCTAATTTGGGATTGCAGATGAGATTAACCCACTGGTACCATTCTAACTTGCAATAATGGAAATGATTAAATTACCATTACTATAAACTAACTTGTGATTACAGAGGAGACTTATCAATCCATCCATCCATCCATCCAGCCAGCCAGCCAGCCAGGCAGCACAGCCAATTTGGCATGGCCATTTCACCTATCATATGTTTTTTTTTGAATGGGGTAGGAAACTGGAATACCCAGAGGAAACACCTCACAGACACTGACTGTGACAGTGACATAGAGCACAACCTGCCCAAAAATAACTCAGCCTCTGCTGCAAACTACCTCGCAATTACACAAAAGACTAACCCACCATTCTGTGAGATACTTCAGCCACAGCCTCACTGAACAAAAGCAGAACTTTGTTCTCCCTCTCATCTAATGTCTATCTCAAAATTCAGTCCAGCTCAATTCACCTGTTGAGGCTCTGTTCAATCTGGCTAATGCTTTGGCTGTGGTCAGAACATGGAGCGCTTCTGTCTGTTCTCCCGGTCTGACCCTCTGGCTCATCCTGCCTGCCGTGATCCGCCTGAGAAATTAAAACAGGGAAGTGTTTCTGTCAGAGCAAAGCTCAGGATTTTCAGCCCAAATCACCAAGGAGGGACTAATGAAATCATCATAATCCCCTCCCTCCTCTCAGACTGCACCACCAGCACAAAATCTCCTGCCTCCACATTCATTTACTATTCCATCTTTAAAATGGACAAGAAAAGCTGAATCAATATATCGCCCTTTTCTGAAACGAGAGACAGAGAAATAGAACTGGAGAAAGAGGGAAATAAAGCTTGTGTGATAATTAAGACACGTGCTCTTTTTTGTGCTGCTCTGTCTCGTTCTGCATGCTTCATGGAATTGCCGACTAAGTGGGGATATGATGCTGATGAAGGTGTAATTGAGAAGGGAATAAACATTCTCTCTCTCTCTCTCTCTCTCTCTCTCTCACTCACACACACACACACACACACATACACACACACACACACACACACACACATGCTCACTCCCTCCCTCTCCTTTTCTCCCATCATCATGTCAGAATAGGGTTGGGGACACTCTAGCCCTCTGAATTAACCTCCTCCTGCAATCGGTCCCTGAGGCTGTGCTATAATTCTGTATACAGTAATACGGTAATGACATTCCGATAGTCATACGCGTCATAAACCCGGCCTGGTCCGATTTGGAAAGTGCAGAGGATCAGCTGCTCCAAGTCATGTGGATGATGTGTAATTTCATAATGAACTGCAGGGCCATAAAGAGCTCAGCACAATATTGGTTTTATGATTTTTTTAAGAATAATTTTCAGGATGAATTTATTTTCCTGATAGCTGAAATTCTCAGAATTAGCTGATTTTCCTTGGACGTTAGTTATTTCAGTTTGACTGTAATTTGATGTTAATCAGTTGTTATCCATAAAGTATTTTCCCTATAAGGATTTTGTTCAGAATTTAATTCTGTCACTTACTCATAATATTTTACAAGTAAAGTGTAAAACTATTAGCAAATTCTGAGCTTATAGTTCATAACAATCAGAAGTTTGAGTTGAGATGATATCAGAAATTTGAGCTGGGTGTGCTGAACTAGACACTGTATTATACAGTTTGAACAGTAATTTGAACTCTATATAATTTTATTATAACTATAATATAACTTTATTAATATTTTATTAATATTAAATGTTCTAATATTTTGAGATTCTGGATTTCTGATTTATAAGGCCTGTAAGCCAAACTGATTGGAAATCAAGAAAGACTAAACATCATCCATTGGAAAAAAAATACTTACAATTGGCATGCCTTCCAAACAAGCCCAAGGAATCCAGTACACACAAGGACCTAAGGACATAAGGACCACCAAAGAGCAGATATTATGTGAGTGGTGGGTCATTTTCAGCACTGCAGTGACACTGACCTGGTGGTGTGTTAGTGTGTGTTGTACTGGTATGGATCAGACTGCATGAGTGTTTAAACCCATCAATGTCACTGCTGAACTGAGAACAGCCCAACAACCACAAATATCCAACCAACAGTGTCCTGTGGGCAGTGTCCTGTGATCACTGATCAAGGACTAGAGCATGACCAATACCAACTATGAAGAAACAGATGAGCTTCTGTCTGTGACTTTACATGCAGTTGTGGTCAAAAGTTTTGCGAATGTTAGTAATTTTGGTTCTCAAAAGGTTCCATTATCTCTAAATTGTGAAAAAGGATCAGATGAATTGCAATTATTTGCAAATCATGCCCTACCATGAAAAGTACCTTATCAAACAAATATAAAAACATAAAAAACATAAAAAAATACTGCATTTCAGCCATACAAAATGGCCTGCTAACATCATGTCAGTGAGGATTTCATTTGATCAGGAGAAAAGTCTAATGAGGACAAGACTGATATCACTCTGTCATACTGATTTAAAGAGCAGACTGGTTGCTTTAAAAGGGTAGTGGTGGTTTTAAGTTTTCTTCTGTAACCATGGTTACCTCCATGAAAACATGTGCAGTCATTGCATCTAAAGGGTTTCACAGGCAAAGACATTGCTGCTTGTAAGATAGCAATGCAATCAACCATTTATCCAGTCACCAAGTCATCAAAAATTTCAAGGAGAGTGGTTCAATTGCAGTAAAGAAGGCTTCAGGGCATTCAAGAAAGTCAAGCAAGAATTAGGACCATCTCCTAAAGAGTGGGTTTACTCAAACTTTTGCCTAAGAACACTGAATAAGAAAAGATATCAACATTCTCAGAGAATCAATTTAGAGATGAAAAAATGTTTTTCCAGCATGATGGAGCAATATGTCATAAGGGAAAGGCGATAATCAAGTGACTCAGTCAACAAAACTTTGAACTCCCCAGATATCAATTCCATTGAGAAACAGTGGCTGGTCCTTAGAAAGCATGTGGACAAACAAAAAAAAAAAACAGAAACTCTGACCATCTCCAAGCACTGATTATGCAAGAATGTGTTGTCATCACTCAAGATTGTGCCCAGAAGCTGATATCCAGCATTCCAAGGCAAATTTTCTTAACGAATGAGTCAATACTGTTTCTGCTTAAATTGGATGTATGTGTTAGCAAAATGTAAAACAAAAACATATAGAATGCTTATAATGTGATTCATTATATCATATAAACATATGACTAAAGTTTCTGAAAAAATTGAGCCAGCAAATTTAGTGAAAACCTAAGTTTGTGCCATTGTCAAAACTTTTGGCAACAACTGTACGAGGTGGTGCAACAAGGTGTCTAATACAGTCAGTGGACACAGTGTTTAAACACTAAAAATATAAACATTACATATTATACAATATAAAGTTTTTAAAAACTATATACATACTGTACTGCAACCTATTATACAGGATTGATTAATGGTTTTTCTGATGAATCGTGTAGTTGGTTAGAGATACAATATTCACAATATACTGAGAAAACTATTGTGTATCACATACAAATTTATATAGTATGATAAATTAGTCACATTGCCCACCCTTACAAAATAGTGTTTTCATAACAGATTGACTGCTGTGTTGTTCATGTTGTTCATTTTCAGGTTTAAATAAAAATAACTTTAAAAACATTCTAAGACTGCTGGACTCCACTGTGTGCACTACTTGACCAGTGGCTAAAATTCCATTTCCATACCATTTCACCAAGTTCTCTGAAGTTGTTTTTTTCTTCCTTCGTTTTTTAAGGCCACGGGTAGTAAACAACCAATTTTTATTCTAGAGAATGGCTTCAGCCTCCATCACCCTCCTGTTTGCTTTCTGCCAGGGGCATGCGGGAGAGAGCCCACCGCCGAGTGGTATTGTGATATTTTGTGCTGCGATAAGTCCATAAATAAGATTAATATGGTGTTGAGAAGGTTGTCGGTGGGCTCGGCCTAAAGGAAATAAGTTGACTGTGAACAGACACCACTGTAAACTGAATGAAGCGGTGGGTTCCCGGGCCAGATAATGTGATCACGAGCCCATGTAACTCAGCATGACAATGGGCGCTGCGCTGCTCACCCTCCACGCCACACTGTTGAGAATGGATTACCCAGCCGCAGTGGCATACTGCACAACCATTTTCAACCTGCCACTGAGATAGCAGCCAGATTAAAGGCTGCATGTGCACAGGCACACACACACTCGCACACACGTGCACACAAATACACAGTCAGTCAGTCATGTGGCTATTTCACACATGGACCTATATGATCACGAACGCAAGGGTTTGCATGCTCAGCCAGCACCACCACACTCACACATACGTTCAGCATATGATTTCAGGAGCTGCATGGTCACACTCCCAGAGGCACATCCGTGATTTACCTTCACATTGAGGAAGGTGGTTAGTATAATTCTCTCTCACTCACTCTCCACACACACATGCTGCTGCTGTTGAAGCAACATACACTGACGTGAGAAAATGAGGACACTCCATGAAAACCTTTGACTTTTCTTTTTTAAACATATTTAACATTTAATCTTCATATTAACTATAATGAGAGATATGTGTAATATAATTAAACACATAAACTAAAAAGATGTTGTGCAAAAATATTCTTATTTTTATTTACCTTTAACTTAATTTCTTATTAAGTTAATTTTTAATGTATTTATTTATTTTTTTAATTATCATTTTTAAGTTCTTATTTGCAATAGCAGCCGGGCAAGTAGCTTGATACTTGACGGAAAGGGAAATGCAGATGTGGGAAGAGAGGGAACAAATTGAACAGAAATGCATTTTTTTCTGAAGAAAATGTTTTGACACCCTATGTCCTAATAGCTGGTAGTACCTCATTTGGCTAAAATAATGTCAATTCGATGTTTTCATGGATTCAGTGCCAGTAATACTTCGACCTTCATGCTTCAGTTGGTATGAGGTTCTTGCTTTCAAATGCTCTGTTTGATTTACACAAAAGAATGTTACTATTCCAAATAAATTTCAACTTTGGGTTCATCTATCTAAAGTCTTGGTCTTTGTCTATGTGTTCTCTTTAGTCTTCCACTGATATTTTCTTTACAGCAAAGTTGTTCATGGGGTGTCCTAACCTTTTTGTACATGATTGTATCTAAAACAGTAGTGACAGCAGACTATAAAAGCTATTCAAATATCATCCCATACTTGGTACAGTTATTTTTGTTCAGATTTATATTATTTGCTGTAATACATCCAGTTAAACAAGACTAATTAAACTTTTACTAATAAAGCCTGGTTGTTCCTTCAGAGTTGTTTGGGCACTGATGGTAACTGTCATATGATAAAAAACAAACAAACATAGACATATGCATTTAAAAATGAAAAAAAAAAAAAAAAAACTAATTAATAAAACAAAATCCAAGAATGAGTTCTTGTGTCTGCAGTCCAATCATATAGTCCCACAGCACAGAGCCTGCAGACCTACACCCCACCCTACCCCCACCCCCACCACCCAACATGCACACACACACAGACACACACACACACACACACTAAGGAAAATCCTCACGTGCTGGCACAGTGTTTGTACTTCACAACTCTTCATCGGATTGCTGTATGGATTGTTATATTCACTGAAGTAATCCTTATTACCCACCGTCCTCAGGGAGCCATTTACATCGATTTTTCTCTGCTCCTCATTTCTTTTCGCTTTTTAATGCTCATTCTGTGAATCATTTGCCTTTTCAAACTCCAGCACGCACACACACACACACACACACACACACACACACACACACACACACACAGCATACACTCTCACACCCTTCTTTTCCTGTGTTGTCTGGCGGCGGTGTGTGGGTACAATTTCAATAACCCGTCAGTCTGAATGTCTTTATTTAAATCACTCCCAGCAGAATGGCAGACAACAAACAGGCCCCAGTAACAAATCTCTACAGTGTTGCGAGCCACTGCAATTAGGTTAAAGTGTGATGGAACGTAGGCACTGTGTAATTTGGGCCTGGCGGGAGGTTTACGGGAGGCCGAAGTAAGATGATAAGAGCGTTTGGGCCCATGTTTGTGTTGTCTGCCAGTGGACCACTTCATTACGTGTGTGTGTGTGAAGCGTGCGCGCAGTGGGTGGGAGATAGCCTCCCTGAGGAAGAGCGCTACTGCATCTTTCCCCCCGCTGACACCACCGCATACATCACCACCCTCCTTCCAGTCAGCCGCACCCCTCTGTCCCTCTGCTGCCTCGCTTTATTATCCGCTTATTCCCCTTCTACTCCCTCTGTTTCTTTCCTCCTCACTCCCTTTCTCTTTTTCACACACGCTCCCTCCTTTTTTCTTTTTGCGGAATCTCTATTTTTATCATTGCTGCTTCCCTCTCGATATGTCTTCCTTTTGGCCATAATGAGAGGCTTGGGAGAAACAAGATCCTCCCTGGTCTCCCATCACCAGCATTGAGAATCATTTACATCCATGATCCCTCATCATTACCTGTGTCCTGCCTTATTCATTACCTGAGGGTCTGCTTGCTCCACTCCAAACTGTCCACAACTACCTCTACTTCTACCAGACCCCCATTCCAGCACAATTTGTTTTAAATCCAGACACAATAAAAGTCCCAGTGCTTAAACTTGCTTCTTTTGTTTTGATACATTATTTAAACGAAAAACTCTGCCACACTGACAATTTTAACTCCCTTAAAATGAACTTGTTTTGTCTCAAGCCCTGAACAAACACCCCTTTATTCTGTAAATGAGGTCACATGTTCACACATTCACAAACTGTCCTGTGATGCACACTTGATGAGCACATTAAAAGCATTAATTTAATAATGCTATGCTGAGGTGTTTTGTTGTAGACATCTTCAAGAGTTTTCCTATTATGTACAAGAGAACTTTTAAAATAATTAAAAGGGTAAAATGATGTTTAGAACTAAAAACAAACTAAAGCCTATTTGTCTAAAACACAATCTTGCACAGTATCAGTGAAATTGTTTGAAGACTATCTGATCACACTAACAAGACAGAATGGATAAAAAATAAGATAAAAAAAAAATGAAAATAGCCAAATCAAAAATTCACAAACTAAACAATACATAATAGAAGATACAGAAATAAGGAATAGAATGTACAGAATAGGGTAGAAACAGACATTCACAATAGACAATAAACTTTAATGTAAAATAAACCCCCAATTTTAAAACAGCTGCTACACCCCTACGTGGGTGTGTCACATCCGTGAACACATTTACATATGACCACCCATTTAGATAATCACCCATTCATGCTGAAGTGATGAGGAATAATTGGCTGCACAGAGCGTGTGGGGAATTTATTGGAGTGGAATGTACAATGATCAGCCATAATAATAAAACCACATGCCTAATATTAAATAGCCCCCCCCTTTATGTTACCAAAACACCTCTGATCTGTTAATGCTAGGATTGCACAAGACCTCAGAAGGTGTTCTGTGGTATTTGGCTCCAAGACTAATGTTAACAGCAAATTCTTTACAAGTCTTAAGTTGTGAGGTGATACATCCATGAGCATCAATACGCCATGGGACCCATGAGACTGTTGCTGGTTCACTGATTGTTCTTCCTGTACTTTTGGTAAGTACTGACCACTGCATACCAGGAACTACCAACAAGACCTGCCTGATGGTTTGGAGTTATGACTCAGTAGTCTAGAACAGAAGTTTGGTTCTTGTCTGAAGTAAATCATTTACCTCAACAATGAAGAGCAAACCAAACTAAAGTCTGAGGTTTAAATAAGAGAGCCTCCAAAGTCCTTTGTAAAGAGGTCTACTCATTTGGAGCTGATTCTAATTTTAGGCATTTTAAGTAGTGTTAAATGTGGGGGTGTCCTAACTTTTTCATCACAAGAAAATTACATTTTACAAATAATGTTTAAAAGATATTTAAACCAGTTCATGTCTTTAGTCACATCACCTTCATCTCTAAATATAATTCAAATGAAGATCAATTATCCATATGATAAAATAATGTATTACATTGTATTGTTGGCTGAAATACTGTTACCAGAGCTTTTCCAGCACAAAGTGTGTAGAAACATTCACTGAATTTACAAAAAAGTATATTAGATTGAAATCATATACAGTATCTTTCAGGGAAGAAATATCAAGTATGAGTAATGCACATGATATGAGCCCTTAAAGAGGTCTCACGTTACATCATCTGTTCTTTGCAGCTCCTCCCATTTTCATTTTTTTCTTTAAACAAAAGAATCAAGATGATAAAACAGCTCATCAGGTGAACGCCACCCATAACGTTCAGCTGTATGGCCGAATCAGTCTCCGTTTTCATCTTATCATCTCCTTTTTTCTGCTTTTTTAACCTAATGTGTTGCACCATCAAGACAATCAATACCATCGTAGCAAAAATATTGATATCAGATTCTTCCCAGCCTCTTGATGCAGCATCCCATTGAATACATAGATTACAGTGCTGTACTCCCTCCTTCGTCTGTTGCTGTTCCCGAGCAATCGGAGCAGGCACGCAACCGTGGCAAAGAAGAACTTAATAATCAGAGAGAAAATTGATTTTCCAGAAAGGGATTCAACTTTGATAAGGTATTAGTACAAGAGAGAAAGCATTCTGAATCTTCATTGTGCTGCTTTGATATGCACTGGAACTGCTGCTAATAGAGAGAAAGAATGACAAATGAATCTGAAAAAATAGATTCCAACTTTTTTTTGTAGAAAGAAGCCAAAGCTGAAGGTTGGCGTGATGGTAAAAGCTAATAAGAGTGGGAATTGATTTTCTTGTCACGTGAGGATGAGGCTGAAATTAGATAAAGGTGAAGATTCAGTGAAAGTTCATTAGTTTAGATTGCATGAAGAAAGATCTGTTATGATTTCGGAGTTGGTCTGGGTCAGACGGCCCACTCTGAAGATCCAGCGAACAGCTTTAGAGCAGAGCAGAGTTGAGGAGGCACTGAGAGGTAGAGGGAAACTCTGGGAGATCCTGAAGAGTGTTAATGAATGTGTCCATCTGAGGGACCAGACAACCAGAATATTCTACAGAGAATGAACTTTCATTCATAATCTTTCATTCTTTCATATTTAAATTTCATGCTTTTCGTTCTGCCTTTCTCTCTCCCTGGCCATCTCTCCCCCAGTCTTTATCTTTTATCTTTCTTCTTCTTACTGCTTTTTTCTTTCCTTTTTCATTCTTTCTTACAGTTTTATTATTTTGGTTTTAAATTTCTCTCTCTTACTTTTGCTGTATAAACATTAACACAACATTCATATACAGTGTGTGTGTGTGTGTGTGTGTGTGTGTGTGTGTGTGTGTGTGTGTGTGTGTGTGTGTGTGTGTGTTGGGGGGGTGGTGTGCATGTATGTGTGTGCCTTTCCCTGCCCCTTTTTTCCTGATCATGTGACAGTGTAGTGTGCCAATGTGTCACGGTTAACTCTCACTCTGTCTTGGGGAGATGCTGGTGTGAGGCCTTCGGGCATGGCTCAGACGTGTGAATGCAGAGAGTGGAAATGACAGAAATCAAACTGAAATGTGGAGAATAAAGCAATAATACAGATGGATCTCTGTGCATTTCAGATGGTGTACATGTTAAGTTTACATTTCACCTGAATGTCTTTAGTTCTGATCAATAAATTGACTGATCACAGGGTTGTGATTCAGTGAATAGGGTATGAAATAATGTGTTGTGATTGCGCCTCTGCAGCCGAGATGGTTTAGGTTTAACAGTCTCATTGTAAAATCACAGACATCACTGCATTATAGGACTTATAAGACTAAGCTAAAGTAAAATAAGACTAAACTCTTTGGCAGCTGTGCATAATATACCTTTTTTAATATATTTGCATTAGGATTGTACATGACTGAACAGCCAAACATACATTTTTGAACAAAATGTGAAACAAAATATTAACCATTTAATTTGCATATTATTCAAAGCAGACTCACTATAACTAGAACGACTCTATATCTGTACCTTTTACACCCATTTTACTGCCCACTCCTGCTCATTTACACTAACCTATACATGTCGTATTAACCCTGACAATTATGGAGAGCACAGTGATGGACTCACATAAGCATAAAGTGGTGTCCTACACACCAACCAGAGCCCTAGATCATACAAAGGCCAGACAAATAGGAGGCATTGAGGGATTGTTTCATTTGCAACTCTGAGGCCGCTACTGATGTTTGCTAGCAGATACAAATTGCTGCCTTTTATCTCTGCACAGCAACAAAGCAAATTAACCCTTTCTTATTTATCTTCAGACACTGCCTGATGTTCTTCAGAGCTGTGTAACTTCTGCTTTATGGATTCACTGCTTGGCTTGGCTTGCAGCAACATAGTGGAACTAAATGACATGGAAGGGCTTTCTTCTAGTCTTGCCGCTCTGTAAATGTCTGTTGTGTTCAGTTGTTGAAAATAACTGAGTCTCTTTGACTGATGTATTTAGTACTTTAGTTTTCATGTCATTCTGCTGCACCATCTCAGGTTGAGGTGTGGATGATTATGAGAGACACGTAATTTCTGTAATTGTCTTATAAATAGAATTGTGGACGATGGCATCCAATGGGCGCAAACAAGCCTCAGGGAATCAACTCAAGTCTGAGTTGAGCCACATCCCCACTACTTTCCTCGCACTGCTAATTTAGTTCAGACAGCCGTGTTATATAGGAACACTATACTGATAATGGGTAGGACCTCCCATTTACTCATAAAACAGCCTAGATTTTCTGTTTCCGGTTGCAAATCTCCCATACTGCCAGAAGTTTGATTGTCTTGTTCACAAAACCAGTTTAAAATGAATTTGTAGTGGTTTAACAGTCCTCAGATAACCCATGATCCAGACAGCTGGATAGTCCAATGGTTTAGAAAAATAATATTATTTTTTTACCTCTTACAGTAAATGTTGAGTACAAAATGTAAATGTCAGCATTATTTATTATGTCAAATGTCAGAGTTTTTTTTATTATTAATTATTATTTATATATCAGTGTTATATGCAGTGCCTTGAAAAAGGGATGTTATATATACTTCAGTAATAAATCATTTTTATACAGTACCTTGAAAAAGTCCCCTTCCACATTTTTTCATGTTAATCCACAAACTAAAATTTATTTTGTTAAGATTTTATGTGAGAGACCAACACAAAGTAGCAGATAATTGTCAAAGTAAAAGTGAAAAGGTTTTCAATATTCTTTTTTTTTTTTTTTACAAATGAAATAAAATATGCCATGCATTTCTATTCAGCTCCTCTGAATACTTTGTAGGACCAATTTTGCTGCAATTACAGCTGCAAGTCTTTTGGGGTATATCTCTGCCAGCTTTGCACATAGAGAGCCTGAATTTTTTTGTCAATTCTTCTAGCAAAATAAGTCCAGCTCAGTCAGATTAAATATAGAGCATCTGTCTTGAAACAGATTCTCAATGGGATTTAGGTCTGGACCTTCACTGAGCCATTCTAACACATGAACATGCTTGGGTCTAGTATAGCTTCTAACAGGTTTTCCTCCAGGATTGGCCTGTATTTAGCTCCATCCCTCTTCCCATCAACTCTGACCAGTGGGTGTGTGTGTTCAGGGTGATGTGCAGTGTTTTCTGCCACTTTTTTGCATTTGGCACCTCTTATAAATTGCTTTCAAAAAACACTTTCTTCTTGCCACTCTTCCATAAAAGCCAGAATTGTGGTGTGCACAAGTAATAGTTGTCCTGCGGACAGATTTATGTGGACTGTTGTAGTTGGTTTTTGAGGTGAGCTGATTGGCACCTGTAGGGAGGATTACAGCTCAGATCATGATGAGCCATCGCTGGCAATCAGTGTTATTGTTGTAGCGCTACAGAGGATGTGAGTCTTTCAGTGTGGTGCCAGTCTGTACCTAATGAAGATTAATGCGCCTGGCCCGCGTCAACAAGCCAAGAAAGAAACTTTGCTCCCTCACTGTTGTACATGTCTTCAGGGTAGCCTCCATCACCCGCCACCCCCCCCCCCCCACTCCCCCACTCGCTTCTCCAATGAAACGAGACAAGTGTCACATCACTGCATGTCACCAGCCTGACACGGATTGCTCACTGCTGCACACCAGCTTTTTCACACGCTGCATCACTCCCCCGTCTTCCAGGGTTGCCGTACATGCACTTTTTTTTTGTTGCTGGTTTCGTTGCTGTGTTTAATATGATGTGTTTGCAGTTTACAATTTATGGAGTTTATCTGGTCAATGCGAGGCAGCCGTGTGGTTAATGCTTTTTTCTGCACATCTTGTGGATGTCTCCAGCAACCCACGCCCCCATGCTAACTTGACCTGGCCACTGGATATCTTTTACCTTCTTTTTTCCATTTCTTTCTTTTTAAATGCTCTGTTTACATCATCTAGCACAGGACCTCAGCACACACTTGGCTAGCTAAACTGTGTCCAACAGCATAACAGCAGGGGGAAAAAATATACCTTGAGAGGATGAATGGAATATCGCATCTGACGGCTCTTTTTTCATTCTTTTTTTGAGGGCCGCTTAGGGTTGCTGGCTTCCACCATCCTCTCTCTCCCCTCTCCGTTAGCTGTGCACTTCCAGTTTCTCCCCGTGAGGCAGTGATGCCTTGTGACAGCAAGTGCTCTCGGCGGGGGCCAAGCACTGTCACACCAAGCCCAATGTGCTGAGGGAGAGAGAGAGATATACAGAAAGAGAGAAAGAGAGAGAGAGGGCTCTACCCCCTCTGTCTCTCGTATTGTGACACTGGCATGGCCGCTCACTCCCGTGCTGCAGCTGATGCTCTGTCCAGCCCCATCCGCATCTCCTTGACGATGAATGCTCTTGCCAAACGCCAGCAACCATAGTCACATCTGCTAGTCTCGGGCGAGCTGGGTGGCGGCCTGCCACCCATGGGCCACTGCGGGCTGGAGGGCAGGCAGCAGTCGTGCCTCTGATCCACTGGTTGAGTGACAGAGAGAAAGAGAGAAAGAGAGAGAGAGAGAGAGAGAGAGAGAGAGAGAGAGAGAGAGAGACATGGACAGACTGACTGACTTGAGTACCTGTTGTTTCCTCCTCACTCTTTATCCCTGTTGACAGGCACTGGAGCTAGACATGTCAACACTGCATCAAACGCCAACCTCTCAGGCTACCCTGTCTTGGCTGCACTTTTTTTTGCCCCTCCCCATTCCTAAATACCACATATCTCATGTGAGACATCTTCACACTCTTTCCTGTTCGTAGCAAGAGGTTAACAAACTGGAACAAATGTAGAGAGAAAAGACTAGCATGAGCCAGAAGTTGTTTTATTTTGTCCCTCTCTAGTAGGCCATATTATTCAATTTATATGTCTGAGTCATTTCAGTTTAAATGATGTAAACAAAATGAGATTTAAAGTGATTAGATGGACAAGGATATTTATTATCAAGTAATTAAGTCTAAGACTTAACCCTAGTCTAGACAAAATGAAAACAGGCTTTATTATTTTTCTTATTTATGTGTTTCAGTATTTTCCCTTCTCAGGATGTTTATTCTGAAATTTGAAGACTGAAGAAATCTAGAATTGAAGCAAAGAAAAATATATCTCATTGGTTTCATTTTTGGGTCTTAAACTGTAAATAGAAAGCTAACTTGATGTCTTGGTGTCTATAATGTCTCACAAGGTAGTTTAATGACGAATGTCTCTGTAACCAAATCGCAAAAGCAACAATACATGCTAATGTTGCCAAGGTATCAACAGATACCACAACTAAAGCATTTAACTGTGTTATCTTTATCCATTAGCATTTTTACCCAATAATACAGAAGACTAGATTACTAACATAACTGCGTGCCTTCCTGCCTAAGAATCCTGTTTAACTAGGCAGAATTTCTTACTTTTCCGACACAGCCAAAGTATCTTCAATTTTACTTTTGTTTCATAGTTTTTCTCCACTTGATTTTTGTGTGACTTAATGTGCCCAAAATAGTCACAATTAATTATTTGCATGGTCATTTTCTAACCTTTCTTTATACTTTAGAATTTAAAAAACTATTTTGTTATTGTGACTAATATACTAGTGCAAATCTATACATTTGAATACTTTATATTCATTACATTTAAAGTGATATTTCAATTTTTTTCTGTTTTAAAGTTGACACTGTTAACATTGACAAGTTAAAGTTGACAAGTTAACATTTTGACATTCGGGGATTCTGGTTTTCATGAGCCATAATAATCAAAAAAGATTTCTGTGAATGCTTTGACTTTTATGAAATCACAAACAAACTACATTTTAAACATGCTAGAAGCATGTGGGAGCAACACAGGACTCACAGGACTTGACAAAAACCTGTTAAAACTGGTAAAAATGTAACCCAAGAATTCTGTAACTTTTGTACAAATGGCCTACAATTATAAATAAATGTAATTATTTAGCTTCTAAACAGTAATGCATAAAAAGTAAGATTTAATTGAATTATGGTTAAGGTTATGGTTACTGTAATGGTTTGGTGGAGTTTTTCTATTATCTTAGGGATAGGGTCAGAGTTATTGGTTACATTTAGGTTATGTTTAGGTTTTGTCACAAACATTATCCATGAAGTGGAGTTTGCCTGAAGTTCAGCACCTAAACACTAGAAGCTAGGAAGGGAGATTACCATACTCTAAAATAGAAATTTATTTTTTATATATTTATAATAATATAATAAGAGGAAGAACAAATAATAATTCCAATTATAAAAAACAGCATAATCATGAATACTAATAATTTTCTTATTGCTATTATTGACTATATTATTTTATAGACTCATCTCAATAAGAGTTTACAATCTGTATAGTGCAAATTATGACTTGACCAATCAAACTCGCACATAAATCAGTAAAATCAATAAATAGTCCAGAAGATTGGCATTTGTGGTGACTCAAACCTCCTGTTCTATATCACAGGTAGACTCCTGCAGACAGGTGATGCTCAGGTACTGCAGAGCTGCTATCTTTAATTTCATTTTCTTGGATTTACAAAAGAACAGAATCAGTTTCCATGCTGTTTGAATACTACCTGGGGTTGTAGGGGCAGTGGATGGACAGGTATCTGCAGTGAATGTGCAGGTTATATGGAACCACCCAGGGTAGCCAGGTGGTCTGGGGGTATGATGCTTTCATCTGGGAAAACTCTAGTAAAGAGTTATGAGTGTCAGCTGGAAAATGGTATGTTTACTGGGTGATGGTGGGTTTCCTCTTCATGTGAACCTGCTTCTCTGCTCAAAACCAAAACTACAGCTGAGAAAAGTTTAACAGCGCACACTGACTGATGCACAGCATTGTGGAGAGCAGCGCTTTTGGCATCCTGACAATTAAGGTTCAGTTTGCAAGGCTCTTTGGGAAACACTTTCTAAGTTGACTCATTCTTTTCTCATATCCTTTTTTTAGTTTGCTCTTGAATTGTTAAGATTGATCACTTTAGTTTAGGTGTCAAATATTGATTGCTATGAGCATGACTTTCATATATCAGGAACATCAGGAACATTTGTCCTAAATCACACATATAGTAAGGAATGATTTATTTTTTATTCATGAATTCCAAACTACACCTGCTTAGAGGTGGGCATTATGGGAAAAAATATTAAGTAATCATATTTAAAGATATTTTCATGATACACAATATTTATCACAATATTTTGTCATGGAGAGTAAATGTATCAGTAAAAAATGAATAGTATCAAATTCTTAAAAACTGCTATTTAGATACGCTCCCATACAGAGTACAGTAATTTAATTCAAAAAGTACTGTACTTTATCTAATTAAACACCACTAATTTGCACTCTCTGTAATGAAATGTGCAGTGGTTTTTAAGAACTGATGATATTATATGAAATTTTGTAGCAGGATAACATCACATTTTTGATCAAATATCATCGTATTGTCCACCGCTTTTTACACAAGACCTACTAAACAAAGCATAGAAAATAGATCCAAATACAAAACTATATTGGTTTCCATAGCAAGTCATTGATCAGATTTCCATTACGACCATTCTATCACTTTTGAAGCTTGCAGTTTAAAGTTATATGTTAATAATATCCACATAAGTAAGAATCCATCTGTAATTATCATCAGAAATCTATAGCAGATTATTCTTTCAAAGTAAATTTAAAAACTGTGAAAAAGTTAATTTCTGTTCATGATTCAGAAAGGTACGTAGTTATATAAATGTTTAATTAAATTAAAACACATTTAAACTGAGAAAAAGTCTTTTTGTCTTAATATCAATTATGTTTATATTAGTAACTTATTCAAATTCAAATATGGATTTAAAGATTTCAGATTTCATACAGACATAAAGGCCAAACTGGTCAACAGTAAAACACAAAAGACTTGACATGTCAGTTTGTTCATACGTGTAATGAACATTTTAGAGAACCATTAGTAATCCTCACCTTACCTTTATTCTAATTCCACTGACAAACGAATCAATTGGAACAGATCACTTTGCAGCCTTACCCAAATGTTGTGTTATTTTCTTTCCTATTTTGCTCTCTGTATGGTTTTGGATGACCTCACACATGGGCCTAGAAAACATGGACCGTGTCATCGACCCCTCCATCCACTCCACTCTTTTTGCCTTTAATCATAGTGTCCTCATGTATATTGTTCACCGGCCCTGGCTATTTTAAACAGAATTTATTTAGCCGGCTTCTCTCCTCTCATAAAATAGGAATAGGCCGGGGTGTTTAACCTTACCTCCAGGGTTAGTTTCCACTCGTGGCTTTAAAATGAACAGCGGCGGTACACTGAATGTGCACTGAATGCAGACGAATTGAACCTGTGCCCTTCTCACTCCCAATGTGAAGTGCTGCATATTCCCCTTAATGGAACCAGAATTACATGCTTTCGCCAGGGGAGCGGAGGGGAAGAAAGGAGAGAGCATGCGAGTGAGGAAGAGGGGGGACGAAAGAAGGGGAGAGAGAAGAGTGTTTGTGTGTGTGTGTGTGTGTGTGTGTGTGTAGTGATGGTGGTGAGGGGGGTCAGAGTGTTTAGGTTTTCACACTGGCACTCTGTTTTATGATAAATACATTGAGGTGCTCTGCGACTCTCCATTAGGACATTAGAGTCAGAGCGCGCTGAGGTGATTAAAACCTTCACCTTGTGTGTGTGTGTGTGTGTGTGTGTGTGTGTGTGTGTGTGTGTGTGTGTGTGTGTGACCATTGATATACTGGTTCAGAGGAGGCAAATAAAGTATGCAGAGAAACAGATGGAGTACAGTTTAAAGTGTATGCTCCTGTATGGTCAGTGGAGCTCATAAAATCGGCAGTGAAAGTAGAAACAAAGATGGTTATAATGTTACGGTTGATCTGTGTATTTAGAAATAGAATAGAATAGAAATCCAGAAACCAAACCCTCTCACATTCTTTCATAGAATTAAATCGTTGTCATGTCTCTGTTGTGTTCTAGTCCTGTTCACCTCTTGTCTCAGTTGTTGTGTTTTCCCATGTGCTCCTAGCACATGCTTGGCATTTGTTTTGGTCCTGTCTCCTCCCTTACTCCACCCTTTCCCAGCTTTGTCAGAATTCTAACCCCACCCCTTCATTATCGTTTCTCAGGTGCGGTCAATGTTGTGTTGTATTAAAGACCCTTTGTCTCAGCCTGTATTTGTCAGTCCTTGCAGATGTTGTGTTTGTACTTGTTATAGTCATCCATTTGGTCTGTTTGTTTATTTACCTTATGTTTTGTTTACCTAGTGTTTGTTTGTATTGTTTTGTATTTTGTTTAGTCTCATTAAATCCACAACCCCATTGTTTATCTTCACTTCCCTAGCCTTCGTCTTTTCAGCACACCACCCTGACAATTGTACACAAATGGTTACCTGTGTACCAGGTGTGCTATTAAGATTTTTGCCATTTTTATATGTTGTAAAATATATATCTCTAAAGATCAATATTTGTGTTCTCTGGAATGATGGTGCTCCATCCAGTACTTTTGAGAGGGATGAGTTGAGGAGTTGAGGATGAGGTGGGGTGGATCTTCCAGAATCCTCACCTTACTGACACTCTTGTAGCTGAATGCAATTAAATCCTCACAGCAATGCTCCAAAATATGGTGAAAAACGTCCTTGGGCAGCAGAGACAGTTACTCAAACAAAAATATGTTGTCCATAGAGTGTATTTGCTGAGGTAGGGTATAATATGGTATGCTGTAGCTTATGTGAAAGGATCATAATTCAGTTTTTCCACAGAATTCATTAGAAGTGCATTTTGGTATTGTAACCAATTTGAGGTTAAAATTTAGGAATATTTAAGATTAATTGTGCCACTCACAGAAAATAGGATTTTTTTTTGATGGCACTGGAATGATTTGGATTGTGTGTGTTGTTTTGTTTGTTTCCTTATGATAACTATGTATGATGTCAGAGCTTAAGCTTAAGCAAACAGCATAATTATGTTTTTGATTTTTGTTTTTGACCCTTGATAGGTCTTGTTTGTTGCCCCGGCCATTTGTAATCAATCCCAAGTGTTTCCGATGCCTCCGATTTGCCTAGAGTTTCAGCCGTAAATGTCTAAGCTTGCCTGCCCATGCAGGTTCCTCGGTCCATACTAACAAAATTGTGGTTATTTAATTCTTTCATTCATCTTCTTATCTAATTCTTATCCACAGCCTACTTCGAATTATTGGCCACAATGCAGGAATATCCATTGGATAGCTATTGCAGGATACCACACAAGCATTCCCTCACACATACAAACCTCAGAGGCAATTTAGCATGGCCAAAGGTTACTGTCCAAGAAAAAAGCCCCTGCTCCTCAGTCAAGACTTTCAAGCTTGAATAAAGTTTTAAATTGACCACATGGATGGAGAATTGCCCTTTAGAAATAAAGCTTTATTCACAGATGACCAGAGGTTTGTTTGTAGAAGTGAAGATGAAACATTCAACCACAACACTGTATTAGTTGTTAATCATGGTCATGGTATCATCATGCTCCTGGGTTATAAAGCTGACAGTAGAACGGTAGATTGCAAAAAGTAGATGGAATATAGAAGGAGGACTTCTTCAGAGCTCTTTACCAGTTATACATTACTTTCAGTGTTTAAAGTCATGTACTTTTTTATAAAAATCACTTGAATCACCTTTGACTTTTTTAACACATTTTTTAGTTGAAGTTGAAATAAAAACAAATAAAACTAATGAAGGAATAGAAATACAATTTTCTTGGGAGGAAAAGGTTAGGACACCTTATACCCTAAAATATACCACTAAATACAGCAGATGACTAATGTTACTATTTTTTTGTGACTGCATATGTAACCGTAGTACTTTTGCACCCTGGCTGTGTGTACACCCTGTAATTTTTGTAAATGGAAAACCTTTCTATTGGTACCATGACTCAATGGACAACACCACATTTTTCAGGGTCCAGTCAGCAACATCACGAGGTCCAACACCACTATCATGCCTCACTCAGACTCTGATCATTCATGTCACCTTGTCATGAGCACAGTGACCAGTGTCCAACCTCACTCACAAGGTAACACCTCCCAACTTATACAGGTGTGGGTGTTCCCAAGCCATCCCCTGAGGTAATGGAATTTCATAACCAATTTACATACCGATATCCCATGACTTGTCAGCGTATTGTTGTTTAGGAGAATTGTAGCTCCTCAAAATAGATACTAGTGCTCTGAAAAGGAGTCACAATTATCATATCAGTCAGCCATAATATGGATGTGTGGTTGGGTGAATGCAACAATGGGTAAATTTATTTCCTCCATCTTTCGTTCAGCATCCACGGAGCAGAGCCCTCCCCTGCAGTGTTCTTCTGACAGCCTGATAGTTTTGGAGTTTCTATTAGGCATATTGCATGGTTGAGGGCTTCCAAAGATTGGTTACATTTTGTTCTGACGGCATTAGCGCTCCTCATAGGACCCATCAGCGGCTGTCGGCTGGCTGCTGTGATCTATGATTCCCCCATCATGCTCTTATAAATCACACACTAAAAGCATTTTCCCTTCCACATTCCCCTCCGTCAAATTTATGCTGTTGTAAAAAAAGTGTGTGTGGGGGGGGTAGAAATTACTCATTGACGCCCCCCCTCCCCACTGTCTCTGGTATCCATCCTTGTACATTGCAATAAAACACTGAACAATAGCACGCATTTAAATTATAACGCCTCTCCTCTCTCTGGTGTAGTAATTATCAAGGTTTTTAGGGCTGAGGGTCTTTTCGAGTGCGCTGCCTTGTTCCTGAACCTCTGCAAGTGTGCTGTGACCCTGAGGCATTGGACAGCATCCTAATTACCACAGCCAGCTTGACCACAAACAATTTCGGTGGCAAGTCGAGCACCATTTATGTGTCTCCATCGCTAAATGCAAATCAGCGAGGCGCTGGAGTGTAACGTCTTTCAAATCCTATCGCCTCCCCATCCCAGGCCCGCCTCGCTCTGCCTCGCAGAGTTAGAGTGGGCCAACTCCAGTCGTGGTTGACTTGCTCTGTTATTACCACCAATCTCAGAATTAACAGACGCTCTCTTTCCCACTCACTCTCTTACTTGCTTTGTGTGTGTGTGTGTGTGTGTGTGTGGGGGGGGGGGGGTGGCTAGGTCAAATCTCTGTATTCAGTGTAACAGTAGAAAGGATCTAAAAAAAAATTAAAAAAAAATTTAGTCACTGCCGGGCACTGTTGTACTATTTTTGTTAAAAATAAAAAAGGTTTTTCACTTTTTGGCAAAATTTGGATTAATGGGCCAACAGAAATTCTTTAAAATGACTTGTCTGATCCCACACCTGGGGAATGGGGGCATGGCCACAAGACCTGGCAAAAAGTTTAAGCACGAGGACACAAACAAAAAAGGGGCTTTATTTAAACATTTAACCAACACAAACACAAACATAAGCACCACTGGGCAGCTAAAGACAAGATAAAGGGGCTGTTGAGCCCCAAGTTTTTTCTTTCCTTTTTAAACTTGTTTATGCTCGTTCGTCACTCTCACAGCCTCCATCCTCAGTCCTCGGTTCTCCATTCTCCCTGTGGGTCTGGGGAGCTCCTTTTTATGCAACACTTGGGACTCATTGTCCTCATTAGCCCCAGGTGCGCCACAATGCCATGGTCACCCCACCACCTTACAGCCGCAAATGGTTTTACATTGACTACCAAGAAGTTTTTTCCTTCTCCAGTTGTGTGACAATGGCTATTTACTTTCATAACATACCCATTGGTCCCTTCCATTAGTGCATGGACCTCCAAGGGGAATGGTTTAATGAAATTTTTAACTTACAGCAGATGTAGTCATGTGAAAACATTAGGACACCCAATAAATACCTTTGACTTTGAACATATTTGACATTTGGTCTTCATTTTAACTATAGTGAGAGATGGAGGTGATTTAATTAAACACATAAAACTGAAGAAATGTTTAAACATCTTTTGTAAAATATAAAATTGTTAGAAGTGCAGTTTTCTTGTGAGGAAAACATTAGGACACTCCCACATTTACTGCTGCTTGATTTTCATGGGAGGTGTACATGGAAGAAAGAAACATGTGCTGTAAAAACAAAACAAAACAAAACACAAAATACATCAGGGCAAGAATAAAAGTTTCAAGAGAATACCTAGACAAAGAGAAAGACATCTGGGACAATGTGTTTTGGACAGATGAATCAAACCTTGACTTATTTTGGCACAGTATCAGCAGACATATTTGGCGCAAACTAAACACAGCACAAGGTTCTTTGAGCACAAGAACCTCATACCAACTGTCAAGCATGGAGGTGCATGTGATATAAATGCCAGCTATTAGGGTATAAAATTCCGTTTTATGTGTTTAGTTGTATCACCTTCATCCCTCAATATAGTTACAATGAAGATCAAATGTCCATAGGTTTTAATATTTTAAAGTGGGGAATATTTTTCATGGGGAGGTCGCCATGGGGTATTGTACACAGTGAGGTTTGGTTCATTATTAGAGTTTACATGTATGAACTATTCTATCTGTTTAACTAGTCTGTTTGACCTTAATTAACACATTAATGTGGTTTGTTGTGAACTGTTGACTTCTGGGGCTTTTTAGCTTCACCACCCTCATAGCTCCAGTTAAAGGTTGCCAACCCTAGCTGAACTGAACTGACTTGCAGTGAAAGAAACATACATTTTGGCCCTGTTAGAAACCTGGCTAACTCTCCAACCATAAACAGAAAATTTAAACATAATTTTACCACATATTTTTAAACTCATAAGACTACAGTACTGTTCTGTCTGCCTTGAACCCAGTACTTCATGTAGGCTCAGAACCCACCTCAACCCTGACCAGGACAAGCACATGAGTAGATTATGAAATTACATGATAGATTGCAGCACAGTGCCAAACCACTAAAGTTGTTACAGCAAAAATATTTGGCATGGCTGGCTGCAGTGAGGTAACTGTTGTTTTTGGAACAAAACAACCAGTGGAGCTTTACAGGAAAATCAACAAACATTCAATGTAAAATATTTTTGTGAAAGTTAAATAGAAAGTTTTAGTATTTTTCATCTTATTGTTCTGTTACAAATTTGCATTATTTAGTGTGTGCAATTAATAACCTGTATATATAACACAATTAGGAGAGTGAAGAATTGAAATGTAATCCCAATAAGAGATCGAAAATGTTTTTGAACTGCATATAATTGTTCCATGTACTCCTAAATATGATATACATTCTTATGGTTTGAAAAAGGTCTCTTTTTCATAACTTCCTAATCCATTCTTAGAGCGAATTAAATGCAAATCCATGCCATGAAGTGATTTGCCTCCTGTGAATGAAATAATTACTGCTAACACAAAACCTTTTCAGCTTATGTCGAAGTGTGTGTTTTGTTGTAATAGAAAAGTTTTACAATATGACTGTATAAATCCACTAAGCCTATTGGCTTTAATACAAGTGGAGGTGTTGAATACAGAGTATTTAGACCTTTTCTTTCTATAATTAAACAAAGTAGGCTCTTTGTAGAAGTGTTCACTTGAGGGCTTCCTAAACTAGATTTTAGTTGGTGTTTCATATTGAACATAGAGTGGATGCCAAGGTAAAAATATTGTATAGACATTTTAAATGATATACAATTTCTTTTTGAAGAGAAAATGTCAGTAAAAAAAAATCAGTAGCATCAGATTGTCAGGAACATGCTGAAGAACAGGTAAGGAGGCAGACATACCCACAGGCTTAGAATATTTAATAAAAAAAAAACAACAACAGGATAACAGGCAATATAGCAAACACATACTGACAATAACACAAAAATCAAATAATGAAGATTGAAACAAAGGAACATATATACACTAGACTAGAAACACCTGGGACTGAATTACAATGGACAGGGTTACAAATGAGACACAGGTGGGAACAGGACAGAGCCAAAACCAAACCTAAAACAGAGATGGGAAACCAAAACAAAACAGAATGGAGATAAGAAGAGACAAACATGGAAGACATGACAGATATGTGACACAGATCCTTAAAAAATGCTATTCAAATAGTCTCTGTTCAAATATTTGATGTATGTTATCTAATTAAACAGCTAATTACACTCTCTGTAAATGAAATTTGCAGTTGTTCAGGGTTTTTGAGCACAACATCATAACAAAATTGATCATGATTTTAAAAAATCTTTTCATATTGTCCAACCCTAATTGAAACAACTAAACGAATTCTCTGCAATTTTATGCAAGTTGTGATGCAACTGTCATACATATAGCACAATGATTATAAATGTTTTTTGGGAGACTTTCAAGTGTACACTGTTAAAACAACACTGAATTATACAGTAACCTGCTGGAAGCACTTAACTAGTAAGTTGCTATAGTACAGTATATACACTGTACACTTAATCACAGCACCTACAAAAATACTGTATTTTTATTACAATAAATATCACAGTACTGTAAGCTATTACAGCAAAAATCATAGTACTGTAATCATTATTACAGTGAAAATCACAGTACTGTAATTGACATTATAGTAAAAATCAAAGTATTGTGAATGTTATTACAATAAAAATGACAGTACTGTTTTTGTTATGTATCAGTAGTTTGACCAGAGGAAGATGGGTCCCCCTTGTGAGCCTGGTTCCTGCTAAGGTTTCTTCCTCCAGCTCTGGTCCTTTGGTTTCCTCACTAGGGAGTTAATGTCTCTGTCCTTTGTTCATGTATTGTTCATCTTTTAAGTTGTAATTGTTATTATATATTTACCAAGTACTGTAGAGGTTGTATCTCACACTTACCTAGTAAATACCTAGAATTCAGGGGGATGTAAAAGAATCGTTTACCACCTTATTAAACTGTAAGAATACACAAACACTAGCAGCCTCAGGTAAGAAAAGTATGAGTTCCCAGTGCCCAAAACATCATTAATTTCAAAAGGAAAAGGAAAAGGAAAAGATTTGTGGATTCAAGACAGCAATCCAGACTTGTGTCCAGTGTTGTCCAGGGATTAAACCTTAACTCAACTCTAGACCAAAAAGTCAGTGTGCAAAGTAAATACAAATAGAATTATGCACTCAGCTAATAACAAAATTGCCTTATTAAAATCAAACACCCTAGAGACTCAAGATTTGGCCTCTGACTGAACTGTCTAAATATGAATTAAATTTTTTGTATATTTGAAAAGTAGACCATTCATATAATAAACACATCAATTTATGGGGATGTGCAGAGATACTTGAGTGTTTTGATAAGAACACTCACTCCATGGGGTTAAAACCTGATATAAACAATATTGCCCAGCCCTAGGTGATCACACTCACTTCAACAGTCAAGAACAAACAAGAGCAAATAACTAGTGATATGGCACTTTTAGAACACTACTATTCAGGAGAAAGTCTCCCCTTCTGCCTATTATTGTGACACCCTCTAATTGAGCATATTATACTGCTTATTGCTGCAGTGGTAACTTATATCAATGGATCCGCTGTCACACCAGAAGTTCTATCACAAAATACATAAAGATGGCGACTCTGTTGTTGGCATGCAAAATAAGATGAATAGGACTCTCTGGAGCAGATAAACAAATATGAACATACTGGCAACGTGCCTAATGCCAGGCATAGGCCACTGCTCTAAGCATTTAATGCAATTAAAGAAATACAGTAGAAAACTTTCCCTTGACAGTAGAGAGACTTACTGCCTCTGTACTCCAGCAAAAGCAGGATAAACTGTTTTTAATATCCTTGATTTCAGAAGAAACAATGAAAGAACAGGCATCCTTATACTTTTGATCATACAGTGCAGTTGCAGGTGGCCATGCTACTTTTGCAAGCTGCAGATTATAGAACCATCAGCACAGATGTCACCATGCATGGGCGTGTGCGAGCACACACACACACACACACACATCTGCGGCTGAGCAGTAATCCCTATGGGTCAGCATCAGGCCGGGGCTGGCCGCTGCCCTTAGAGAATTACCCAGACAAGGACATTGTCAGACCATCACCACCGGGGTGTATGTTTGCAGCCCACTGTGCTATCTTCACTATTCGCCCCCAAATACAAAACTCAACGGGAGGGGGTCTTGACCACATGCCCTGACCCCTCATCACAGCCCGAGGCTGCTTATAGGGAGGCTGCTGAGAGGCTAAAGAGCTGATTAACTTCCTCTGCAGGCAGGAAGTACCCAACAAAACAAGGAGAGGACATGACATGAAGTCAGAGCAAAGTTTTCACCCTGAAGGGCTGCAAGGAGAACAAAAGCATTTAAGACAAACAGAGAGAGAGAAAAGAAAAACAATCTTTCTTTGCAGACAAAAAGCATCTGCTGACCTCTTCCCTACTGGACAAATAATCTGTTATGCCTGCAGAATAAAGACCTTTACACACAGAGAGAGCTGTATATTTGTGTAGTTTATTTAGATATCAGTGAATGCATTCATTAGAAGGGGTGTCCACAAACATTTGGACATAGTCATGTGAAAAGTTAGGACACCCTATGAACACCTTGACATATTTAAACATATGGGCATTCAATCTTCATTTTAACAATATTAAGAGGTGGAGGTGCTAGAACTAAACACATAAAACTGGAAAAATTAATTTTCTTGTGTGAAAAACATTAAGACTCCCTTTGCACTAATAGCTGGTATTTCCTCCTTTAGCTGAAATAATATAAATTATATGTTTCCTATAACCATCTACCAGTCTCAACTGGAAAAAAGATTTCACCATCACTCTTTAATGCAGAATTCTTTCATCTTTGTGATTCACTGTCAGTCTTTGTACAGTCTTATATTTTCCAAAAGCCCCTTCTGAAACAATAAAGATTTCATAGTGTATTCAATGATGCAGAGTTCTCAAGGCCTTGCTGCAACAAAGCAGCCCCAAACCAATACATTTCCACAGTTGGTATGAGGTTCCTATGCTCAAATGCTGTGTTTGTTTTGTGCCAAACTTCTTCTTTTACTGTGACCAAAAAGCTGATGCTTTGTATCTTTTCTGAGTTAATAATGACCCACTGGCCTGAACTGATTAGGTCCTAACCTCAAGCTCTTCTGCCCCATCTGAGAAGGACCCCAAGCTCCCCTGATACAACTTTACATTGGCTTTCCACCGTCCAGGTACTGTAACTGGACTAGTTTCCCACCCTGCCATGGACTAGCTGCTCACCCACCATCACCAAGTATGTAGAAATGTACTGTTACTATTATGCCTACATGCAACTAAAATTGTTGCAGTTTACCTGAGTATTAGAACAGAGGTGTAGAGGTCCACTGTATAACTGTGTATAAGTAGTTTGACCAGAGGAGGATGGGTCCTCCCTCTTGTGAGCCTGGTTCCTCCCAAGGTTTCTTCCTCCAGCTCTGAGGGAGTTTTTATTTGCCCCTGTTGCCCTTTGGCTTGCTCACTAGGGGATCTCTTATCTTTGTAAACCTTTTTATTTCTTGATTTCTGTGAAGCTGCTCTGTGACAACTTCAGTTGTGAAGATACAAACAAATAAAATGTTGATTTAATTTGATTTGAGTTTTGGGGGTGGGTGGGTCACAGGGAGTCCTCCTTGCACACGTCCCATCCCATTTGGTCTCTTTCATGGCAGTGTTGGCTGTTGTTTTAAATGTTCTCCACTTATAAATTATATTATGGACAGTGGAATGTCTTTTCATCTACAACCTTCTTTCTGAAGGCCTCAGAGAGGTCTTTGGATCTCTCCATGGTGATACCACTCTTTTCAACGATCAAGATCAAACCAATGTCTGAGGTTTAAATGAGAGCCTCCTCCAAAGTCCACTAATGATGATGTAATAATTTGCAGCTGATGTCTTGCACCTGAAACCTATGCTGCACCTGCACCTTATATCACATCATACTCTTAATATGGTTCAAATGAAAAACAAATGGCCGTATATTTAAATGTGTAAAAAAAAAGACAAAGGTTTTCATGGGGTGTCTTAATTTTTCACATGACCATAGTTGTCTAGAAATATGTGATTATTTATCTGTGTCACTTATCAAGTCCTGTTTAGTTCCCACTTGATTTTTGCATATGTGTCTTGTTGACGCACATGTTCTGTGTGTGTATATATATATATATATATATATATATATATATATATATATATATATATATATATATATATATATACTCCAGTCATTCTGATGTCATGAGTCTACTGGCTTGTTACCTGATTATGTTATCTGGTACTTATCTGGGTTATGTTATCTTCTGTATCCTTTTTATTGTGTTTAATTTCCTGTTTATAAGTAAATAAACCCCTAAAGTACTTCACCAGTCTTTTAATAGTCGTGATCCTGACATACTGAGATTCATTAAAGCGTGATAAATTAATGATATTTATTTGATTTTGAAAAATTTATTATTGGAAAAAATACCTAATACTTGAAATATCTTGTATAATTTTAATCCTAGTGCCACATGAAGGTGCTACATGTTTTCCAACCCCACTGTGCTTCATAGCTACATTGTTCATGTCTCTGGGAAATTACACAATTCTACAGTTTTAACCTGTCTTTACTTTGCTTACAGATCTATAGATGAAATGGACATGATAGTGTGCATTCTTAAGAACTAGGGGAAAAATCCCATCTGTTTAAGTCCTAATGAGCCTTTAAGCCCCCTGTCCTCTCAGATCGGGGCAATGTAAGACGAGAAGAGTCGTCATCTCTCCTGAAACCAAATGCTACAAGCACTTATCCTGATGTCAGGGTGTCATTGGGGCAGAGGTCAGTAAGCTGTGCTGCCATACTCTGCTCGGCAGGTCCAGACGGGCGCTATGCCAGTACTTTAGATTGCTTTTTCAGGGTTTCCTGTACAAGTCTTGAGGCTCTGTCCTCTCTCTGTGTAGTGCCGTCTGTTTGTTACTAACTGAGAAAGAATGCAGTGTTTTTTCGCATTATGTAATCTGTGTCCCATGCTGTGACAGCACAGCTTCTGTTCTGTAGATTTATCCCTTTTCTTTTGCTCTCAAGCTCTGTCTAAACAATGGCCACCAGCTGATCCAGCATTTCTTCTCAAATGGGGATGTGAATTAGGTTGGGTTGTACTGATGTTGAACGTTATTTATAAATCAAACCCTCCTGTAAGTCATCCCAAAAGTACTGGATTGTAGTCTATTATTCCAGAGAGTAAGCAGACCACTTCTTCACAGCCCTCCAGACATTCTCGCTTGCTTAGTGCACCCATGGGATGGGCCTGGTGTCCCATTTCATTGTCCAGTGCTGTTCTGTAAGATATACAATGTACACAAATGAATGCTTATGTCAGCAATGAAACACCTTAATGCAGCCAGAATTCACTAATTAAGAAAGAGTTGTCCATACATTTCTGAATACTAAACTCTGAATTACAACTGTGTTCTAAAATATACTGGAAAAGATTATATTAGGTTTGTTTCTTGAAGATGATCATTAGCAGCGATGCAGGATTAGAATCTTTTGCTCTGGGGCTTCCCCTGCAGTTCATGAGGTGTGGTGCATTTACAGTACTGCAGTAAATCACACTTTGAGTCCCTCTGAAGGACACACTTTACACCTGCATTCCTGGACAAGATGAGTGATATAGAACCATGTTTGAAAGGGGAAAAAAGCATTTGGGACTGTCATGTAACTAATAAATAATAACTAGTACAGTAATTAATTCGTTGTGCAGCTGATGGCATGCTAAGTCGGGCAACAAAGATACTGACATTGTTTCTCAGTCAGTGAATAATAAAATTGATTCTGACATCCAATTTTACATAAAAAAGTTACCCAAAGTTGCTTTAATTTCCTTAAAAAAACATTAAAGTGCCACTAGCAAAGAAGTTAACTCATAATGTGTCTGTTTACCTTTTACCAATATGACATAGATGTAAAATGATTTAAGGGGCCAGGTTATGCTGCATTTCAATAACATACAATGTCAGTCTGTTTCATAATGAACAGCTGTGGAAGTGCCTCATGTTAATAGCTCATTTCAGCAGACCCTTTCACATAATTTCTGAAGTCTCGACCTGCCGCAGCACAGCCTCAAAATGATACTTACACATGCACATGTTGGCACATCTGAAGCAAGATTTCTCAAGGGTGAGAAGAGAGAAACGCTCAAAGGACCAGATGTTTGCTTCTCATGTCGGAAGACTTTGCTATGGCAGACCAGCACAGGTGTGGTGAGGAAAGTGACAAGGCCTCATCTTGCATTGACACTGCTATTAATCACACCATCACTTGTCTCTGGCCTCAATAGGGCCTGGCTTCCCTGAATGCACAAGAAAAAGCATGGTGGGTGTTAGTGTAGTGCTGGGACCATCGAAGTGTCCTTTATTGACTTGATGTTGGCCGAATTTTAGGGCCAATGGCACTGAACAATTTGCTCTTGCTACTTTGTTTTGGATATGGTATGTAAACATTGTTTTAATAAATCTAACAGGCAGCATTAATACATGAATATATATGGAACTGAACAAAAGAGCACAGCTTGTTTAAATTAATTTTCTTTTGCCGACACATTTGTTTATTTAGTCTAGAGCAGTTTAGTCCAGCCATTCAATAAATAGCTTTTAAATCATGTACAATACAAGACAGACAATCAAATCAGGTATTGTTTACCTAAATCAATTTTAGGGTGCTATTACATCTCCCAGGTCCACACTTTTTTGGATTTTTCGTACTATTGGACCAGTTACAGGATGTTGAGGCAGGCTATCATCAAAAATCAACTGCTGGAAGAGGAAAAAGCACAGATGTAAATCTGCTGAAATCCAACTTTAGTGGATTTTAATAGAGTTATGAAGCCGAGAAAACAGTATGTAAGTGCCTACAAAATGAGGATCGCACATTAGAGTAACACTTTAAATACATACAATTTAACTCGGAGGGACAAAGAAATTCAGGACATGAATTGAGGAAATTCATGTGCTGTAAAAATGTATGGCTCATAAATGCAATGCATTTTATTTTTTATTTAATTACTGTTATTATTACATACATTATATTTATGGAGCAAACATAGCAGTAAACTATTCTGCAATATGATATTAAATATATATTCTTTTTAAATTCTTAAAAAACCTGATCCCTATTAAAAAGCGTCAAGTGGCGGTGCTGTTTGCTCATGGCGAACTTGAGGAGTTTTAACAACTCATTTGTTTTACTGATTTGTTGTAACTGATATGCAACTGACAACTGGACCATGAAAAGTCCTGCTGGTCCCCAGCAAAGGCAAGCCTCATTGACTCGGCACACCTGACGTATAGAATAGCAGATTTTCCCTGCTTTCCCCTACCATGCTGTGCTCACGCTTACTAGCACACTTCTAATATGCATCATCAATACACATTAACACCAATATTTTTGGGCCTAATTTCTGAAGTAAAGTGGTGGGAAAAGAGCAGACACTTAAAAAAAATTGTATAAGAATAAACTATGAAAAAGACTAATGAAATGTGAGTAAAGAACAATTACATAATATAATATACTTATATTATTATTTTGCCAATTAGGTGGTCGAAAGAGAGCTGTGTGTGATATGTTAATAGTTAAGATAGGGCTATGATGTCATTGCAGTTGCTATAAATCTGTATCCTATTTACTTTAGTTAAGAGTTTTTTCAGTGTATGATCACTGACGAAAATAACTCACCTAAAAAAAGGTTGGTATGAAAATCAGCATGCAGTTTTCTCTCAGGCAAATGTGTAAATAGTCACAATTTACAAGTGTGGTCTAGTGATTAGACAGTGGAGTCTTGTACAAAGAGGACCCATAACAATGCTTCCAATATACATTTTTGAGTAAGAAATTGTTGGCTGGTTTACTCAAAAATATTTTGCCCAGTTGACTTTTTGAGGGGGCACATAGTGGACTGAAAAAATAGGATGGTCAGTGATGAAAAGAAAAATTTGCCCATAACATCCCTGCCATCTGCTATCCATTTGAATTTTAAGGTGTCACGCCTGGACTACACGTGCACTAGGTTCATCTTTAATGACAAATCCAGATTCAAGCATTATGGGACCAGCGGGGATGCCAGCTTCAGCAACCTGCAGGTTTGCAGGATCTATAGGCCCAGCTGCAACATATGTTAGCAATTGTGCTGCAGGATGCCATATGGAGACCTCCATGCCCAACCATATCTCATCTTGTATACAGGTAACAGGCCCAACAGGGTAGTAGAGCTTCCTTTCAGTCGTGTAGTTTTCCTCAATATAGTTCTCCTTTCACTCTAACACTGTAATCACTACCATATCATCATTACATTCACACATAGAAATCTTCATTCCAATCTTCATGCATTTACAATAATATAGTGAGATTCTGTTCCTTGTGAATTTGGACCATTTTTATGGAGCCTTGCAGGTGACATTGTGTGTAAATAGAAATACAATAAGGTTAAATTAGTAAGGTGTGGGGAACAGAGCATCTCACCACCTTTTGTACCAAAGCCAAAAACAAAGTGCTTTATTAAAAAACAGGAAATTGCATTCACAGCAGATGTTTCTTGTTCAGCCAGGAGGGACAGTAGAAAGGTTTTATTTTCAAAAAATAAACTCAGACTGATCAGTGAAGAGCAGAGCTGATTACGTCACTGACCCAGATATTGGGTTACAGAGGAAAATGAGAAGGAAGGGGCTGTTTGCCCTCTTTAATGATGTTCAATTATTCAATCATTGCCTTTTCAGCTCAGAATCACTGAGGATGATCAATTTCCAACAGAATTTCTGTGATGTAAAATGTTTGTGTCATACAGCTTGCATAAAAACACAGACAGATTTTTTGATCAAAACTTCATATAAACTTCATATAAAGATCAAATTCATATAAATATCTAAATTCTGATCATGTTTACATCTGAAATGAAGACAACTTGAGTAAGCCTAAGATCTCCTGAATCTTTTAGCATGTGTGACTATTTCATATAAATACTAAAAAGTGAAAGTGGAGAATAAATGTACATCAAACTACAAATATCCTCTATAAATGGTCTGGGACCATGAGGCAAAGAAATCCAAGAAAATGAAGAGGTTCTGATCTGACAGTAACCTTTTACAAATGATCAGTATCCCTGTAGTTCATTTATTCATTAGTAGAAGGTAAAAGCCGTGATTATTCATTAGTAAAGATACAGTATGGGGTAAACAGCATGATTGCCTTTAATTACTGTGTGAACACGGAGCACCCTGGATAAATGAATGAACAATTAAGGAAGCAGAGTCGATGGTGACAAGGCAGCTCTGAAACCTATTCTTCCTGCTTAGCTTAGTTAACAATCAGAGCAGACACACACTACTGCCTACCTCCTGTCCTCTCTCCCGCTCCCTTTCTCTCTCTCTCTCTCTCTCTCTCTCTCTCTCTCTCTCTCAATCTCTCTCTCTCTCTCTCACTCTCCCTCAATCTCTCTCCCCTACAGTGAGTAATTGTCTACACAGCAGTGACAGATGTGCAATATCGCCTCTTCTTTCAGAGTAAAAAAAAAAAAATTTGCAGTTTGTCCAGTGTGTCAGTTCCCTCTTTTTAGTGCTCCAGAGGTCCTGCCCCCATTACTGGTTGATTTTAGAAATGGAGGAAGCACAGGGGGCAGATGCAGTGTGAGTGGGAAGCGACAGCTAGTTAGTGGCCGAGGCCTCATCTGCATTCCACCATTCACGTACTGCAAAGAAATTGTGGCGGGCCCCTCTGGCCAAGGAGATGAGTGTGTGGAGGGAGGGGGATGACAGTGCTGGTTGTTGAGAGGGAGAATAAATGAGTTTTTCTAAAGCTGAGGAAATATCGCCATTACCAGCCAATTTATGTCTTTTTATCTGTTCTTCAAACATGTCACTTTGGGTACTCTGGCATGGTAATTACATGGCGTCCACAAGAAAAGTGAGGAGGGGGCAGAGAAAGGGAGAAGAGATCGAGAGAGAGAGAGAGAGAGAGAGAGAGAGAGAGAGAGAGAGAGAGAGAGAGAGTGAGAGAGACAGAGGATATGCAGTGTGGTTTATATGTTCAGATGGGCTTCAAAATCCTCTAATCCTGATAAATACCCATTTATGATACTCTGAGCTGATAGACTCATTTTAATTTTGAATGGCCTACACTGCCTGTAAATAGGATCTAGAATTGGATTCCAGAGATTATGATTATCTTAAAAGCAAATCACAATTTGGTTATTTATTGCCCTCTGTCTGACTATATAAAGCCAAAGGGTCATGGTTACTGACTGAAAAACAGAGATTTTAAGCAATAATGTATTGCCTTCCAGTTTTCTTCTCAAGCGTTCTAAGTAGTCTGCTGTTTGTAGATGCAAGTGCACACATACAGTGGTCCTGAACACTTTTCTTGCATAATTGCCTTATACAATGCAAAAATCTATGTATAAAAACTAGAACGAATATGTCAGAAATAAGATATAAATGCATATATTAAGCAATACAATCTTACAATAGGGTAAACACATTTTACTCCATAATATTTCTTAAAATAAGCAGTAATATTCTGGTCTTTGCTCTACACTTAAATGTCTTAAACAAGTATGAAAAATAGTAAGAAAAACATTTCTCTCATCCATGTGCCTTTGCAAGACTATATTGTTAATAATCAGAGAATGTACTTATACACAATGCGTTTATAAAGTAAGACATTAAATCAGAATAACTTCATGAGTGATTTGTACTTGGTCTGAACCCTAAATGACCTAAAATAAGGTAAAATGTCTTGGTTAGGTTGATCAAGGTAACTGTTCTTAAAATAAGCAAAATAATCTATTGTTAGTCAAAGAAAAAAAGCACCCCTCCATTGCATGTTCTTGTGAATTCCGTCAACTTGGAAGGGCTTGTTAATGACCTGATTAGTTGAATCAGATGTATTTGGAGCATAATATCATAAAGATAATTTCATTTGCTATGATTTATTATTATTATTATTATTATTATTATTATTATTATTATTATTATTATTATTATTATTATTATTATTATTATTATTGCACCATTAAAGACATATCTGTAACAAATCTGGGCCATATTTAGAACTTATGGCTCAGATGTGAGCCACATGTGGGACAAACATTCTTCGGGAATGTATGGAATACAAGATTTTCATAATGTACGAGAAACTATTAAATGTTTCAGCAAAGTGAACTGAAAAAGCACACTGGATTTTCCCACAAACATCTCTCCACCCATTCAAAATGATCCAGATTTCAGATTCATTTACAGGAAAACTGATGTGGTTCAAACACAGTATTACTCTCTTTAGTCCATAAAACAGCAAGGACACAGTGTCATTGATGTGAAGCACCACTCTGACATAGTATCCTGATGATACTGTGAAGGGTCCCCAACCCAGCTGAAGTGTGTCAATTTGAGCAAAATAATGGACAACCATCTCACACCTCCAGCCTGAGAACTACTGGGTTTATAACACCCAGATTTGGAGTGTTAAGATACATAACATTTATCTGGAAATTGCTGTTTACTGTAGGTTTTGTCATTTCTTTGAATTCATTTTTAATTTTACTCAAATGTTCGAAAAAAATAAATAAATCATGATTTCGGAACTAAGCTGACATATTGTATCAGCTCCTCTATCCATACAGCTACATTGTAGTCCTATAATTACAGACTTAAATTTCCGAAGTAAGTCTGTTTCTGTATCTCTCCTCTCACCCTGTTTGTCAATGTTCAGGACCCCACAGGACCACCACAAAACAGGAAGTATGTGGGTGGTGGGTCATTCTCAGCACTGCAGTGACACTGACAGGGTGGTGGTGAGTTTGTGTGTGTTGCGTTGGCACAAGTGGATCAGACACAGCAAAAACAAGGAATTGAATTTTTAAACTCATTTCTGATATATATTATTTTCAGCTTCTGTCAATAACTGACGTACATTACAGGGTGGTGCTTCACAATGGAACGCAATAGGCTGCATCAATGCATGATGACCACAGGCACAAAGTCAAATCCATGTAAAACTGGACAAGGGAAATGAAACAATTAGCATTTATTTTGAGAAGCCAAACCAGAGTACACAGACTTTTTAAGACCCAAGGAAGAGCCAGGAATGAGCAGCGCTCCATTGGTAAACTGCAGTTTAATGTTAGTTAAGAACCTAATATTACTTAAAAATATCACCTAATTTTCCAAATGTATTCCATACTTTGGTATGGCAAAGGTAACCTACACCTGCAAAATATATACTGTGAGGCATTAAAGATAACAAAATATTTTAACTAGAAAGTAATGCACAATATAACTGCTGAATGGCAATTATAGACTAGCTGTGTGTTTCCTGATCTGGCATCCCAGGCCATGCGTATCATACAACAAAGTGCTGATCATCTACAGGTTTTACATATGGTCTGAAAATATGAAGCAAGATCAATAACTTGCAGAAATGAAACTCATTTTGCTTTGATTGCACATCAGTGTTTTGTTTTTGCAGCTTTAAACACATCTGATAATCACTTCTTTCCACCTATATTGGATAACATGCAACTACAACAACCATTGGTCAAACTGCTTTCCACAACAGCTGACTGAATACAGCCTAAACATTTCTAAATGTAAATAAACAAAAATCAGTCTGGGTTAACATGTTCTGTAAAAAGTGGTCTACTAATGTGAAATAATTAATTTATAAAGTCTTAAATGCAATATGAGGAGTGCTTAACATACTCCTCTCAGTACATTTCTCTCAATACACTGATCAATACTGGTCTGAAACCACTGGCAAATGGAATATTTCTATGATATGATCATTTTTACACACACATAATTCAAAAGTAGACATGGTACTCATATGGTTAGGGCTGCAACAGCAGCTGTAGAGAATGACTTCAAATGCAGTCAAAGCACTAGAACCACAGACACTATGCATTCATGTTCCACTTAGGTTTCACATGACAGAAGAGAATTGTTACCTTCCATGAACACTCCTCACTTCTGTGGTCCTGTGGATCTCTTGTTCACTAAAATGGATTGGGACATTTCTAATTAAAGATTAAATCTATAAACTAAACTACAGCAGCAACATGGTAAACCTGAAGCGAACTTCAAATTGCCTCGTCACAGTTTAAAATGTTATGGTGGAAAAAGTAGATCTTGCTAACAGGTTTAAAGGATCCTCCTGTTCCTCAAATGGATTAGCACATTCATTAAGGTCTTCCCATGGCATGTTTTTACACGGATGGTGTTTTGTCCTTAATTTCTTACTGAAACTGTAGTCTTAATGAGCAATTAACAAACTTTCTCTCAGAATGTGATGAAAGTTTGAACAATGTTTTGCTCTGACACACACACACACACACACACACACACACACACACACACACACACACACACACACACACACACACACACACACTATGATTAAAGTGAAGATCAAATGTCCAAAGGTGATTTTCTGGTGTCCTATATTGTATACTGTACATCAAACAACTCTGATGAACTGTGTTTGGAAAAATCTGTGGAATTCCTCTTTAGCCTAAAACCATTTAAAAGGCAAAGTTGGCAAATGTTGTTACTTCTTCAGCTTTTCTAGAAACTGGTCTGTTGGAAGGGTCACTTGAAGGTCGTTTGAGTGATTTTTTCATATTCTGGACTTTTCACACCAGGAAAAGAAAATGCCACGGATTTGTCTTACTTGTATGATTTGAATTGTTCTAGCCTGCCCTCTTTGTAGGATTGGAAAAGAGCTCTCTGCTAATGTCTCTTTTGTCTTACTGCTACTTCAGCTCTCATTTGCATTCGGCAGGGTTATTACAAGCGCTAGCTGCCCCGATTCATCATTTCCCGGAAAGCTTGTCTTCCGAAAAGTCATAGAAGCAGTATTAAGTGCCGATGGCCTAGCGATGAATTCTGCCTTAGCAGAGGCAAAGGCAATTTCACCCTCCTCGTGTGTCCCATTCATGCGGCAAAGAGGGACTTTTCAACAGGGCTAAATATGTTCAGTCCTGTTGCGTAGGATCTAGCCTGGACGCGCTCTGTTACTCGGGGGAAACAATGCCTTCTTCTCAGGACAGAGTGAGATTAGTTGGCGTCTAATAGAACAGAGCCTTGATCTAGTGCCATGCTAGCTCTCAAAAATCCTGTTAGGCTTCTATCTCACTCCTCACCCACTTACATATTGTCAGTGTGTCCATACTCCACTATTCAAACAGGGGCCTCGGAAATTAATTTGAGCCATTATCTCAAGTGTTTAAACTATTAAACTCCTTGTGCTCAAGCATTGTGAGTTTGCTGGAGGCAGTGAAAAGGTGGATATTTTCTCTATTTTTCTTTTTTTCCCTCCTCACCCAAAGCCTTTAACATCATTAATTAGAGTCACGGTAATGAAGAAGTGATCTATTGTCACTCTGCCACATTGTCTGGCATTCTAATGAGATTGGCTGGTGTGTTGTTAGCGGATGCTAGGCTATCAGGAGGAAATGCGGCTTGACATTGAACAGGATTAGTATGGGAGTCTCCTGCCTTCTTAGCAGTGACTGTGCAATTAGTCCAACACCTGCTGCCAAAACTTTACCCTGCTCAGACCTGTGGTCATGGAATCAGGGGTGCTTTAATTGATTTGGATTTCCATGTGATATGTTGGCCTTTTCTCCTGATTCCCTCATTTGTGGTTGTTTACTAGGGTTAATTTGCTGAGTTGTTATCATGTCTCCGTGTTTGAAAGAAGGTTGACCATATTTTAGATTAAAAAAGAGAGAGAGGAGACTGGGGACACATGGGGTGCTTCAAGTAGTCCTAAATTGCAGGACCATGGCAGTGTGTGTGTGTGTGTGTGTGTGTGTGTGTGTGTACCAGGAATGGTGAATGTTGGACCTGTGTATCCCTGTGCTTTGGTGCCCTGCAGGGGGGCAATGGAATTCCCCCAGGTGTGTGAGGATGGGAGGTAGATAACATCATGCAGCTCTCTTAATGAATATTAATACATAAACATTTAATAATTTATTAACCCAAATAAGCAGCCATAAAAGTCTGTATAACAATAATAGTCTATATTATAGTAATAGTGTGCATAACAGTATAAATCTTTATTGCAGCAATAATCTACATAACAGAAAGAGTTTGTATAACATTAATATTTTGGATAAAAGTAATAGTCTGTAAAACAGTAATGGTTTATCTGTTTTTCCATCCATCTATCCATCCAGCCATCCATCCATCCATCCATCCATCATCTGTTGCTAATCAACGGTTCAGGTCATGTAGGGAGCAGGCTAAGCAGAGAGGTTCAGAGTCTCCTTCTGTCCAGCCACATCTTCTAGCTCTTCTGGAGGAATTCCAAGGCATTCCCAGGCCAGCTGAGAGATATAGGCCTCCTCCCAGACAGACATGTCCAAAACACCTCACAAGGGAGGAGAACAGGAGGCATCCGATCCACCTCTCATCGTGGAGGAGCAGCGGCTCTACAAGGCCCCCGGGTGACTCCTCATGAAGAGTCCAAGTAGAGTCCAGCAACTCTGCAAAGAAAGTTTATTTTAGCTGCTTTAACTCAGGATCTCATTGTTTTGGTCACTATCCAAAGCTTGTGGCCATAGGTGAGAGTTGGAACGCAGATTGACCAGTAAATTGAGAGCCTTGTCTTTTGGCTCAGCTCTCGGTTCACCACAACAGACCCCCATCCCCACTGTATACAGTGTTGTTTAGGAACTGCTTTCCCCTCATGAGCCAATCAGGCTCAATAGGACTATTTCTTTAGCTTGACAACTTCCCTGTCCTCCATTGGGTTTGGGGACTGCTGCCATGATGCATCAATGACCTTGCAGTCACAGCTCTGATTTGTTGCCTTGAAATTGGAAGCACGGAACATGGTCCATTTGGACTCAATGTCTTCAGTCTCCCTTGGGATGCAGTCAAATGCCAGATGTGGGAGTTGGAGACCTTTATGTCAGGTTTCTCTGCCAGCCGTTCATCCCAATCACATCCTTCCAGGTCTCAGTGTAGAGTAATGGAGTTGCCACAAGGGTTATTTTCCAGCACCCTCTCCAAGAACTCCAAGAAGGCTGACTACTCCTTTCAGTGCATATGCAGAACCAGTCAAAGCCCAGTCCCCAGCCTGATGGTATAGGGAAGCAACTCTCTCATCTACTGTAGAGAACCCCAATGTACAGATGGAGAGCCACTCTTGCCCTATGAATCTCTCAATAGCCAACTCCAGAAAAGAATATAGTCTAGCCTCTCTTGAGGAGATTGGTTTCAGAGCCCACACTGTGTGTTGAGGTGAGACCAACTTCTAGTTTGTACCACTCAACCTTGTGCACCATTTCAGGGTCCTTCCCTGCCAGAGAGATAATATTCCATGTCCCATGAGCCAGTTTCAGTAGCAAAGGATCATGACGGCAAAACCCTCACCTTTGGCCACTACCTGATCCATATTGCACTGGACTCCCATTACTACAGCTCACACTCTGCCCTTCATACTACACTCACAAATCAGAGCTGTTATTGTTTATTATTGTTATTATTTATTATTACATTATTATATTACTATTACTGTTACATATACTCCACAACTCATAACAGTTATTATTCAATATAGTGTACATTGCTAGTATGCTTATGTATATATTTACATATCTACTGTAATAACTTATTGCATGTTTGCACATTTATAATAGTATTTATCCAAATTGATACTGTATATATGTATACTTATTGCACACTTGCACAGTTTTTGTTTGCAATTTTGCTAATATTTGCACTTCTGGTAGATGCTAACAGCATTTTGTTGCTGTGTACTTGTACTGAGCAATGACAATGAAGTTCAATCTATCTATCTATCTATCTATCTATCTATCTATCTATCTATCTATCTATCTATCTATCTATCTATCTATCTATCTATCTATCTATCTATCTATCTATCTATCTACATGTGGTACACCCATGGGCAAGGGGACCCATGTCGCTCAAGCAGGATAAACTCTTTTTTAAGATGCCTTTACTTTTGTTCATATAGTGTACAAATTTCTGATTAAAACAACAAAAAATGTTACAGCATTTCATTGTGTTGCATATTGACCTAAGTAAATTCATTAAGTGTATTTTAGATAGTAGATAGAGATCAGTATATACCTCACATAGCACTTTAGAATTAGTAATTAGTGTACTTTTGGGATACAGTTTGTACTTGTGTGTTAACGTGTTAATTGTGTGTGTGTGTGTGTGTGTGTGTGTGTGTGTGTGTGTGTGTGTGTGTGTGTGTGTGTGTGTGTGCGCGCGCGCGCACATGCATGTTTAGACAGGAGGGGCAAGCGCTCCCCTCAGCCATACGCACTCCTCATGCTCCATTTAAGACGATGATTATTTGCTTTTGTTCTCCTCTCCGTAAATTATCATTATTCCTCTGACAGCTTGTCGGCCGCCAATGCCCGGAGTACGAGACAAAGTGGTTTTAGTGCTGCTTTCAGGCCAAGTGTGCCAAAACGAAGGCCTTATCCTCACTCTCCTCCCTTTTTCCACAGTAATACACCCTAAACTCTCCTGACAGGACCATTGATTCAAGGCCCTACAACAATAATTTTTTTATAAGTGCAAAATCTCTCAAAGAATAAACGCTGCCTTCCATTGAAGCGTTTTGAGCATTCATCTTTTTTGACAGATGTCTTCATCTTATTATTTCCTCACAATGCAGTGAAAAGGTATGAGCCTTTTTAAGTATTTTTAAGTATTTGTTTTTAAGTTCTATTTATCCAGACACTTCAGGTGTGATGATAGAGCTCTGTCTTTCATTTACTCTAATATACACAGGTGTATGATGGATGCATCAGCAATCTGAACCGATATATTTTGTTTAATATTTTACACTGTTTAAGATAAAAATGTAAAAGTGTACCACCCTAAACCTAAAAAGGAAAAAAATACCCTGTTGGGGTTTTTTTGGTCTGTATTACAACACTACAGTGTACATCCAGTTTCTCCTGTCACATTAATGTACAGTGTGGGCCAAAAGTCACCACATTACTCAAATCCTGTATTTCTGATACTTTTATAATTTAGTATAGCGGTTGTCATTAAACAATGATGTTATTAGCCTCACAATAAGACATATAGAATTGTTCTAATCTGTTAATCTGAGAGGTTTGAATAGTGAATTTTCCTAAATGTAAATACTTGTCCATAGGTTCATAATTAATGCACACAGTCATGTTTAAGTAATTTTTCATGAACATAGAAAATATTTTTAATATACCAGTGCATCTCTAATGATGGTCTAATCTTTTGGGATGCACTGGTACAATCTTGTACTATACTCTTGAGAATGTGTTTTCATTGTGTTTGTAGACTGCTCTAATGCCACACACACACACACACATACACACACACACATACACACATTTCTGTGTGTCCCCTCCTCTCCTGGTGCTCAGCAGGCTGGCACGGGCTGACCCCGAGGTGCTGAGGATTGTGGGTAGTAGGATTACCTGTAGTGGCGTGGCGCGGGGCTTCCTGTGAGAGTCGGCCTAGGCTGAGCAGATGGCAACGGCCTGGCAGCCTCTGCATGGGGTGAGATGGCTCCTCAGCAAATGCCAATATACACATCAAAGGCTGCGTGTGCATGTACACGTGGGCCGGTGATGGAATGTTATTGCAGAGTCCTGCCGAGGTGCCATGTGACAGCTGCATGTCAGTGCTAACTCTCATTATTCTCAAGCTGCCATGTTTGTGTATGCAGTCATTTACTGTGCTGATTGCATTACAGTGCACTTGTACAAGTCATTTCTGTAGAAGCAGAATAACAGAGAAGAGAACTTAAGGACCCTTAACGGCAGCAGTCTACTCAGAGAGTTCTTTGTCATACAAAGACCAGTCATTGTGTTTGCTCTTTTTAATTTGGATCTTCATCAGCGGAACCTGACCATAGTCCTGTGCCTGATGTGCTTTTATTATTTATTTTTAACCTTTAGAACCATAGGCCAATTTTGTGGGATGTTTTTGTAGTTTGGAAAACTTTTAATATTTAAAGGAGACAGTCAGATATTATATTCAGGGCATCCAAGGCTAGTAAAATTTGTCTTCATCTGAGATGAGATGAGATGAAAAATGAAAAGAATTAAAGCATGTGTATGAATTTGGCCATATTTTGATAATAGATTTACATATTATTATTATTATTATTATATTTTTTTTATTATTATTATTATTATTATTATTATTATTATTAGTAGTAGTAGTAGTAGTAGTATTTAGTAGTAGTAGTGGTAGTAGTAGTATTTTGCTTATCAGGACTTGGGTATTGATCATCTAGAGTGTTTTTGAGATGAAAATACAGAAATTTTAATGAGCCATTTGTAATGACAATAATGATAAGGATATTTTAAATAATAGTTCAAAATACTTGAAAATGATAAAACAAAACAAAAAAAAAAAACACTAAAGATCTTCTATTATTTTCTTACATATGTATCTGGGCCAGTGACATCATTAGCCCTGTCTCCCATCGCTTTTTAGTTGGAGTCTGTATGCAGGTTGTGTATACAGTTTACAAACAGTAAGAATGCAATGAATGCTTCCTTTGGCATTTAAATTGGGATTTAATTCAATTTTATTTAGAATATTTTAGCTGTTTTCTGAGCTTGATTACTCATCACACAATGATGAAACTTTAATGGTTAGATAGGGTTAGTCTTGTTATGATATGTGTAATATGTCTGTAAGTTACTCTGATCCTGAGAAATGAAACATAGAAAACAGTATATAACTACCTGCAAAATGCAGATCTCAGGTTCTAAGAGTTAAAAGACATTTCTTCAGTTCTGTGTGTTTAGGTATATCTCTCTCTCTATCTCTCATTATAGTTATTAAGGCCTAAAATCATACCTGTACAGTTTATTGCATTATAATTGTAGCATTTTAGCAAATCAGTTTACATAGACACCACCCATCTAGCATGAATACAAAGCTGAGGATTCAGCCCCCAAAAACCCCCAATCCAAACGTTAATTAACCTAATTAGGGGTAAGAACATGAACCCATATGTCAATGATGTATAAATGAAAGCACCCAATGACTTGTTTACTTAATTAGTGATCGAGAATCCTTAATGTGAAGCCCAGCCAGGAGGAGCAATTGATTGTCATTTAGTTGTATATAGATCGCCACTTGGCTAGAGGATCTTGGATCTTGAATAATCCTTCCTCAGCTTCTTCTCTTCTTCTGGAGCCTTGATGACTGTTCCACTTTTCCCACTGTTGTGTTTTTGAAGACAAATGATGCTAACTCATCCAACAGCATGAGATTATAAATTGGCGAGCACTGCTGCGTGCCTGCTATATGGCCCGCTTTACACGCTGCGCTTGGCAAGGAGAGTTATTTCTGGTGAAGCTCATGAAAGCGAGTGGCTTTTCCATTGTAATGAGCGTTAAACAGGACTCGACAACAGAATGCTGCTCATTAGCTCTGCTTTTTAAGTGTGTGTTAATGAAGGAAAGCGCCTGACTGTCAACATCTGCATGTTTTGTAGGGGCCTCTTATTGTGTTATGGATGTGTGCAGTAAAGAAAACAATGAGTAAACATCTGTCCTGTCTGCTACAGTGCTGTCATATATCAAAACAAGAGGGATATAGGCATAGCTTTACTATTTAAATGTAATGGAACTAACTTCCTTATATCCCTCTGTTTATCTCCCTCTCTCTTCTCGCTGATGCCAATCCAGCTGGTAATGTGTTTATTATACAGTGGTCAATATACATACACTACAGGTTGTGTGTCTAAAAGTCTGTGGACAACCCTACTAATTTGAGAATCGACCACCTACAGTTTGTATTATAGACGGGTAAGACGCATTAAGCTGTTGAACAGTTATAAGCAGGACTGGCACTTAAAGCAGGAAAAACTCTTTTTAATACATTTAATTTCAGAATAAACAATAAATGAATAGCTGTCCCAATACTTCTGTCATGTATTTCCATTATAAAATTATTATAATCTAATGCTACAATAAAGCAATTGTTTAATCAAAAACCATATTTTTAAGGGTCATTGAAACTGTTAATTAAAAAAGGAAAATAAAAAGAAGAAGAAGATAGTTATCATATTTGGAAAATCTCATACCCTTGCAACTCATCCTACGTAAATAAAAATAGTCATGGCCACAGTTTAAGGAATGGGAACCATATACAGTGGGGAAAACACCACAACTTAACTACAGTCTCATTCTGAGACTGGAACCACAGTCTCAAAGAGTACCATTAGTAACACACTGCGCCTTCATTAATTAAAATCCTGCAGAGCATTCAAGGTTCCCCTGCTCATGACAGCACATGTCCAGGCCCATTTGAAGTTCACCAGTGACCATCTGGATGACCCAGAGGAGGCATGGGAGAAGGTCATGTGGTCAAATGAGACCAAAATAGAACTTTTGGTATGAACTCCATTCATAATGTTTGGTGGAAGAAGAAGGATAAGTACAACCCCAAAAACACCATCCCAACTGTCAAGCATGGGGGTGCAGACATCATACTTTGGGGGTGCTTTTCGGCAAAAGGGAAAGGATGACTGCATCGTATTGAAGGAAGGATGGATGGGGCCATGCATTGCAAGATTCTGGCCATGGCTGAATCTACCAGCATGACAGTGTCCTGAAACACACAGCTTGGGCAATTAAGTAGTGCCTCTGTAAGATGCATTTCCAGTCTCCAAACCTGAACCCAATAGAAAATTTGGATATGGAGGAGTGGGCCAAAATCCCTGCTGCAGTGTGCAAGCTTAGTCAAGAACTTCAGGAGACCTCTGTAATTGCAAACAAAGTTTTCTGTACCAAATGTGTTCTGTTGTACTATTGTACAAAATACTTATTTCATGGAACATTTTTTAAAACTTATTTTGTTAAACTGAACACTGGGAGATGTGTGTCTTATTAGAATATAAAATATTCTGTGATACAGTTTATAAGAGTTCATAATTTAATTCAAAACATTAAATGATCATACTTTCATTCATTATAGTTAGGTGAAATATATCTTACTTGTATTTTACTCTTGTCAGTTGGGCTTATAGCTCATTAAATATTACAGTATTTGTTCTATTCTGTTCTATTCTTGAAATGTTTCACTCACTTGTAACCAATTACATTATGAACACAACTGAACATATTCACTTTATTCAACTGTACTTTTTAAAATACTGCTTTTTGTGATATTATCAATGGGCTGACCCAATTTCTGTCAAGCTGTAGTATTCTTTAAGTGTTTGGAAAAGAATAATTTGTCTGGGACATTCTTCTACATCTCTCTTTCCCTGTTTTCCTTCCCCCATCCCATGCCTACCTACACAGATGTACCCAGGGCCCATGGACTGACAGGATGGTTCCCTTTTCTCCACTGGTGCACATTAGAAAAAATTACAGCACTGACGTTCCTTCATTAATCACGGTGGTGCAGTGACGGCGGCGCAAGGCGACAGGGGCCCTGGCAGCCGCGGGCGCCCACCAGCCGCGGCCCAGACAGCAGCCGCTCAATGCCACAGCTGTTGCTGCTGCTGTTGGCCCTGCAAACATATGACTCCTCCACCCACACCCCCACTGTCTGCACCTCGGCCCAGCCACACTCCAGATCAAATGTGCTCCATCCCGGCTTTAGGTTGAGAGGCCCACAGTCTGCTGGGACCCAAAGATGGATGGATAGGTGGATGGATACATGGAGAGATGGAGGGATGGATGCCTGCGAGGACATACTGCAGCACAGTCCATTCCCAGGCACCAGCTTGAGATGCTCACTCCTTAGAGAGGGCCTATCTGCTGACAGGCTGTGATGGCTGAAAGGTGCTGAGAGGCTGAAGCTGGTGTTTTAATTAGTGAGTGTGAGCTGTGGGCCTGCTCCAAATATTTCTTCAAACCCAAAGATGATGCAAGTGAAGTAATTGCATTTGTATGACAGTTGTCTTGTACTGAGGATCTAAAAACGTTTATGATTTTGTCATTTCTCAACATATTTGTGTTGTTCTACCTTCTCTTATTTAACTTTGATTGCTTAGATTTGCTAGTAAATAAAAATAATAAACATTAAAACTTAAGTATATGTGCAAAGTCACTAATCAAAATGTTTGCCCTGGTGATTGCATGTTAATGCAGTGGCATTCAGTAAAGAAAAGATTGTATAGATTGTATGGCTGTAGTCATGAATAAAGATCACATTTAAAATTTGAACACTGGTGTTTGAGGTTCAAAGACTGACCACAGCAAACAACCAAAGAGAATGTTGCCTTAGAAGCAAGCAAGCTCCTGAGAAACCAACACCATGTAAAATAATTTTTTAAAAACAAAACTAAATCTAACTGAATTTTGAACCATGAAGCTCTGAGGACCAGACATTTCTAAAACTCTCCATGAACCAATTGTATTTGTTCTGCGACACAGGTAGAGCTGCCTTCAGAACCTTTGAGTAGGGATTCTGCACACAAATGTACATTGGTCATCAATAGCAGTAGCTCTAGTTGGATACACGTTTGTCTGGCTTCAGTCTGATTTGGATGGAAATTGTTTCCATAAAGCTTTGCAATTTTTTTAACACTGAGATTCATGTCTTCCATTCCATCCCAAATGAATTCACATTCAAAAAGGTAGTTCTTGGATCACGTTTCCATCAGTTCTGTTCAAGAGAATAAAACAGAACTAGATTATGGATATGGAAAAGTTTAGCAGGGGGAACAGCTAATAAAATAGTAAAAACTATAAAAATATAAATTAAAAAACTATAAAAAATTTAAAAATCCTCAGTGACAAACCTCTCATCTTTGAACTGTGATAAAATCACCATAAGACAAGTTTCATTCTACCAGAAAGATTCTGACTCTTTGAATTTAGATTCTGAATGAATTTACAATTTGCAATGTTACAATGAATGCAATTAAAATCTGTGGTGAAGCTCATGTTGTTCTCTCAGATTGTGAGGTATTTAGATCTTTCGTACATCTTGCTATACATAGTATGCAGGGGCTGGGCCTTCAGACCAGGCAAATGGGATGGACCAAACTGGAAGCCATGTGGAGGAAGGAGACAGAATCTGGGAATTAGCCTGTAAAGGGGTAATGTAGCATTTGAGTAGAATCATCTTTATGGTAGTTTGACCTTTTTATGGCTGCATTATATTCAGTTTAGAGATGCTGGGTGGGACAAGCATTGGATACCTAATGAGGGCTGGAAATTCTGTGCCACCCCAACAATGTCAACCAAACATCAGGGATCACAAACCCAGTTCTGTGCAGAGCTATTTTTCATACCATCTTTGAATTCACCATTTCACAATGTGGAAAGCAGCCCTTTCATGGAAAGCTGTGATCAGACCATCTCTGGGGTCAATTGTTTCCAATCACTCGCCACCTATGCCTTGAGTAACATGAATAGTAAATGTAATCAGTGTACAATTGTTTGTGTCAAGGTATGTTTACACACCTTTTTTCCGCAGCCAGATGGGTTTTATTAATGTACAGCACAGTTGTAGTAAAGAAATACAGGAGAAATGGAGAGAGAGAGGTATGTAGGGCAACACTTCAACATACTAACATAGTAAGTCTTATGTATTATGTATAACACCTAATTTTTAGGCCTAGTAATATTCTTCTTGTTCTTCTTGTTCTTCTTCTTCTTCTTCTTCTTCTTCTTCTTCTTATTATTATTATTATTATTATTATTATTAATATTATTATTGTTATTAGTAGTAGTAGTAGTAGTACATTATTATTATTATTATTATTATTATTATTATTATTATTATTATTATTTCACTTAATTTTCAGTAAATCACATCATTGTATGATCAGAGTTGAGTGAACAGTTGCACCAAGTTTAACTGAATACAAATGATTTTAAAAGTATTTCTTATCCGATTACTCAATCAATGGAATAATCAGTAGAATACTTGAGTACTAAAAAAATGTATAGCTGCACCCTTAATGTCAACTGATATGAGAATCATGTGATCTACAGGTTAATATACCATATCATGCATACTATTATTATTATTATTATTATTATTATTATTATTATTATTATTATTTCACTTAATTTTCAGTAAATCACATCATTGTATGATCAGAGTTGAGTGAACAGTTGCACCAAGTTTAACTGAATACAAATGATTTTAAAAGTATTTCTTATCCGATTACTCAATCAATGGAATAATCAGTAGAATACTTGAGTACTAAAAAAATGTATAGCTGCACCCTTAATGTCAACTGATATGAGAATCATGTGATCTACAGGTTAATATACCATATCATGCATACTATTATTATTATTATTATTATTATTATTATTATTATTATTATTATTATTATTATTATTATTTTACTTTGGATTAACAATATTCTAACATTTCCTAATCCTGGCATATTTTGTAAAATGTGGATGTTATTGTGAAATTCATGCTTTTGGCATTCAAGGCTAAGCAAAACTCATCCAAACAATTCATTTTTGGAAGTGCTAATTACCCAAACCTGTTAAAGGATTCTACCCCACATACATTGCTCCTGACACTAGGATGGTGAAGACAAGCACATTCCATCTGTGATACATCATTGCTGGGCAACCAATGTGCTCAGAGGAAAGTGCTGGCTCTTCAGCTCCAATACAATGGCTAACAGATGCCTGTGCTGACCAGCACCACGGTGTGTGTGATGTGGGGAGAGCGCTATCTACCCACCCAGATAGAGCACAAACAATTTTCCTCTCTCAGACTCCAGCTGCTGATGGCAAGCATCATGACCCAGTATTTGAATGTCTCACTAGTGCATTACATCAAATTAGACCTCTGAGCCACTCAGTGCCCCAGAGCCTCAAGCTTTTTTATGTTTTGTGATTCAGAACACTCATTTTTTTTTATTCATTTTTTGTTTTGTTTTGTTCTTTTTCATTTTCTTGATACCTCAGACACTAAATACAAAAAAGATCCCTACAATCCGCAAAGATGTTTATCTAGTCAGGACTAATATTATCAAACCACCTCACAGTACATATTTCAGCCTATAATTGCAATTTCAAATCTGAAAAAGACAGAGATGGCCGATCAGGATGGATATAAAATGGATGGATATAAAATCACAGAGGGGGCCCCACAAAAGAGAAAATTACCCCTTATGACTCAAGAGCGACAGGCACCTAATCTCTCTGTTTGCCATCTAATATCACTATTATGCATTTTCTTTGATATGATAAAAGCTTCATTCACCAACAAACAGCTGATTCTTGCACTGTATTTGACATTGAAACAACATTTCAGATACAATTAAAGCTCTGGGCCTGCTGGGGTTGGACCTTTTGTCTGGAATTCAGCAGCTTGGCAGCCGCCGTTTAGGGCTGAGACACATCATTGGATGTGAGTGACACTCTCACACAAGAGTTTATTTTCAAATCTTGCTTTTGAAAGGTGTGTCGGATCAATTTTTAACCAGGCCTTTGTCTGTACAAGTGTACATGTCTTTATTTGTGCATATATGAAGATGTGCATATCGACCATGTCTAGCTGTGTGTGTGTGTGTGTGTGTGTGTGTGTGTGTGTGTGTGTGTGTGTGTGTCCAGCAGCTTGTGTGGGGGATCTACATGTCACGGGCTGCAGGCTGAGGTGCCCATGCCACCACTGTGTGTGCTGTGTCCTGCCATATGGTAGAGACCACTGGGACTATGCAGGGAATCAGGCCAGATCGCTTTCTCAAGAAACAGCCCCCCCCCCCCCCCCTATTCTCTCACACGCACTCATACACACTTCTATACGTGAGAGGCCAAACCTCCATCCTTGGAGCACTGGAAAGTAGGACAGGCTGAAGGAGTGGAGCGACCACGGGCCCAGATGTGAGATGCACGAACGCTCACACACACACACACTCATACACACACACTTACACAGTAAGGACATCTCCCCCTGGTCTCTCCTTATGACCACTTTATTACTGCCCTCTCCCTCTGCCCTCCTAATCCTTCCTCTCTCCCAGTTCCCCTGCCCACTATTTATAGTACACCTACCTATTTCACACACACACACACACACACACACACACTGATGTAATGTTGTATTGTAAAATTCTGTTTAGCCTACTCTACTTTCCAGTCTGCTGTAGTGGCGTTATGTGAACTAGAAAGTAATACTGAATATTATTTCATTCATTAGGTTCACATTTTTGGCTATGTTTACATGATATTTTGCTCACATGAGATGTGGCTTGACAGTTCATATTCACAAATGTACAGTCAGGTGAAAATGTTAGGACATCCCATGAAACCCCTTGTCTTTTTGTAGTATTTAAACATCTCATCTTCATTTTAACTAGTTTGAGATATGGAGGTGATATAGCTAAACACAAAACTGAAGGAATGTCTTTTACACATCTACAATTAGAATCAGGTGCAGCACATCAGCTGCAAATGATTCAGACATCATTAGAGAGGACTTTGGAAGAGGCTGTCTTATTTAAACCTCAGACATTAGTTTGGTTTGCTTTTGATTGTTGCAGTGGGTGGATCACCATGCCCAGATCCAAAGAGGTCTCTGAGGCCTTCAAAAAGTAGGTTGTAGATTCAGATGAATTTGGAAAGGGACTTAAGAATAATTTCAAACAAATTAGAAATAAGCTGTTTCACTGTCTGCAAAATATTTTACAAGTAGAGAACATTTAAAACAACTCCAAATATGACCGGTCCTAGCAATTCAGCCCAACAGCACACCACAAGATGTGTAAAGAAGTCTCCAACAATCCTAAAATGTCATCACAGGCTGTACAGGTAGCTCTAGCCACGGTTGATGTTAAAGTGTAGCATCTACCATGAGAACGACACCAAACAAGATTTTCTAGAACAATGTGTTCTGGACAGATGGATCCAAAGTGCAATTATTTGATCACAAAGATGCTGAATCATCGTATAGCTGCAAGAAGTACACGTGGAGGAGTGGGAAAAAGGTTCTTCCGGTTGATTCTGCAATTTCCTTTGGGATCTATTATGTTTTATCTTATATAGATCTTGCATTTTATAAATGATGTGTAAAAGAAATTTGTTTAGCTGTATGTATTTAGTTATATCACCCCCATCTCTCAACAGTTAAAATGCTAACTTTATCACATAACTGTATGAAGACTTCATTTGCAAAGAGATAAATGCTTTAAAATGTACCTTTATCAATTTTTGCAAATGAGCTCTTTATATATCTGTTTATATCATTATCATTTTTATGTCATATCGGTCAACCCTATTACTTAGAATGTTGCTTTAAAAAATAACCATATCAGACATTATCCAGACATTATCTAGTTTGTTTGGGTCTGGTGGGAGGAAGAGTGGGGTCTGAGGTCTGACTTTGTCTGAGAATCTCAGCTGGTTGCTGCAAGGCTGTCCTATCCGTCACCAACCCCTCCCTCCCAAGCAGTGGCCCAGCCATGCCAGGTGTCCCTTATGGCACTGACAGGTCCATGAACACATTGCCAATTTTTTTGTTTGTTTGCCCACCCCAGTGGTTTGATGTGGTGGGATGTTCCTGATGGTCATGACAGCAGTCATGATTTACTAAGCTGAATATGTAATTGCCACTTAAGTTTTCCCTATCAGTAAGTGAATTAAGCACAGATATCTCTGCAAATAATGAGACACAGAGACACTTAAAATATGAATACGGCATAATAAATGTTGAATGAAATGTATAATTTGCAATGCTGTGCTAAATTACAGACACAGTTTCTTTGAGAGTGAGAGTGGCCCATTAATACGGAAGATTTCCTTTTAATTCCCCAACATTTGTAGTGTTTCAGAAGCATTTAAGAAGCCTTGTGAAACATTTCTCAGCTGAACGGCCTATTAGCAGCACGAAAAAGCGTCGCCAGCCACCCACCAATTTGTCTCCAATGGCTTCTTCTTCTCTGCTCGTCACCCGATTCTTTCGTTAACATTAACTACGCAGTTAAATGTGTCTCTACCGCTGCTTTCTCCTCTTTCAGTGTGTCGCTCAGGGACTCGTAAAGCCTGAGCAGATGTGTAACGTTGCACAGGTTTTAAGGATTACCTGCCTTCAGATGCACAGTAAAAGCAGTGATGGGGTACAGAAACATTAACAAAGCTGTTTCGTGTTACATGGTGGCAACAGTGGTCACACAGAGTGAACCAAGGGGTGGCAGGGCAGAGACAAGAGAAGCAGTAGATGGACACAGGCCAGCCAGGGTGGTCTAGCCTTTATTCAAAATAGTTACATGGGGATGGTGAAGTTGGGAAAGGAATCCAGTAGTGACTTGTTTTTGAACAGATGATACACTATATGGACAACAGTATGGGACTCCTTCTTGTAAATCGTTTCTACAAAATTAAGAGTATTAAAAAGAGTTCCTGCATTCTTTGCAGTAACTGTCTCTACTGTCCAGGGAAGATTGTGTAGCATTGCTATAAGTATTTAATTGCATTCAGTGATAAGAGCACTGATGGGATCAGAATGTTGGATGATTTCCACTCCACCTCAACCCCAACTTCACAACTCATCCCAAAAGTACTAGGATAGGATAGGATAGAACTTGATCCCTTGGGAGGGTTTCCTCAGGGAAATTAATGGAAATGAAGGACTAGTGTTACATGTGAACAAGTATCAAGTGCTATCTTTCTGTTTTTGGTGTAGAAACCTGTCGCTCCTGCTTGACCCTTGGGCCTTGTTTGGACTTCTGGTTGAAATGCTGGTTTGGATTCTTGTACTGGTTTCTGTGTTTTGATTTTGTTCTTATTTGTGTCTTTTGTTTGAGTATTTAACCTTGTCTTCTGTTTTGCATATACATTTTCATTCAGTATAGTATATTTAAAATAGCTTAAAACTAAAATAAACTTTAACTAAACTTTAAACTAGCCTTTTGTTAATTTCTTTTATTTGGTACTGTTCACATTCTCCCTCCTCAGGTCTGTCACCCACACCATTTGTTTTATCTACAGTATAAATGTTGTTGCCATTGTGGTCACTTCTGGTGTGGGTATTCAAATAAAGTCTTATATTAACTGATTTCGGTCTCATCTATAGGTCTTCGTCCCATTACACACCATATTAACTGCCCCTGCCATTCCCTTAAGCCGAGAGCCACAACTTTGTAATGTAACAACTAGGTGGAATGCCATCATTAAAAGCATACAGTTCCACAGCTCAATGCTGCGGGGCTTTATCCCCCTCTAGCCCATGCCTGGCATTAAGCATGGTGCCAATAGATTCATGTATGTTCATCAGCTCCTATTCTATTGACAGAATGTCTCTACAGCCTCTAGAAAAGATGTGCATATCAGCATTTATGTGCCTGACAACAGGCCACCCTGAACTCAAGCCATCTCCTTGAGCATCCAGAAGGCAAAATGTTGCTTAGCAAGTTGCACCTTGACCAGACACTTTTGATATCCACAAGCATCTGGTTGGAATTTTGACTACTCATCTTGTAAGAACTGTTAAAGTTAAATAAAACTCGGACTTTTTTACCGCAGTCCACATATTTTCATGGCTTGAGATCAGCACTTTGACAACATAATTCCAAAATGCTAGCCTGCTTATTCACTGCAGAACATCCTTTTAGGTGTATCTGGGGTCAGTGTCCTAACCCCTAGTTGTTTCCAAGCTTCAACTGTCTAGCTGATGGTTTGAGGTTGTAGTGATGACAGTAGAGGTAGACCTCCTTCTCCTTGTGCAGCGTACCAGTTTCACTGGTAGTAAAACTGTCCCAGCATGATGGTCCCACCCCCATGACTAACAGCTGGTACAATGGATTTTGGGTGGGTTCATGGACAGCAGCTTATTGTGTTGTTCCTGGCCTATAAACCCAATTTCCTCTAAACTGAAGGTGATAGTTTAACCAGGTTCATTGTACAGATGAACATTTTCATTAAGCACGCTCAGATTCCATAGATGTTTATATGATGGGGAGCTATCCAGGCCTTGCTACAGCTGGGATGAGGTTCATAGATGGTATGAGGTTCTTGTGCTCAAATGCTGTGTTTGGTTTGTGCTAAACACATCTTCTGTTACTGTGCCAAAATAATTCAACTTTAGATTCATCTGTCCACAGCACATGAATTCCTGAAGCTCTGCTCTTTATCTAGGTGTTCTCTGGCAAAATTATCCTGATGGTAGATTCATGTACACACACTTTGATCAGAAAGCTCTCTGGATCTCACCATGGTGATCCCAGTTACTTGAACAATCAAATGCAAACCAAACTAATGTCTAATAATGTCCATAATCAGCATTTGTAGCTGATGTGCTTTACCTGATTCTAATCTTAGACATTTTAAGTAGTAATAAATGAGGGGGTTTCCTAACTCATCAATAATCATCAAAATCAAAAATCATATCATAAAATCATATGTTTAAAAATGTTATTCACATGTGTTCATGGAGTGTCCTAACCTTTTCATTTGACTGAAAATACTGTACTTTACAATCTTTGTGTAACTCAAACTGACAGATGTGCCCAGATGTGACAGAGAGCACATGGAACACCATGACCGTGCTGTGAAAATCCAAGAATGAAAATGACATTTTACTCAAACATGTCCTATTAATTCCCCCAGCGACCTCATGATTTCTGAAGCTTTAGAAAATCCCAACTAGAGCCTAACCCATGGTGTGGGAAACGTATGCCCTTCTCCCCATTCCTCCGAACATGCTCATTTTGCTCCAGCCACCACATTAATAAAAGATCAAAGTTGAGAGCTCCTCTTGATCCTCAATGGGTTCTTTTTGTGTATGTGGGCCATAATTACAAACACTGCATGATAAAATGAATATTAATACTAAAGGAGGCTGGAAATGAGAAAGATTCAAATTGAATGGCTTCTTTCTGAGGCTGAGCTCATTTCATGCTTTGCCTACTCCAAACGGATTCACCACTACACAAAAGGCACACGTGCCCTCATGTTCCATAATGTAATATTCCATATTCACACACAGTAATGTGTCTTCACAGTAAAGGGGGCTATTGAAGTATTGAAGTTCAGCTATTTAATGCCAGCATTATATTCTTATCAGAGCATTTAAACATGAACAAGTCACACCCCCTTGAACAATCACTGGTGGGACTATCCCCATTCTGAACGGTTGAGACAAGCAGCCCCCACCCACCCTTGGAACAGACTAAATATTATTTGCTTCACATTGCTTCACACAAAACTTGGTCATATGGTGGGCTTCCTAATGATTGAAAAAACAGCTAATCTATGTCTGTTTTCCACTTGCCAGCTCTGCCTAATTTCCTGTACATGGTACGTACATTGAACATAGGTGTAACAAAGGACAATGTGTATCATTACTTTTCCAAGGTCATTTAAAGACAGTTACAAGTGACCTGTTTATATTAACATTAGTAGGCCCATCGAACGACAGATTTTCCTGATCCCTGATTTTCCTGTATTGTGCCGAATGCATTGTGCGACAGTCGCAGTCCTGCATATGCAGTGGCTCACAATGGCTACCTGAGCCATGTTACTGATACAAACAGGCCACATCAAAATAAATGTCTGTGATACAAGAAAACAGACCATGTCAAAATAAGTCACTGACATGAACGGACTATGTCAAAATAAAAGTAGTACAAGTGAACAGACTGTGTCAAAATGGAAGTCACTAATAGAAATTAATAAACAGAAAGTGTTAAAACAAATAGGAATCACTGCTACAAACAAATCACAAACCATATCAACACAAGTTCCTACAGTTCACTCTGTGGATGGTCCAAGAATCTTACAACTGGTCTGGTCAATGTCACTTTGATGTCTTAAACCTTGCATGGCCTGATATGAAGTCACTTCATTTCCCATACATCGGCGGTTCTGACTGAAACACGTGCAAGTCACAGCCCATAAATCATTGGCCTTTGGTTCAGTTTACTGTCCTTGTCCCGGAACTGGATGAATATGGATGCTCTTGGTCGGTCAGGACCGAGTGCTGCTGGCCTCCTCCTTGAACCAACAGGCTCCTCTAATTACTCCTGACCCCTTCTGGAGTGGAGTGTGTGGAAAGAGGAACCAGCTCACAAATCATGCTCTGTCCTGTTGTTGTGTGTGACAGGAGAAGAGGAGTGGGACTGTGATTTAGAGTAGTGCGTGGACACCCAGAGAGCTGTGCAGGAGGCATGAGGCATTGCACAATGGGGGGAAACTGCTGACCTCTACAGGGGCACTGCCTCTTGCAGTGGTAAATTTGGTATATATTGGGTGAATAGACAGTAATTCTGAAATAAATATACTGAAGGTCTTTATGGTGCTACTGGAAAGTGTAAATGGGGAAAATCATTCTCATGCACTGTGGTACTCATTTGAACTGCTCCTTTTTTAATGATCTGACAATTTGTGATTTGCAGCCTGGTATCACATCCAAAATGTAAGGGATCTGAAAGGGATGTTCGGGTGCTAAACCGGATGGTATCCAAAGAATTTCATTCCCAAGACGATTCGCCGCAAAAGGAGGCCCTAGTACGCCATACTAATAAATTATTGTGGTATAAAACCAGGTGTTTCAGTTTCATTATCCAACCCCTGTAGATACATACATTAGACTAGCTATGCAATGTTTTACAGGCCCAACCTTTTACACTTCAACCAAAACTTCAACTTTGCTTAACCTTAACCATGAGCTGAATTTAAGCTAAACTTAACTTAACCCAAACTTAAAATTAAATAGAACCCATGCTTAAGCCTAACTAACCCTTACCCTAACCCTAACCTTAAATGTAGTAAAATATGTTAAGTCATTGCGACAATTTAGTAAGGTATATGAATGAGTTAGGCATAGGCATGAGATAGTTAAATAGACACAAAGATATAGAGATAGTTTCTGCTGTGTATTAATTATACAAAAACCTGAGAAATTACATTCAAAACTAGACAATTCCTTGTTCAACCCTTCTCCAGCCATGTTTCTGTTACAAACAATGGATCCAGGACACGCAAAAAAAAAAAAAAAAAAAAGTTGCAGGCTAATATCTACCTTAAACATTTGAAAACCTCCATGATGTTTTGGAGGTTCTAACATTTTGAGCTCATTTCTATGCTGCATTTCAACCAAATGCTTTCCACCAGCTGAAGTTTGGCTTCCCCCTTTCCTCAAAATATGACATTATTTCAGGAATATTCCCATAAATCACTTATGCATGTCATTTATGCATGTGTTTTCATTTGAGGACATCACTGATTTAAATTGAGAGGCGTTTTATAAATAAACACATTACAGAGCTGCTGACTTTAAAACAGGTCTTTTTCTTCCCCTCACTAGTTTGACACACCTATAACTCACGATGTGTGTCACGATGGGTGAGTTATGATGGCCAGCGCATGTTGGAATTGTCTGCACTGTGTGTCCTTGTCCATTTACATAAACTTTGCCTGTTCATTTATTTTTCGTGAGACATCACATTAATGTCTCACACAGATGTAACTTCTGCCATTGCCAACTTCAAATGATCATCACCTGGACTGAATGAATTATTATTATTAAGCTATTGTGGAGAATTTAGGTTTTTTTTTTTTGTTGTTTTTTTTTTTTTTCCAGAGAGTGGTTGAAGATTAGTGAGATTTTGAAAGAGAACATTTTCAGAACAGCAAGTGAATTTTGGCTCGCGACAGGGTTTGCTGGTTGTACTTGCAAATGAGATGTCTGAAAGGCGTTATCTTCTAAAATCAGTGGGTAGGTGCCATATATTTGATGTAAAGAAAAAATAGCTTTACAAAATCCCTTACTGTGCCTTTAATCCCTTGTATTGGTTCCATTATATGAGTGATGAATGCTCTGTAGTTTGGAAGCATTTACATTTCATTACTGGCTACACAAAGACGTGTTCTCTCTCTCTCTCTCTCTCTTTCTCTCTTTCTCTCTCTCTCTCTCTCTCTCTCTCTCTCTCTCTCTCTCTCTCTGCAGATCAATTTGATGCAGATTGTGCCACATGCCAGCACCTCAGCTCTCACAACAATTCTAATGTTCTGATTCTCTCTCTCTCTCTCTCTCTCTCTCTCTCTCTCTCTCTCTCTCTCATACACACATACAGTCTTTCTCTCTCTATATATATTTTCATTTATGTCTCTCTTTCTTGTATTTCTTCTCTTTCTTCTCTATCTCTTTGCCTCTCTCATTCTATTTATCTATACAGCTGTCTTGTTTCTCTCTGTAGTCTCATTGTCTATCTGTGTATTGTCTGTGGTTGTTTTTCTTCAAAGGCTCTCTCAAAAATCTAAAGTGTCACATTATTACATTAAATTATTAATATACATATACTATATGTTTGTTTCACTTTTTATCAGTATGGATTATAACTTCTGAAAATCAGAAAAATTCAGAAAAGAATAGTTTGTTATAGAATATTTCATTTGGAGTGGATTAGTATGCAAACAGTATAAATGCTATGTCTAGTTCAGCACATGACCACAATCATGGGAAAGACTGCTGACCACACAATCTCAGAGTGCTGTATCAAAGTATATTAATGGAAAGTTGACTGGAAGGGGGAAATGTGGTGGGAAAAGGCACACAAGCAGCAATGGTGACCACAGCCTTGAGAAGATTGTCAAGAAACGTAGATTGAAGAACTTGGCAGAGCTCCACAATGAGTGAACTAAGGCTGAGGTCCAGGAAAGGGGCTACAAAAGCATTTCTGATATCAAGCCATTCCTGAAGTAAGAAGTGTCTTACCTGGGCTAAGGAGAAGAAGAATTGGCTTGTTGCTGGATTGTACTGGACTGGACTGACCAGAATCAATGTAGCATCTGCTAGAAGATTTTAGAGTTCTTCATGTTTCCATCCATATATCTTATGAAATATTCTGCACATTTCAAAAACATTCAATCAAATATTCAAAAAAACATGAAAAAGGTTGTCAACACTAATAGTGTATCTGCATATGTGTGCATGTGTCTCCAATTTGCAGAGTGTGTAATGTAATCTCTCTCTCTCTCTCTCTCTCTCTCTCTCTCTCTCTCTCTCTCCTCTCTCTCTCTCTCTCTCTCTCTCTCTCTCTCTTTCTCTCTGGTCACTTTGCTCTCCTGGAGGCAAGATTTGAGGTGAATCTTCACCTTGACCAGGCCAGAGTGACAGACAACAGAAAAAAATCTGTTCCATGTATAATAGAGCACTGATCATTGTGTGTGTGTGTGAGTGTGTGTGTGTGTGTGTGTGTGTGTGTGTGTGTGTGTGTGTGTGTGTGTGTGTGTGTGTGTGTGTGTGTGTACTTCTAAGCCACAACATAACTGCAGGGCTGCGCTGGCTCTTCTGGCCCTTTCTTTCACATATGATTTGGGGACACCAGAGTGCAGAGGCTTTGCTGTTTGCAGACAGCGCTGCTTGCAGGCCATGCAGAGGGTGCAGTGCACAGAGATGGAGGCAAAAGCCAGGAGACATCCACGCAATTGGCCACTAATTAGGAGGCCTGGGCTAGCTGGGGTTTTGGCCACATTCATGTCAGGAATACTGATGCCAGCCGAGTGCTGAGACACTGCTACTGTCACCACCAGCTTTTTTTTTCCACCACACACACACACACACCTAAACTAAAAATAACTTTTCTTATGCATTGGTATTGCTTGTAACAAGGAAAATTACAGCAATATCCAAATATATCAATACCAATAGCAATATCAAACTATCAAGCCAAGGCCTTTCCAGTTTGCTATCTAAAAATGATATTACAAATGAAAATAATTTACAAGTGGAGGACTTTTAAAGTAAATGCCAACATGACAGAATTAGTTTGTTCTCTGCATACTTTGTTAACTGACTAACTATATGATGCTTTGGAACATAACATTTTCTCTTTAAGCCCAAAGAGTCTATTCTGGTCTCATTTGCCTTCTGGTATGTCAAGTGATCTGTAGAATACATGGCTACTTGAATGATGGTGCTTTCTATTCAATTTTAGGGATATGATCATCAGCATCTTCACTTCAGCTCTTGTCGCTGAATCAAATCTCTTACAATGAAAGCTTCAAAATCTAGTAAAGCATTCCCTGTACAGTATAGAGAGGCTCTTTTAATATCCTTGATTTGAAAAGACACAATGAATGTGCAGGTGTCCCAATACTTTTGTCCATTTAGTGTGCCTCAACCTCTGTTTCTCCTTTGGTCCAGCACCTTCTGACTGCATTACCAGCTCCATTCAATACCAGCATTGGCTCCTTCATGCTTCTCTCTGCGTGCATCTGTGGAATCCCTGTTCCGGTCCCTAATCCGCTAATTCTCCCCTGTTGTCTCCTGTCCCCCCGGCGCTGGCCAATCTGCTGCTCTTTATGGATTAGCCAGCCTCCAATCAAATCCCTCCACTGGAAAAATCACTCCTAGCTTTCGTGCAGCGGAGTCCTCCTTGAAAGAGGGATTGGGTCGGCGCCACCTGCAGCGGCCTCGACCATTTACAGGTAATGTGCTAGTGAACAATGGGAGATGGGATGTATGAAACGTCATGCAGGGACAGTAACTTGCTATAAATGCTGAAAAGCCTCTATCTGGAGCAGAGGCCCAGAGGTCTGAGATTGCCGTTCTCAGCTGGTGATGATAAAAACCTTTAGGTGTGAGTTTATGATGAAACTGATGTGATCTGTTTGCAGGTGATGTATATGTAGAGGTCCAGACATTCTACCCATTAAAAAGAGAGTTACTACGTTTCAAAATAATTTTACCACTCCAACTTGCCAGGTGTGTTCACTATTCAATAGGAATACATGTCACTATTCAGTCAGTGGGATATTAAGTATGTTAACCTTTGTTATCAAATTCTTCCAGAAAGAATCTAAAGGCAGGAGTGTTTTTTTTGTACTATACTGAAATAAATGTAATTAAAGTGAATTAAAGTGATGGCGAAGAACCACTGTCAGCAGATCGTGAGGTGTCAGGCCTTCAGAAGTCACTACCGTTCACGGTAAGGAGCATGAACCTACACCTCCATGCAGCTTTGGGGCTACTTGGATCAAACTGGAGAGGTGTTGATGAATAAGGAAAAAATAAGGAAAAATCTCTGAAAGAGATTTTTTAAGATATGCAGAGTAGTAAGACAAGTCAACTGCTCAATGTCAGTGTCAACATAATTAAAGAATTTAAAAATAAGGACATCTGGTCTTCATTTAACATATTGAGATGGAGGTGATTTAACATTAAAAACATTATATGTAAATGCTGAACAGACAGTTTAAACACATGTTTAGATTTTCTTGTGAGGAAAAGGTTAGGACACCCACATTTATTTGTTACTTAAAATGCCTAAAATGAAAATCAGACATTAGTTTGGTTTTCACTTGATTGTTGAAGTGAGTGGGATAACCACAGTAAGATCCAAAGAGCTCTTTGAGGCCTTCAGAAAGAAGGTTTTAGATGCAGATGAGTTTGGGAATAGATTTATGTCATGGTTTGGGGCAGCTTTGCTGGAGCAAGGCCTAGAGAGCTATAGAATGCCACTCTCAGTTGGCTGGGTTTGCTGTTTGTTCATTTCACTTTCTCTGACTGTACACTGATGCACAGCCAATCAGAAATGTCACTGTCTCACTTCCAACCACCACTGTTGATTCCATTATATTAATCGATTCATGGTCATGGCATAAAGCTTAACAAATACCAGCAGTGCAGGTTTGCATAGGAAGAGCCAGAGAAGAAATGCTGCTTGCAAACTGGCTGTTTGTAAAAATGGGTATGAAGTTCACCTCATACATGTTATACATTATAAAGAAATTCTCAAGTTCAGTAAATCTGCATATGTCAATGTTTGTGGACACACCCCTTCAGATAGAATATGAATTTGCCTTAGGCTTGCATCCATTGTTGAGACAAATTGTGCAAATGCACACACACACACAACTTGCCTGTGGAAGAAGTATTGCCAATAGTAAAAAACATGAACCTATTGGCACTATGCCTAATGCCAGGTGTGGGCTAGAGGGGTATGAGGCCCCAGGCATTGAGCTGTGAACATTGGAACTGTATTCTCAGGAAATACTTTGGGGATGATCTGGAGTTGGGAAGACATGAGATGGTGATCATTCTGTCATCCTGATCTCACATAAATGCTCCTCTGTAATGCTCCACACACAATCACTTTTTAAATCCTCACAGCAATGCTCACAACAATCTTGATGAAAGCCTTCTTCCCTGGACAACTAGAGACAAAAAAGCAGGATAGACTCTTTTTTAAATACCATGATTTCAAAATAAACAATGACTGAGCAGGTGTGCAATACTTTTTGTCCATACAGGTCATATTATAGCAAGATATCACTAAAACATGCAGGGCTGGGCCCACTGTCCTCATTCAGTTGGGTGGTGATTATATGAAGTGCATACCTTTTAGGCCCCCTAGTAAATAGGCATTAGGTCCCTTTTCTCACCCACAGATCATTGTTGATAGAGGATCGTTTCACTGTGGTGGGCCTGCATTTACAAGCAAGCCTAATTCAGTCGGGCTATTTTCAGGCCAGAGGCACCAACACACTGCTGTAGCAGTGAAAATCTCATGAATTGATTGGAACATCATAGAAGTAATCAATAAGAGAACAGAAAGGAGCCCGTCATCCTTCTCATCAAACCTTCTTTTCTCCTCAAAGCCACTTACACGGAGTGTAGAGCAGAGGCTAGTCATGTGTCCTAGAGATGGCATTCTCCTCTGCATTTAGTTCCGTTCGGCTAAGTCTTTGTGGTCGTCTGAAGCTGCAGAGGCGTTGACCGAGCTGTGTACGGACAGAAACCAACGTCCCCCCATCTTCGCGACTCTGGTCCCCCGACATATGCACACAAACTCACACTCCACTTACCAAGTCAGCCCAACCCAGCCGGCGCGTGATCAAAGCTAAAGCTCACGGTGTATGTAGCGGTAAAAGATGACAGGGATGCGGTGGGGCGAAACAAGCGTGTCCTGGTGCTCACATGCTAGCGACCAGCTACCATCAACAGCAATTAGCCGACTGTGCCACCGATGACTTCCGACAGGTTCAAGTATCCTGGCATCCCCTCGTCGCGCCTGTTCGCTTCACCTCCCCCTGGTCAGTGCTGCTTGCTCTTTTCTAACCCCCCATCCAATCGCCACACTCATCTCTCCTTCGCATATTCCTCGCTTGTCAAAATGGTGACACAAGTGCTCCCTCTGAACCTGGGGATGTACCTGGTGCTTCTTATCCTTCTTGATTACGTATCTTGTGGGACATGTACACTCTCATTTCTTTCTTTTCTTTCTTTCTTTCTTTCTTTCTTTCTTTCTTTCTTTCTTTCTTTCTTTATTTTTCACCTCTTTTCCTTACTATGTTCTTTTCTGTCTTTCTCTTTCTACCTTTCTTTATTTCTGGTGAAACTGTGTATTTACCCCTAGAGCATTTGTGTATCCAGAGTAATCATTATTCAAATTTTTCAGTCAGCATAACACATAGTGGTTTTAATGTTCAGACAGCATTATTTGATTATATGTAAGATAATCCAACACTTACAGGTTATTTTATCTCTTATGCTGCATTACATTTCTAAATGTATATTAGTAGAAATAAATGTGATAATGAATTTTACAGTCTATAGTGTTTTAAAATAATGTCAAATGCTGTTCATTAACAATGAGTCATGTGAAAAAATTAGGACACCAAATAAACACCTTTGACATAACATATGCGCATATATTTAACGTATGGATATTAATCTTCATTTTAACTATATTGAGAGTTGGAGGTGATATAACTAAACTAAAGAAATGCCTTTTAAACATCTTTTGTAAAATCTAATAGTTAGAAATGCAGTTTTATACAATGCGAAAAGGTTTGAACACTTTTTGCAGATGGTTATTACTACTTAAAATGCCGAAAGTTAGTAAACCATGGTAAAAGAGGACTTTTGAGGATGTTGTCTTATTTAACCTCAAACATTAGTTTGCTCTGGATTGTTTTGAATGGTTTCAGGGATTTATAGGGATCTGTATGTTTATTTACAAGACTAATCTTCACTACACGTTTGTGGAAGTGTATCATATAATGAACAATGGAGCTTTCTGAGGAGTTCAGAAGAAGAGTTGTTGATGTGTTGATGCTCATCAGACTGAAAAGAATTTAGACCCGTAACCCACAGTCAGACAGATGTGTACAAATTGAGGAAATTCAAAACATTATTATTCTTCCACAAGGATGGCTGACCAACAAAGATAATGCCAAGAGCAAGGGTTGTAATAGTTGTGTGCAAGCTCACAAAAAACCTTAGGTAAACAACTAAACACCTCTCTCACATTGACTAAAAGTAATGTGCATGAGTCCACCATCAGGGGAATACTAGAAACAATGGTGTACATTGCAGGGTTGTAAAAGGAGAAAGCCACTGCTCACGCAAAAAAAAAAAAAAAACATTGCTGCCTGCCTGTCTGCTAAAGATCACATGAACAAGCCAGAAGGCTACTGGGAAAATGGTTTTGTGGATGGATGAGACCTTAAATGAAGTGTTATGTTTGGAGAAAGGAAAACATATTATTGTTATTTGTTAAACAATCTGTTTTAAAACAACCCTATCTGTGGAACATGGTGGGGGTGGTATCATGGTTTTCACCTATTTTGATGCATCTGGGACAGGATCAATGAACCAGCAAATTCTAAAGGAAAATGTCAGAATCAGCCTGTGAGCTGAATTTCAAGAGACCTTGACTCTCATGTTTAATATTTTTGTCTCATTTGCTTGATTTGGTTCTCCTTATCTATTTTAGGACTTCTGAAATAAGTTCAAATACATTCATTGTGAAACCAGATTTCATAGTGAAGAATTCCAAAAGTTCTTGCAGATACCTCTTTGAGCCCTAATGAACATATATGTTCTTGGGGGATCTCCTGTGTTTCTTGGAGTAACCTAGAGATTCTTCATTCTTTTTTTCTTTGTATTTATTTATTTATTTATTTATTTGTTATTTATTTGCTTATTAACTTTTACAGTGCAGTTCCTAAAATGCTGCAACCAGAAGAACAAGCAACTCTATTATTGAGCCCAAAAAAATTGTGAAATCCAAATTGTTAAGTACTTAAATTAAAAACTGCAATTTGTACTATATATATATATATATAATTGAAAACACTGTTTTTATATCATTATCTATAGATACTCCCTTGAGCATGCTGTCCAGGGTGGGAATTGCTAACAAGCAGCTCATTATGGCTGTGGTTCCTGCAGCTGATCGTTCATCCCTCTGTATCTCTCTCTATGTCCCTCTATCTTTCCCTCATACTTTATCTCTCTCTCCATCTTTCTCCCTCTCTCCATCACTTCCAGCTCTGCCGCTCACATCCCCAGATGCAGATGTTTTGTGACAACCCACAGTGTCCAGGCGTGCACCCTGGGCAGCCTCACCATAAAAGCCCAGTGGGATCTGGGGACACTGGAGGGCCTTTGCCCAACACCACGATCACTGTAATGCCTTGTGAAGGGCCACTTTGCCAAGAGTATTAATTAGAGGTCGGGCTTTTGGGGAGCTGGTTTGTGTCTGGCCTGAGCTCTGTGCTGCCAGGTCAGGCTCCACTCCCGCATAGCTGTAAGGGCAGTAGTTAGAGAGAGAGAGAGAGAGAGAGGAGAGAGAGAGAGAGAGAGAGAGAGAGAGAGAGAGAGAGAGAGAGAGAGTGTTATTTGCTGAGAGCCTCCACGTAAGATTGGTTGATGCCAGATAGTTTTCTAGCTATAAAAATTACAGATGTCTTCTAGTGTTTATTAATAATCCCTTAAATTCAGAAACTATAATTCAGGGCCTTTAATAAATGATTCCATAACTACTTTGATTCAGTATCTAGAATAAGTTGTCCAGCAACTATAATTCAGGGTCTAAAATAAATGATTACTACTAGTACAATTATGTTTAAGATTCAGAATAAGATTACATGACACCTAGGTCAGGTTTGTGGGATATTTTTATAGCTTGATATACATTTATATGTCTAAAAAATTATATTTTTTCCAATACAAAGGTAATTATAGGAGATAGTCACACATGCTAGATGTTACTCTTTTCAGGAGATCTTAAGATACTCAAATTAGTCTTCATTTGAGAAGTATTCATATATTTATATGAATTTGATCATGCTGTGATAAAAAATGTACGTAATTAAATTTAAAATTGTAAATAACCTAAATATTTGCCTTTAACTTTTTTTTCTTGCTTGTAAGGACAATAAACTGTTAACACAGAAATTCTATTGGAAGTTGATAATTCAGTGTTTGAATGACCTGAATGACCTTTATTATTTTTCTTGTTTGTATATCAGTATTCATTTATTTATATGTATTTAGTTCTCAAGACTTTTATTCTGAAATAAGCAAACAGCCCCTTCCTTCTCATTTTCCCCTTTAACCCAATATCTGGGTCATCATCATCCCCTCTTGCTGATCAGTCAGAGTCCTTCAATGCAATTTGAGCATGTACACATGGACAGAGTAGTAAATATATACAGGAAGCTCCTTTAGCATTTAAACTGGGATTCAGTTGTAAATGAGTGAATTTTAGATGTTTTCTAAACATAAAGATAATTGATAGGGTACATGTTGTAGTTTGTTATGATATGTTTATCATGTATATAGGTTATTCTAATCCTGAGATTAATGATCTTAACTGACTCAATACCTAACCACCTTAAACCTCTCATATTAGTATCCTTCACTGTTGCCAAATCATTATAATGCTGAACAGGAAGGTTACAACCCAAATTTCTCTAAAGTTTTGGCTAAATAACCAGGAACTAACCAACTTTGGGGTTTAGAAACAGGGGACAATGGGAATGGTTAATTATCGTAATACATGCTATCTAAATTGGATATGAACCAAAATAAATATATTACTTTGTAAAAACTGTTTGTAAAATATGTAATGACCCCAGAAGTGTTGTGGTGGTGTGACCAAAAATATATGAGCACCAGAAAAATGTGTGTGTGTGTGTGTGTGTGTGTATATGTATGGTGAAGCTGATTGGACAGTTATTTGTGTTAATTGAACTGGATATTTTTAATTAGAGTCCTGAACTGAATTGATGACTCTGTTTCACTGCTTTACTGAATAATTCTGGCTCATTTTAAAAGAACAAATATGAAGTCTTGAAAGACATTAAAACGAGACAAGAAAGAGACATATCTCATGTGTCACTTGTGTCTAATGTTGTTTCTCCTCAGTACTTTTAGGAGAAAAATCTGAGGCTTATCTCTAAACAAAACATGAGATCACAAATAATTTTCAGAGACACAAAAGATTTGAGCACTGCTCTCTGTATTTTACCCCAAAAGTGTCCAGCTCTTCAACATTCCCATCCTTCCCTTTGTCCCTTTTCTTTCCTCCACTCTCATTGGTGTCCATCCCTGCTGTTTTAGGATCTCTGTGCGCAGGTGTCTGCAATGATGACCGTGTCAAGAAGTTAACTGGATTTGGCCCAGCTATGGAAACCTGAGATAGAAATTGGGAAATGTTTATGTGATATCACATCCACTTGGATGACGGTCAATAGTGTCCGGGTGGAGGTGAGGCAGGTATGGATTTTTGAAAGGCTCCCTGTCCAACCCTGCCTGTCATTAGATAGTAGACAACTTCAGTCTGTTGGAGCATGAAGGAAAATTTAATCTGCTGACAAATAATATATTAAAAGGACTCAGGGCGAAATGGAGTGAGAGAGCATGTGAACATGCCAAGTGGTGCTGCAGTACTTTACAGTAATTTCAAACAGCATGGAACAGTACATGGAATAGTGTGTACTGTATGGAGAGAATAACAGAGGAAACTTAAGTTGTATTTCATATTTATAAAGCAGCCATTGTTAGAATGTACAATCATGTGAAAATGCCACATTTTTTAAAATATATTAACATATGGAAATGTGTTCTTCATTTTAACTATATTGAGAGAAAGAGGCGATATATCTAAATACATAAAACTGAAGACATGTCTTGTTTGTGAAACATATTTGTTCCTCTTGTGAGAAAACAATTGATGCCCCAAAATTATTGCAACTTAAAATGCCTAAAATTAGAATCAGATGCAGCACATCAGCTGCAAATGATTAGACCATTGTCAGAGAAGACTTTTTAGGAGGCTGACGTATTTAAACCTCACACATTAGTTTGGTTTGCTTTTGTTGAAATGAGTGGGTTAATAGTTTAAAAGTTACCAGAGATTTCCATAGAACACCTAGACAAAGACCAGGATTCTGGAACAAACCAAACACAGCATATGTGCACCTGCAGCAGGGCCTGGATCTCCATCATAGAAACCACTATGAAATTTTGAGGCTTGAGGAAAATGTAAGACCGCCACTGAAACATCAGTGAAAGAATTCTGCATGAAGGAAAGTCTTTCTTCCAAAGACTGGTAGGTGGTTATAGGAAACATCTCATTTAAATTATTTCAGTCAAAGGAGGTACTATCAGCTATTAGGGTATAGAGTTTTCTAACTTTTTCTACACAAGAAAATTGTATTTGTATTAATTGCATTTTGCAAATGATTTTTGAAAAAATTTATTCAGTTCCATTTCATCAGTTTGAACGACTATAACTACAATGCTGCTTCTTGAAGCAGACGTCAGTCTAGCCTGTTTGAAATCACATATGATACAATCTTTTTTTTACTGGGTTTTACCTGATGAAACAACAGACACATCAAATATCAGTCTAGACTTGTCTGGGTGTTTCTGTTTGTCTGGAACTTACCAGATTCAATGCCGCTTCTTTCTGCAGTGAAACATCATCCATTGTAGGTGTCGTGGTGAAACTAATAGAATTTGAAACTGAGACTATGTGAGGTGAAACCTTGAGGTTAGACCAAGTCACAATTCTGTATCTGTTGCTCTTTAATTATTCATTTCCTTAACACAAATGATGGATGTGACCATTCTTCATAATGTTGTGGTGGATTTCAGGAATCCAATGTTTATTAAAGAAGCCCTAGAATTGTATTTACCTTGTGAATAAAGGGAGTACATTTAAGTGACAAGCCTCAAACACTCCATGGAAATATATACAACATATAGTACTCTAATATGATTTTTAAAAGACATTTTTTCAGTTTTACACCAATCAGCAATAATATGACCACCTCCTTATTTCTACCTTCACTGTCTATTCTTTCCACACAGGAGCACTATAGTTCTATTATTACAGACTGGAGTCCATCTGTTTCTCTGCATACTTTGTTATCCTTCTTTCACCTTGTTTATCAATTGTCAGGACCCCGTTAGACCACCACAAAGAAGGTATAATGTGGGTGGTGTGTTATTCTCAGCACTGCAGGGACACTGACACTGAAACCAACCTCCGTGGTGTTAGTGTGTGTTCCATTGGTAAGAGTGGCTCAGACGCAGCAGTGCTGCTGGAGTCTTTAAACCCCTCACTGCTGGACTGAGAATTGTACAGAAATATTGCCAACCAGAAATATTCTGCCAACTGCATCCTGAGGCCGTCGTCCAGCGTCCTGTTGAAGGATGAAGGATGTAGAAACAGTTGAGCTTCTGTCTCAGCAAGGAAAGCAACTCAGAAGGAGCAACTAGGCATGAGTGTCTAATAGAGTGGACAGTGAGTGGACACAGCGTCTATACCAGTGCAATACACACTAATACACCACCACTATGACCAATATTCTCACTGCAGTGTTGAGAATGACCCATCATATAGTACCTGCCCTGTGGTGGTCCTGTCGGGTCCTGACCATTGAAGATCAGGCTGAAAGGAGGCTAACAAAGTATGCAGAGAAACGGATGGACTACAGGTTGTAATTATAGAACTACAAACTGCTCTTCTATAGTAAATTGAGCTGATGTGTAGAAACAAGGAGGTGGTCATAATGTTATGGCTGAATAGTCTATGTGTTTAGTTATATCACTTCCATTTCTCCATAAATATGTCACATGAGTTCATAAGGTGTCCTAACGTTTTTACAAGACTGTAAGTCATTCTGTTCCCTCAACCCCATCATAGGCTGTATAGTTTTAGCAATAGCAGGTCCATCCTACGGCAATGGATTTTCCTGATCAATTGAGGGAACGTGGAAACCTGGTTCACATTGCTTGGCCAGTTGCACACGATTTGGAAAATTTTATAGTGCCTATTCTTACATATGTGTGTCTGACCTTCTGTCCCAGCAAGCCCCCAGCTCTGGAGCCTCTGAAATAAACTCTGTGAGTATAGAGGCATGACCGTATCAGCAATTACAGTTCTACAGCTCTGACTCTGTAATTTGTTCCTCATGGACTTGCCTGCAGCCAATACGCAAAATCAATAGTTACTCCTTAAAGTGAACTACTCCACTGACATATGAAGATACATGTTCTCACTTGAGGTCAAAATAAGGGAATGGAATTGTTCATGCTACTGTATGTTGCCCTTTATTGTGCAATAAAGTTTGTTTTGTTTTTTCCACGTTCATTTTTGAACCCAGGTACACTATATGTCCAAATGTTTGTGGACACCCCTTCTAATGAAATTACTAATAAAAAAAACTGTGTTCTCTAGAATAATGGTTCTCCATCATGGTACTTTTTGGATTGGTTGAGGAGTTGAGGATAAGGTGGGGTGGTGATCATCCAACATCCTGACCTTACTAATGCTCATGTTGTAGAATGCAATCAAATCCTCACAGTAATGCTCACTCTAAAATCTAGTACAATAGTATAGAAGAAACAATGAAGGAGCAGGTGTCCCAATACTTTTGCCCATGTGGTGTATGTAACTTCCAGGCAAAGCCAGGCCAATTGTTCCTAGTGAGCTGTTAATCTGTGCTGGATCCATGAGCCGCTTGCTTGTTGCAAAGCGAGTGATTCCTTCTTCCGTGGAGTCTGCTCATTAACACGGCATGTAACAGGATTTGTTCTTAGCACTTAGCAGTTGTCGAAATCCACTTTACCTGGTGTTTTCCATTATGTGATAATGGACGGCAAAACACAGCAGCTCGATAGCCTCCCAATTAATCTCATCTGCATCGTATTAGCCCCATTCACCAGGAGGAAGTATGTTGGGCCACATTTCAGCCGAGTAGCTCGTAAAAAAGCATGCTAGGTTAATAAAGGATTAGACAGTCACTCAGTGAGGGCTTTATTTTTTGATTAACACAATGCACTGTTGATATGGCCAGTGATTACAGTACCACTTCTGCTTCTGTATTGATGATGATCACTTTGCTTCTGCAGCAGAGCATTTCTGCATATAGGACTTTTACAGTCGTGTGAAAGAACTGGGACACACCTTTGACTTCAACATTTCTTAAAAACATGGACTTTAAATCTTCATTTTAACTATACTGAGAAATGCATTTTTCTTATGAGGAATAAGTTAGAGCACCTGAACTAAAAGTTAGAACACTGTGAACTAAAAGCTAGTGTTTTCTTCTTTCACTGAAATAAGGTTAATTAGGTGTTTCATATACCCATCTACCAGGAAAAGATTTTCCAGCTCCTCCATACAGAATTTGTTTCAACATCAGTCTTTATGAAGATGGTCTTCATCATAGTGGTTTCTATGTCGGAGAGCTCTCACATACAGTAAAATAATAATAATAATTATATTGTTATTGTTATTATTATTATTATTATTATTATTATTATTATTATTATTGTTATTATTATTATTATTATTATTGTCATACCATCCTGAATTGCAGCCAGTTTAGGCTTAACATCTGTTTTATACACATTTTATACCAGCTAAACATCTCTGACCAAAGTTGTTTCATGGCTCTTAAATTTAACACACTGGGAAGAAACAGACAGGTATATAGAGTGGAACTTTGATTGTGAATAAGGCAGTTTATGTATAACTTTATACTGAATTAACTGATAGTTTTTGTATTTGTAGATGTCAGGACAAAAAATGAGAAAATGAGAAAAAGGCAATGCACATTTTATTCTAAGTTGGGTTGTAATGGACGAAACATGATATTGTACAGGGCCTGTGCACACTCTGAAGGTGGCCTTTGGTATTTGGCACCAACCTTAAGTTTGCAGGAGATCCTTTATGTCCTGTAAGTTGTGAGATGAGACCTCCATGAGCATCAGTGATCCTTGTATGCTCATAACCTGGTTGGTGGTTCACTGGATATCCTTCCTTTAAGCACTTTTTGTTAGGTATTGACCATACTGGCAACACCCCTCAAGACATGCCTGATGTTTTGGAGATGTTCTGATTCAGTCCACATATGTGCTGCTAATGTTATGACTGATCATTGTAGAGCCCTATAGATATAAATGGTGCATGTAGATGTAGTTTAAGCAGAAAAAAAGTAAAACATCAATAATTCAATTCAATTCAAAACAATTTCTGAGAAAGACAACTTTTAACTTGTATTAACTTTTGATCTCTTTCAAGTTTTACAGAAAAGAATTAAGTCTGTTTCATATCTTCTCAGCGATCTGTGTTTAAAGGTATTCTTGTGAATAAAGTTCTTACAAAAGTTAAAATGTCCCATTTCTTTCAGCTCTTTTGAGCTCCGTAGATCCCCGGCAAGCACACACCGAAAGAAAAATATTAATTGTAGCTTGCAGTGAATTGTACCAACTTTGTGGCCTGAAACATGACCCATAAAAAAACAAGCCCAAGGTTAGTCCTGATGTATTCCTGTTCATTAGTGTTATGGGCCGGGGCAGTGTCGTGGGCCTCATGCTACTGTCTAATGTCACGGCTCTTTACTCTCAGAGTGTGTTTATGTGTGTTTGTGTGTAAGCTCTGTCAGGGCTGGACCAGGAAGTGCCAGTGAGAACGGCAAGCCCGCAGAGCAACTATCTGATGTCATAGGGAGGTACGATGACGTGTGTGTGTGTGTGTGTGTGTGTCTGTGTGTGTGTGTGTGTGTGTGTGTGTGTGTGTGTGTGTGTGTGTGTGTGTGTGAGTGTGTACAACACATGCACAGGCTTACCAGCAGTGCAGTTAGGTCTGTCAGTGCGCATCCGTCACAGCTCAGGCTGGACACTGGCCTCTCTCCATCCCCATAGCTGAGGCCAATGCAGATGGACAGTTGGAGCCCCCTGAATGTAAAGCTAAAAGGTTGGGACAGATGACACCCCTCAGGGTACCAACTTGTGTCCCGTTCTTCCACGGCCATCCCCCTCCCCACTATCCCCTCCTCTCTGAAAGAAGAGGGAGGGCAAGAGACCTCTGGTCATACAAGTTAACCAGTGGCATAAATCTGTGACCTCACAATGCTTCAGTTCATTTATGGTCTGTTAAGAGATGATTACACACTAATTCTTTTATTTTTGTATAAAATATTTTTGGCTTGTTGGCCAGAGAAGTGATTTACAATTTAGTTTAATGTCAATGAAAACACTGCATAAAGACTTGCATTTGAAAAACATTAAATAGACTAAAGTATTGGGTCGCCTGCATATCCATAGTGTCTTACACAATATCAAGGATATTTTAAAAGAGTATATCTTGCTTTTGTTAGCGTAACTGTCTCTACTTTCCAGAGAAGACTTTCTACTAGATTCTGGATCATTGATCACATCCAGTGACAAGAGTATTAGTGAGGACAGGATGTTGAATGATCACCACCCACCTCATCCCAACTTCACCAACATATCCCAAACATTGCTTGTTTGGTCTCTTTCTGATGGTAGATGCTGCACTTTAACATCAACTGTGGCAAGAGCTACCTGAAGGTCCTGTGATGACATTTTAGGACTTGCTCAACACATCTTGTTCAACTAGCTTGGCCTGAACTGACCATGTTGTCAGTTGTTGTTAGGCAGTTGTCTTATAAATTATTTTCTGGACAGTGGAATGGCTGATTTCTAATTGTTTTAAGGTCTTTTTAAGATTGTTTTAAGGTCTTTTTAAATCTGCACCTACAACCATGCAACCATAGTGCTTTTGATCTGCTCATGGTGATACCACTACAACAATCAAGAGCAATCTAAACTAATATGTGTGGATTAAATAAAACAAATGTCCAAATATTTAAATATGTTCAAATGTCAAAGGTCTTCATGGGGTGTCCTAATTTGTGGACATTTTATGTTAAATAACAACTTGGACAAATCAGTGCTCCCATGACAACTCTGAGTGGGAATTATGAATTGAATGCCCATGAAAATGGATTTTGCCCTATGGGAGATTGTAAACTTCCCTGTTTCCAATTGAATGCAGCATTCCAGCAATCCCATCCAGTGAGCAATGAAAGAATGCACCACTCCATCTCACATTGCTCCCCTTTCACGATGAGAGCTTCTGAACATGGAGAAACACAACCAGTGGACCGCAAGCCATAGATGCTAAATCATTGATGAGATGTTGGCTCTCAGGTATGAGCAGTGGCCTCTCCTCCATTTTTCACCAGTAATGCTCTGCCATTATCCTTTACCTTTCTTTTTTTCCCCTTCAAAAACAGATTCTTTTTCTCTTGACCTGCTTGAATGCCAAGTGTGTGCATAATACTGCTGAACTACTGAAGAAAAAGGAAAAAAATGTACATTGTTAATGTATTACAAACATTACCACAATCAGTAGAACATATATTTAAACAACATTCTTTATTTCTTTATTTTTTCTGAAATCAAGGGCATTTAAAAGAGTTTATCCTGCTTTTCTTTCTCTACTGTCCTGGGAAGAATTACTAGAAGATTTTAGAACATTGCTGTGAGAATTTGATTACCTTCAGTGACAAGAGCATAGAGAAGCATTAGCGATTAGCACCCAACCTCATCCCCCACCACCCCAGCTCATCCCAAAAATAACAGATGGAGCACCATCATTCCAAAGAATGGCTTTGTACCTGGCATTAGGCAGGGTGCAAATAGATTCATGTTTGTTTATCTGTTCCAAAGAGTCCTATTCTACTGGCAGTTCTTCTCTACAGGGACTACACAAACTGTGTATGCATTTGCACATCAGTGTCAGCAATGGGTGCAACTAAAACTGAATGCATTCATTACAAGAAAACAACTAGAAACTGAAATAAAACTTGATTTGTTTGCATACATTTAAAAATTCTGAGATCATTTGTAAAAAAGAAGGGATACACAACAATATACTAACACAAAAGCACAAAAAAATATTAAAGTTGGTTGTTATTGTTGCTTTTTTGAAACAATGATAGCATAATTAAATGTCGAAGCTAATAAGCTGTTCAGACAAAAATCTAAACATTGTTAGAGAGGTCTTTGGAGGAGGCTGTCTTATTTAAACTTTAGACAGTAGTTTGGATTGTTCTTGATTGTTGAACTGAATGCGATCTCCAGAGTGGCGAGATCCAAGGAGCTCTCTGAGGTCTTCAAAAAGAAGGTTGTAATCTGGGAAGGGATTTTACAAGATCTTGAAACAATTAGAAATCCAAATTCATACCAAGAGGAGACTGCAAGATGTTTAAAGTCTCCAACAATCCCAACATATCATTACCCTTGTCAGAGTTAATGTCAAAGTAAGCATCTACCAACAGAAAGAGGCTTTTGATTTTGATTTTCATGGGAGGTGTGCAAGGAGGACACCCTTACTGTCAAAAAAAATCTGAATAAAACTAAAGTTTGCCAGAGAACTCCTAAACAAAGAGCTGGACTTCTGGAACAATGTTCTTTGGACAACTAAATCTACAGCTGAATTATTTGGGCACAGTAACAGAAAACATGTTTGGCACAAAATCAAACACAGAATTTTAGCAAAATACCGTCTGTGAAGCATGGAGCATGGTTTGGGCTGCTTTGCTGTAGCAAGGCCTGGAGAACTTATTATATCATAGAGATTGAAAGGAGTTTTGCAAACTGTTTCACACAACTGTATGCCTCACTCTTGATCTTATCCTGCATTCATTTACCCGTGTTTGAGTGAATAGATTTACATCAGTCTATCCTGTTTTCTCACTTTGTGATCATTATTTAGAGGTATAATGATAGAGCTTTCCACTCTTCCGCCTGGTAGTTATTCAGATACCCATGTATGTGCTGTGCGTTGTGTTTGCACTTTTCATGCACTTCTTACAAACAACAGTTGAAGAGCACAGACTCCAACCTTCAGAGATAGCAGTAACACCAAGCTTGTATATTCATTAACATGGAAAAAAAAAATGTTTTCTGAAAACTTCAGATTGTTTATTGATTTTCATTTCTCTGGTGAAGAGAAGCTTGAGCAAGTGTGTCTTAGGCTGGTCCCATGGGAGTACTGGGAGCTCAATGAGGGCGTCACATTTCAGGCCTCTTGCTCTGGAGCGTAGTGTCAACTCCGGGGATATGATAGCAGGTAGAATGAGTGGGGAGAGGAGCAGTCCTGTTCCATTAAGGTTCCTCAGCAGTTCCCATTACAGAGCTAGAGCGCACCATGACATGGGCTTTAATGTAGAAGTTTAAGCCCTACCACAAAAAAGAGACTTGAAGAAATGCTCTGGTGTCATAGCGACATACATAGAGATCATGTTCAGCAAGCAACATAAAGGGAAGTGTTTTAACTCAATTAACACAATTTATGTTTGTGTCAAATGAATCATGCCTGTTGTATGTAACACTGATGTAAAATCATGCTTTGAATTTCTAGCCCTGACATTCGCCACTCTTTCAAATCAAAATGTATTTGTATAGCGCTTTTCAGAACTGATGTTGTCACAGAGCAGCTTTACAATAAAAAATATATATATAAAGTTTAACAACACATGAGGAAAGGATAACACATAGCCCCCATATTGATCAAGCCAAAGGGTGACTGTGGAAAGGAAAAACTCCCTCAGAGCTGGAGGAAGGAACCTTGTGAGGAACCATGCTCACAAGGGGGACCAATTCACCTCTGGTAAAACTAATTATACATAATTAGTTAGGGGACACTATACTCAGGACTAATGTTAGTTCACTGGTGGACATAATATTTACAGTAGCAACTAATTAGTGTCTGTGTAAATTTCTACATAGTGCGTGACGGTAGGTAGCCAACTAGCCCAGGCCAGGGTGGGAAACTAGTCCAGGTTCAGTAGCCTGAAAATGTCATAAATAGCAGGATTATCTCCAACATTTTCCCCACAGTGTTCTTTCTTCAGTTCTTCTTTGAGTACATAACAGCACAACTAGTTGCCAAATGATTAAATAGGTTGGTTTTTGGACTGCAATAATCAACCTACATTTCTGCTTGAGATTATATTGAAGCGTATCATTGAAGTTAAAGGTGAAGATGTTTTCTTGTGTTGTGTACAAGAGTTTTCTTTAAAAGAATGGCACAGAAAAAATGCTCTGTGTGTGTGTGTGTGTGTGTGTGTGTGTGTGTGTGTGTGTGTGTGTGTGTGTGTGTGTGTGTGTGTGTGTGTGCGTGTGTGTGGAGATGAGGACAGAAAGAAAAGGAGTTGGCACACACCACAGTAGCCACTTAACAGACACACTCGGCTTGTTTTCTTACGTATGTCACTATCACATAAATAGCATTGATTAAAGTGCCAACCAGCCACAGCATCTGTGCTTTTTGGCAGTGCATTCTTTCTGGCACGCATGCTTTCTCATTGAGGTTCTTGCTTTCTTCTTCACAGTGTAACACATGGGCTTGGAGGACAACCGGCCACTTCGCCAGCGGCACAAAGTCTGCGATCCTGGTTACGGCGAGGTGCAGACAGAGCTTGCTAAGTGCTGTATGGAAGTGGGCTCCTGGTGTCGCATAACCAACCATAATGGCGCATGAGCTGTGTCAGGGGCATTGTGCGTGAGCTGTGTCAGGGGCATTGTGCGTGAGCTGTGTCAGGGGCATCGTCAGCAGAGTCACTTCATACTCTTTGAGCACATAGAAATCCCTGAGCAGCACCTCTGGCAATAAGAAATAACACCTCACCATCAAGAGAAGCACCCCAGGGTCAGAGCAGCGTTAGGGCCACACAATGGACATATATATCCAGTGTCCTAACCTTACCACTATCAGCTGCATCTGTAGCATACAGATAATTACCACGGACAGGTAAGACCCGATTAACCCACTGGTTTGAAACATATTTAAAGTAAAAGTGCTGAGGCACTAAATCTGGCTTCTATTATAAGTACATTATGTGTCCAAATGTTTGTGGACACCCTTCTAATGAATGCAGTCAGCTACTTTAAGTTGCACCCATTGCTAAATCAAATGTGCAAATGTACACACAGCTTGTCTAGTCATTGTAGAGAAGTACTGCCAATAGAATAGGACTCTATTGGAGCAGATAAACAAACATGAAGCTGGCACCATGTCTAGTGCCAGGCCTGGGACAAAGGGATATAAAGGCCCCCAGCATTGAGTTTTAGATCATTGGAGTGATTGGGCTCCATCCAATACTTTTGAGAGGGATGAGTGGGGATAAGGAGGGGTGGTGATCATCAAACACCCTGACCTCACTAATGCTCTTATGGCTGAATACAATCGTATCCCTGCAGCAATATTAAGAAATCTAGTAGTAAATCATTCCTGGTGAGTATAGACAGTTAATAACACAAAAGCAAGATAAACTCTTTTTAACACCCTTGATTTCAGCAGAAACAATTAATTAGCAGGTGCCCCAATACTTTTGTCCATTAATTGTATCAGACTTGGGTTTAAAAACAGAAATGTATTTCTCTAGTAAATAAGTGTTTGATAATACAGATAATAAAATATTAAACACACTGTATTTATTAATACATTCATTAATAAAGCCTAGAATAAATTTAGATAAACTGAGATGGAACTTGGCATAGAAGGATTGAAAAAGATTCACAGTTCAGACTGAATCTGCACCACCATTGTTTGCTACTGGTTTCTAACAGCATTCAGTGTTGAAATAACAACCATGTTTTGTGCTTCAGCTTCTCTGTTAACCATAAAACCTAAACCTAATCCTTGCTTTAACCCTACATTTAACTATAAAACCTAAACCTAACCTTAACCATAAAACCTAAACCTAACCTCTACTTTAACCCTAACCTCCATTATGAGCTGATATGTGCATTTGGCAAAATATTGCGATAAAAACTACTATGAAATCTTTATTATATCATAGGCTGCTTGAGAAAAATCTAAGGCCATCTGTATAGACTGATTGTGAAACATCACATAGCTGAAAGAATTCTGCATGGAGAATTGGGAAAATCTTTCTTCCAATTGTCAGAGACTGGTAAACAGTTATAGAAAGCATCTAATAGACATTATTCTACAGAGCATTTGTATTTGATGTCTCTTTTCTGTTTTGCAATGTGAGCAAGTGTGTGTATATGTGTGTATATATATGTGTATATTCAGTCCTTAAAGCCTAGTATAAGCAGGCAGATTCCAGAAAGCCATGGGTCTGTCCCAGGTGCTATTTTGCTGGATGCACATGTTTATGAATTATTAAGCATGTCCCATTGACAAGGCTTTTCTGCTGATCAGTGCCACGCAGGGCCTGCACAGAAACATGTTGTTCCGTTTTGATATCCCTCTTGACTGTGTTTACTGGCTTAAAACAAAAAAAATCTGGTGGCCCAGCCAGGGACATTGCTTATGCATAATACCCTCTTGGCAGGCATGGCCACAGAACTGAGCTCAACATGTTTTTCTCTGGCAGATCAGAATCACTTTGCCCATGCGTTTTTGAGGATTCCACTTGATTAAGGAAACACATGTTCAAAGTAAGCAGGTGGATAAATTCACCACTCAATTTGATGCAGGAATCCCAGTATATTAATAAGAAAACAAATCGATTTTTTTTAGTTGTATGTAAATTGGAATGTAATTTGGGAGAGAGTGTCCAATGGGATGTTAGCTTAACGAGCAGCCGCCGGTGTCGCTGAGGGAATTTTCCGCATGTATTTATTCAGCAACTTGGAGCACATCTGTTGCTATGAATCGTAATTTGAGTCGCAGCTTGGTGCCCCCATAATTACAAAAACCAAATACCTTTGCTCTCACTTGAAAGACTTCATCTTTCATGCACATCAAACAGCAAACGAGATAAGGCTTCAAAGCAGGGGCTGCTTTTAAGGTAAACTCCGCAAAAGGTGAGATGAGGGTCTAGATGGTTGGGCTTGTTTCCTGCGGAACTGATTTAGATAGCCTTTCTCTACACTAGAGAGTGGATGCACAAGAAATTCATTTTTATAAGTCTGATTTGTTTTTACTTTGTCTTTATGCTGTTTTTTTATATGAAGTATTTTCTCTTAAAGCAAATGGTTCCATTAAGCCAGGAATACACTGTGTGTTTTTAGCTCAATTTAATGCCTGATTTGGTTTTAGCTGGTTTAGCTGGTTTTGTTTCAGGTTTAGACCAAATTTTAGATTGATGACTGATATTTGACATGCAGTGTGAGGGGGGAATTGATTGGTGGTTAATTTCCCAAACAAGACTATCAGAAATTGTTTATACCTTGTCTCATAGCAGTATCACAAGCCAAATTGACATCATGACCATTTTTCCAAAATTCTTTGCACATCTTTCTCATGACAATAAATTATGACATCAAGGCAACAGATTCTGTGGACCGAAGACTAGTAGGCCTGGCTATTGGCTGTACAATTTTGTTTGTCAGCCTCCTACAATGGCAGTAAAGCTGAAAATTGTTGGCAAGACATTGCTGGTGTCCTTACATTTCTTGGAAGTTTTGTTGAGTTGTGGTTTGTAGTTAACAAAGTGGTTTGTTAATGCCGTCAACATTCAGCAACAAGGCACATTCTCTCTCCTCTCTCTCTCTCACAAACTCTTGCACAGTGTAAAAGAAGAATCCGACCTGGCAATAGACTGACCTGACTGAAGTGTTGCATCAGCTGGCGAACAGGAACCAACCACTGGCCGTCCAAACAGGTCCTCAGCTGGCGGCATGTAATTTGAATTCTCTGATTCCTGCCAGTTGATTTCAGAAATTTCCTCAAATTGAGCCAGCCATGGAGAGAAAGGAACTAAGCGAGACCCTGAAGTTGCCAGTGTTAGGTGCCATTGAATTTCATGGTTATGAAATGGTTAATAAAAAACTTAATACATAAATCAATGTTGCATTTGAAAATGTGCTTATTAAATCTATAGTAATGTTTAAAATGTGTAATGTCATTGAAACATTAAAAACAATGCTGCAATATCACGTTTATTCACTTTTTCAAACTTGATCATTGGTTGAATTTCAAGATTTTGATTCAACCAATTGCTCTAAAATGTATGAACAGCACACCATCTCTCAAAATTGAAGCCATCACAGGCTTGTGCCTCTGTTGACTGTTAGATAATTAGCTCCACCCATTCCCACACACTTCAATAGCAATACAACCAATATTCAGTCACATTTTTTCACAATATAATGTATTTCCATCTCCATGATCTAATTCCAATAATTAGATGTCCCTGTGCTAATACTGGCACAATTTACCTTCAGACCTATTCCCTGATGTTGTCATCTTATTTTTATTGTCATTGGATTCAGTGGTTAATGAATTGTGAAATACCAGCTGGCCACAAATCTCTACATAATTTATTTGTTAAAATGTGAACAAAGTCATTCAAAAGCTCCATTCTAGAGAAAAAACACCCAGTCAGAAAACAGCAACCACATTTGTGGTGATAAGAGCCAGATGTTTTAATGCATCTAAAAGCACCTTCACAGAAAGCTGATACACAAAAAAAAGGTTGCAAATCTATTGCCTGATACCTGAGAGGTTGTTTAAGAGAAGCTTTTGGCCTAAAATGTATTTTTAAAACCCATTCTCCCCTATCGCATATCAGCATTGCTGTGCCACTGTCTTTCTCACTGTCTCCTGTGAGGCCTAGACTTCAGATAAAAAAAACATTACGTCACATCAGTTTTCCTTTGACCGCACCCTGACCTTAATCTTGCGAAAGGCACCTTCAGGTCAACGGAAAAAGGCAGACTATGAACAACACCTTGTTGTGACACTGTCCATTGTAGAGGAGGCATGTCCCATACAGAGAACACAGAAACCTGAAGATAATGCCCCATTCCATATTGATGCCTATCAGCCCTGGAGATGGAAACCATGTTTCATCCTGTGTGCTCCTCTGTGCTCCTTGGCAGATGTAGCCCTCACTGCATAATCATATTAATTTATGCCCCACATCAATTATGCATTCAGATTCTCCTGATAGCTTGTCACTTTTTATCCATTAGTGGTTGCGGCTGGGTGGTGGGACGGGTAAATAAATAGGAAACACAACACGCCCCGAGTTGCTTTGGGTGGGCGGGGGCGGATGGGGAGGGGGTTGGTGAGGCATCCTGGTACATTTGCAGAGATTTAAGGGTTATTATACAAAGAGGGGAGGGGAGCCTTAATTTTTCTTATCTTGTTTGACACCTCAGCAGGTTTGTTAATGCTGGTGAGGGCGGAGCCCACAAGGCTGGAGGTGTCACATCCGAGTTGTATTGTAAAGAGGAACAAGTTTACCAGGAGTGCCGCTGCAGATGATCATGTCAAAGAATGCAAATTGTTCCTCCAACGAGGCCTTCTGCCACACCACTGACAGGGCAATTATCTCAGAAGAGGTAGCAAGTGTGGAGAGGACAGATTTGAAAGGGACACAGTCTCCGGTGCTCAATTTCACTTTTGGATCACAGATTGTTCAACAAGGGAGTGGTTATTTATATTTTGAGGGGTTTCGTTTTTGTTTTTATGACCAACCTGAGAGGGGGATCCTCTGGTGGTCAATTTGGCTTGTTAGAAATGAGTTAAAAATTTCTATTATAGAAATTATCAGAAGCCCAGGCCAGGATTAGTCTATGAAGGGGTTTGTTTGTTTGACAGGAGGAAGGTAGGGTGTTGATTTATGTTGTTGTTTTTTTTTGTTTTTGTTTCACTGTTAATCGGTTTGGCTTCTAGCTAATGAAAATCAGAAATCTATTTTCTCAAATTTAATAAAATTTAATTCTGAATTTAACTAAATTACTATTCAAACCATTTAAATGCTGACAAGTTCAGCAACCACAATCATGGGGGAATACTTCTGACCTGATAGTTGTCCAGAAGACAACCCCCTCTACAAACAGGGCCGGCCACAGAAGGTCATCAAAGAATAGCAATGGAAATTTGACTGGAAGGGGAAAATGTGTTGGGAAAATTTGCACGAGCAACAGGATCAGCCTTGATTGTCAAGAACGGTGGATTCAAGATATTGGAAGAGCTTCATAAGGAGTGGTGGACTAGGGTCCATCATGAACCACCATGCCCAGATCTCTCAAGGAAATGGGCTCCCACAGCAGCATTCCTAGCATCAAGACCACCACCCCCTCCCCCTCAGCAGAGGCAGTGTCAGAAGCATCTTACCTGGGCTAAGGAGAAAAAGTGAAATTTGCATTTCATTTGGAAATCAAGAGTCCTTGAGTCTGGAGGAATCCAAGGTATCTGATGTCCAGTGTACAATTTCCCAGTCTGTGATGGTTTAGGGGCCCACGTCATCTACTGGTGTTGGTCATCTGTGTTATATTAAGTCCAGAAACAATGTAGTGTCTGCCAGGAGATTTTAGAGCACTTGATGATTCCATCTGCTGAGGTGCTTTATTAAGTACTGGTTTCCTTTTCCAGTGTAATGAACAGAAAATATATGACAGTTTAAATGTTTGCATTAAATAAACAAAAAAAACTTTTTTTTCACAATTTTCTAATTTTCTGAGCTGCACCAGTGATTTGGCTGGCCAGTCAAACCGTTCTATCATATCTATTGGACCATTCACAAGCAGATATGGACGTAATGCACCCTAAAGTGCTATTCCATTGCTGTTCCCACCATCCTCCTGACAGGACTGCAGTCTTATGAATTGAAAGAACATTCTGCCTTATCCAAGTAACAACAGATTTTAATTATGCCTACAAAGATGGTAGCTGAGTAATTTTCAAATACTGACAAAAATAAGTGCCAGAAATGATACAAGAGTGACACTAAGCCTATCACTAATGAACTGACTACAAAGTCAGGGGATATGACAGATTGCTGCACACTGTTGCTCTGATTTGAAAAGAAATAATTAACAAGTAGCACTGCCATTTCTTTTCAACAGTGTGTGGCAGATCTAAAAACCAGGCTGTTAATTGGGCCACACAGTGCAAATGTTGCAGAACAGGTTTTTTAGTATCATGTAAATGATAACACAGATCCTTTATGTTTTAAATTAATTGTAATTGCAAGTTTAAGTGTAATTGTTCTAAAAGTCTTTAACACATAATGAAATAAGTGAAACATTCCTGCTGGTTTTAACTGGTTTTAAAATCTCTTCTGTTCTCTTCAGTTTACACTGACCTTAAAGGCAAACGAACCCATTCCCTTTCTCTTGTTCACCTTTTCTTTATTCTCTTCAGAAGCTGCTGTTGGTTTGCTGTGTCCTCAGTGAGGAGATGACTTTTTGTCTATTACAGGCCCAGCTCTTTTTCTGGCAGAAAATTGGGAGTCATTCTGTCAGTTTGTGCTCATAGCTCATGGCAAACCTCATTTGTTTAAGTATATGCCATCTGGATAGAGAGTTAATGAGGAGTGTCTCTCCTAGGCTGAAAGAGCAGGCTGACTGTGGTGACACGGACTGGCTGGAGCACACCGGGTGTAGGGCTAGCAGAGGAGGTCGCCTCGCTTTACATCAGTAAGCAACACAGGAGGAAGATGAGGCAAAACACATATCATTCTGTCTCCCAACCCTACCATCACATAGCCTTTGTTATCATCATGCACAAGGCTAAAAACATACTTGCTGTTTGGCCATGTGTTCACGTAGACAACTAGTTGCATCGTAAATGTATCCATCCACATACTTGTCTATGTGCTATGTGTGTTACTGGAGGCTTCGGCTCGAGAGGAGATCAGAGAACACTGACCAGGATACCACATCGACTAATACGGATCTCTGAGCAGTGGTTGCAACAAGCATATTTGTCACCTTGCAGCAGCAAGGACACATCATACAGATGCAGGTAACTGGTAACCTGGCCACAAAAGGTGCATTCCAATCATCCCAGAAGTTCCCTGTGAAATGGTCTATGCAGGAAGTTTGGCCATTTTAACTGAGGGTCCAAAACATAGGCAGTGAACCTTTGTTCATTTGGAAGTGAACTTCAAACTGTGTAGGGAGTCGTGAGTTCCAGTTTATTACTGGTCAGGAAGTTGACAATAAGTTCACCCATCAGTCATTGTGTCTTGGGGGTTAACCAGCTGGCATGAGTAGTACAACCCAATGTCTTAACACAACACAAAGCCATTTTATATCAATATATTCACATTAATTCCAACATTACATATATAATATGATGCATGGCTGCAATTCATTAGTTTAGCACCCAAAGCCTGTGATAAATGCCATGCACTGTCGGTTACCCGATGACATTGCTGAAATGATTTAACCACTTGAAGTTCCCTTAGCATATATAACATGATTACTGTGCATGGAATATAAGGGCACTGCTTAAGTACTATGTTGAATGAAATGAAGCAAATGATTTTCTATTACACTCTCCAACATGATGCTGCTGAGAGCCTGCACTGACTGACTTTTCTTTTGTACTTTACTTTGTGTACATGTAACATTAATTTCTGAGGATTTGCACAATCGATGTGCCAAATAGATGCAGGATATGTGTGGCAGCTGTCATGTGTGCATGTACATGTATTTAACAGCTAGTATTAACATGTTTCGTTTCTCAAATAAAAACTTGGCTGAGTACAGACAAGGCTTGTCGTCCAACCAGGGGTCCAAGGGACCTTAAAGGGGTGTCACAGTTGTGCGCTGAACAGAAAAGGCGGGATAGCAGGGTTGTAGGGTTGTGGACTTAATAAACAGGAAGCAGATTACATAGGCAGATAAATACACAGATTACTCACAACAACACTAACCATCATCATGACAATAGGACTGACCAGGACAGACTGAAACAGGAGACTGGGAAACATTGGAAATGCCAGATGGGACTGGGGACCAGACAGGAGACAGGAAACTGGACTTGGGAAACAGTAGACTGAATATGGGGCCCTTGGGGAACACAAGACAGGACTGGAGACTAGACAGATGATTGGGGAACAAGAGGCAGGACAGGAGAAACACAGGAATGGATGGGTGACATGACAGGACTGGATGGGTGACATGACAGGACTGGGTACTGGGACTGGGACAAACACAAGGACTGTGACTAACGAACACAGTGACCAGGACAGGGGCAATAAAACCAGACATGGGAACAGGGATAGCACGGGCAGTAGGCTCTGCTTCTTGCAAAGCGGCTCTAGGCTCCGCCTCTCTGATACCAGCTCAAGGCTACCCCCCTTGACTGAGGAGACGACAGGAAGCTCCATGCCCCGGACTGATGCATTTGTGCAAAGCCCACCCCTTTGAAATAGTAGAAGCAGCACCCAATGCTAAGGCAACCTTTGTTGCAGAATACAGTGCATCAGGTGCTGCCGTCATGGAGAGGAGCCGCAGTGTGTGGTGCAGGCACAGGCACAACTTGGGTGGTTGACCCTGCTGAAGCTGCTGAGGCTGCTGCAGCAGGGGTTCTGGGCTGGACAGTCCTGTGTACATAACTCAGGAACTACCACAAATCTGACATGTCCTTCAGCCCAGACCCCCTATTTGCAGTGTGCCAACAGGCCTCCCCTCTCGCCTCACTCAGCTCAAGACTCACAGTGCCAACCCTCAGCACAAATTTTCCCCACAGTTAAAGGGGTAGTCCTCCAGTGAGGGGGCAACCCAAGCCCACCGCCCATGGTGCTTCCTCCAACCACTAGCTATGGCTGAGCCATCCATTTCCTACTACCCATCAGCAAAGGGCTTGCGACAGATCGCAGGATGACGAACTTGGACAACCCCACTATTTCCATGGATGGTCAGTCTTTCTGTCATGGTTGTGTGCTGAACAGACAAGATGGGACAGTTGAAGCACAAGCAGGATTGAGGATTTAATTAACAGGTTACACAAACAGATAAATACACAGACTATTAACAACACTAACCATCATGACGACAACAGGACTGACCAGGATGGACTGAAACAGAAGGACTTAAATAACCAGACATGATTACAGACACCTGGACTTGATAACAAATGAGACACAGATGGGAAATGGTGGAGACTTGACACTTGTGCTCAGGGGAGATAAACAAAACACAGACAGGAGATGCACAGGACACCTTAGAATAATGCCTAAAAGAAAGTACTTTTAGGTCCCTAAAACACTTCCCATGCATTTTATTCCTTACAAATAAATGGGCTGTTTTTTCTCCTCCTAGAGAAAGTGTTAGAAAAAGTGATTTTGATTTTCAGTACACAAAGCATCACACAACAAGGGACACAGTAAATACAATTAGACAGTACTAGACATGAGCAAGACCTATTGGAGGAGAGGTGTAGGCCTTTTTGGCACACTATAAGTGAGAGTGAAGAGATGTGTTTTAAGATCAATGTAGATTTAAATTTGACTGTTTGACCAGTGGGGAAACAGCTGAAGAAGACCTGACAGTATGAGATGTTCAGGCATGTTCAACCTTTTAACAATGTAAACATCAATGTTTGCACATCACAATTACATAAAAAATGCAGTTTGGGGTTCTGTGAAGTCTGAAGAGCCTCCAAATAAGTGCAATCACAAAAATCAGTTTATAGTTTAGTACTATCAAAGAACAATATTTCTTTTCCAAAAGATCAATTGGATGATTGTTTTGAGAACCATTTTCATAAACAAAATGTTTGGAGGACCTTTGAAAGATTTACTTAACCTTTAGAAACCTACGCCATTTTTATTATTTTCATAGTTTGATGTACTTGCCAAAAACAGCAGCATTTATAGGAGTCACACAAGTCAGATATTATTTTAAGGAGATACTTGGCTACTCATTTTTTTTTTTTTAGATTAAAAAAGAGAATTTAAATATTTGATATATGATTTTTTGGATTTATTTGGATTTACTACAATTGTTTTGATTATAAGGACTAAAACACTTTGCATGTCAAAAATTCTGATGGAATTTGATCATCCAGAGTGCTTTCAGCTGAAAAGGCAAGAATTATAAATTAATTGTATAAATTAAATTGGATATTTATAATAATAAGTTCTTTTGATAGTAGTCCAAAGAAAAATAAAATAAATGTTGTTTTCTGTTTTCAAACTTTAATTCTAAAATTTGAGCACTGTGTGAGCAAAGAAAGAGAGCAAACAGCATCTCCTTTCGCATTTTCCTCTAAAACTCAGTTATGTCTGGGTCATTGATGTCATTAGTACCCCCCTCCACCCCCCCACCCTTGATCAGCTGGAGTCTGTATGCAGGTACACGTGGACAAAGCCATAAACATGCACTTTTGGCATTTAAACTGGGAATTATTTCAGTTGGAAAAAGTCAATTTTAGCAGTTTTCTTAGCTGGATTACTCACTGATGATTCAATAAATCAATGTAAGATAGTTAAAGATAGATGGAGAAAGTCATGTAGTTTGATTTGATAAGTGTATCATGTCTGCAGATATCCCCTTTTCTTTATGCTTCAAACCTATCTTTTAAACATAGTTCTTTGGGCAACTTAAATGTCATTTTATGGTCGAAAGTCAGGCTTTTTTTATTAATCTCTACATTGTAATTTCAACATGTTATAGAGTAAAATTGTGTGGTTAATGTAGGTTTGTGGTGGCCAAATGAAACACTGACACAGGCAACATTTCTTCTGAAAGAAAAGTAAAAATGCTGGAAGAAATGTCTTTTTTTTCAGTAGAAACATCACATTGATCAAACATATTTAAAAACTTTGATGGATACATCTCTATTTGATGTTCCCAACCTGTACTTATTTGCACACATTATCTGATAAATATTGTATAATTGAAGTCACATATTCTTCTAGTTCAGTAACTGCTGTGTTCACACACATTAATGAACTAAAACTTATAGCATGTTATATATTCCTGCAGCTTTTCTTCACCACCTTACATTCATTACTAAAAGTTGTGTCAGTGCTGCACTGTCCTGTCTGTTTATTGTGTCTAATGTCTTTTGTATTTTGGGTTTTAATTTATTGTTCTGCTATTGTTCTATATTTGCACATTATGCAGTCTGTCCTGTATTGTTTGGTTCTATGTAGTGCTGTGATTCTGAAAAAAATGTAATTTTGCTCCATTGTATACTTGTACTCAGATGGAATGACAATAAATGCTTCTTGATTTGACTTGAGTTTAACTGTATCATGAAATGTTGACAGCACCATGTCTATTGTGCTGTTAAATGCATTTATTATGTATTGATTCATTGTTTTTTTTTGGCATTCATTTTCTCACACTGAATGTTAAAATGTGAGCAGGTCCTCCAGCTACAGCGTCGGTAAATGGCTTTGCTCTTATGTAACAGGAGGAAGCTGCTCTCAGATTACTTTGGGCTGGAGTTACACATCAATTAATGCCCAAATGCAGGGCAATCTGAGCTGTTTTCAGCCTGTGAGCTTCAGCACTTTCTAATATTACATGGTGATGGGATAGATATGCAACACCTTTCATCTTTTTCTGCTAAAGAAATTGGACAAATAAATATATAAATTAATTAATAAATAAATAAATTAAGATAGGATATATGATGGAACCGTGCATTCCATGGATCTGTGATAAAGCTCTGGTCTTTTGATGCTTAGATGCAGGTAGAGTCTATGATGACTCTGACTCTCATAAAAGAGGATTAGTGTGAGGCTCATTTATTGAAATCAGGATTTGTCTGCTTTTATGATTCATATTTTCTAAATGTCTGGTATGGTTTTAAAATATGTATGAATTTATTTGCATTTATGAATGAAATCTTAATCAATTTGAAATCAATTTAAACAAAGGTTGTTCATGTTTAATTCTGCAGCCATGTGTTAAAACACAAAGCTGAGGGGAGCCAGGACATTTGGAGGTGAATAAGAGGGGACACATTCATTATGTTGATGCTGCATTAAACAACACAGAGAGATGGTCCACTACAAGGATAGGCAGGGGTGTACAAAGTACAGTTCAAATTACTCTGTGTATAGATATGCTTTTATTTTTATATGAAATGTCCTCTTTTTTTGTTTATACTGTATGATTTAATGTACAAACATACTTGCTTTGAAATGCAATTAACAAAGTACTGAATTATTTCAAATTTCATACTGTTTTGAATTTCTAGACCCATGTTGCTGTTTTTTAAGACATTTGTGGCTGCACAAAATAAAAACATATAAAAGGGGAATTAAATCAGAAAAAGCTTCACTTTCTATTAAATTAGCCTCTTAAATGTTCTTCAAATGATCTCTAAGAAAGACAACTTTTCTGCATAGAACTATAACTCAAAGAAATATTTGAATGTACAGATGGTTTCTTCTCTGAGATGGAACACCTCTTGTAGAAGTTTTTAGGAAGCATTTAGAAAAATGTTCCTACATAGCACAATAAAAGCTCCTATAGGAAGATCGGAATTGAGGGGCTGGGTTAGGTGAAAGGTGCGATGTGATTGGCTTGTTTAAAGTTAAGCTCGCAAGTCAGGGGAGATGTTCTCTTAAAAGGTCCAGATACGCTTCAGAATAATCCAGGCACATCGTCGTGGAGTAAAAGCAGTAAAAGTGGAGTGATAAAGAAAAGTATCCAACAAGCACAGATATTTGGAATAAAAGTGGAGTTAAATTATTACGTCTGTGCTGCATTACATCCAGCACTGAAGATGAGAGCTTGGATTAGACTGCAGCAAAGCGAGGAACAGGGAAAATACATGACAGGAACAAACTCAAAGAGCCCAAACGCCGAACCAAATTTCAGGACCACGGACAGCGGCGTCACTAAATAACAGGCAACAGCATTTAAAGACACGCAGGAATAAACCAGCCCTGCTGTGCCTTTATTACAGAGAACAACACTTCATTTTAATGCACACACACACACACACACACACACACACACACACACTAAATTTAGTAATGGACGTGTTTTCTTTCTGCAGTTATAGGAAGATCTGTAGACAGATAAAGGATAAAGGATAGCTGATGATGAGCGTCTTATATTCTGTCCATTAAGTAATAAAAAAAAAACACAAATAATCTTACATATTAGAGAGCCTCTCTCGCCCTACCTGTTCTTTAAAGGCAGGTATTAG